>JAGTXR010000205.1:0-600000 GCA_022606575.1 Glossosoma conforme | reverse complement strand
GTTCGATCGCCTCTCCCAGCCCGCACTAGCGACAGCGACTACATCATATGAAGTAGGAGCATGACTGCCGTGGCTTGACTCGAGGCTGGCGAACAATAAATGAATGAAGCGACGTCCACAATCCTCCCGGCGGACATAATTCTTAAGCAGTAAAAGATAACGCGAAAAAAATGTTTTCTTGCGTGAAAAGTAATGATCCAGTTTATCTTCAAGCCGAGTGAAATAAAAATCTATTTTTGCGTTATGTGAACTTTTATTAATAAAATATTTTCGAATACGAAAATTATCCAGCAAGAAACCAATGTTTTACAAAACTTTTGGAATCAATATCTCCTTATATATTGGTTGACACATGAAGTCTTTCTAGGGGACGAAAAAACAAATTTCTAAGATCCTATAACACAAAATTTGCATCAAACGAAAACATTGTTTTTGCATGTTTTTATATTTTGAAAATAATTATTTGGTTGATTAAAAAGCTGAACCATAACCCTAAAACACCGGATTAAGTAATGGATTATTCTTCCATATCAGTTCCCGAGGTGAAGCATGTGGATACCACGAATAGTCGCCATATAATCCCACCAACTGCCATGATCTTCATCTCGTCTCAGGTCGAATTTCTATCATTAAATATATATGTACCGACATAAGCGATAATTCATATTACACCATTTCTTGGTGGTTTGTTGTTAATAAAACAGGACTTTTCGTGAAAAGCTGTTTGAATACTATATAAAGTGAATAAATCCACTAAGGTGATTAAACAAGCAAAAAAAATATTAAAAGATAAGTAAGTTTTGAAATTTTCTAGTACACTAAAACTTATTTCGTGAATAATAATTTAAATGTGACATACTCGGTTTATCATCCTAAGAAACAGATATAATCTACGTACTTTTCAGCTATAAACGAGTACGTATTTTGTTGCTCGATTGCTATTTGTTATTATATTTTTTTAACTGACTTGAAACTGCATAATTATAATTTTAATAATAATGTGAGTAATAATAAGTGATTAAAGCATGGGACAATTAAAGATGGAGGCAATAAAATTAATAAAACAAACAAAATTTAATCTTGCGTGTGAAGCTAATAAAAGGACCGTCGGCCTGTAGAGCAGTTTCAGGGATGTAGTAGAAACCTAACAAAAGCGTTGCCCATTACACCGACGACTAAACACAAGTGTTGCTATTTTATTTTTAAAAATCAAATGTATTTTTTATTCTCCTGAACCAGTCTCACGGCCATGTAAATTGCGTCTATAACCGAACCAATTGGTTACGGAGCTCAATCGATTGATCTCGTTATTGGACATTTTGTGGGGCAAATTTCAAACGATCCGAGTTCCGTTATAACAAGATAGCTGCCTCTTTGCATAATAATATATAAGAACAACATTAACTGCAGCGAACTTAAATTGCTGTTAAAGCGGGCTATCAGACTACGAAGTAACTAAAATGCGCTTTATCAGAACTCGTATCTGTTTATCAATATTTATTATACAACTCCGTTACAATTTTAAAAGCATCAATTGAATATAATAACATCGATTTATCTTTTTGTACCTACCTAGAATGTATTACCAAACATTTTTTTTATCAAAGAATCTACTCTTCGTCTTCTAGTCTCAGCAACATCGAGCTAACATTATCAAATAAATCGTTATCTAATTCTTTTTACTGGACGAGGAAAAAACTGCTCGTGTATTTTATTGAATTTGAGTTTTAATAGGTGTGATTTAAAGAATAATAATTTCAATACGCTTAAAGGTGTATTTTAGTTAAAAGGTTTTACTTAATTTCCACATGAGAGTTTACTCAAAAATAAAATAGATATTTGAACTTGCTCAATTTTATCTGGCAATATCAATGGTCCGTCTGTTGCCCAGCATGAGGCAATTGTCCTCTTGGGAGGAATAGCCAGGAACAGTCAGACGGACATACAGACCCAACGAATCCCATTCCTTGACTTCAAGGTCCAAAATATAAAATATTGAGAGAGGATACACTGAATACAGAGATACACGCCAGGCATGTTTTGTGTTTCCACCCCATATGATGCATTTATCGCGCGGGGTCCGCGCCCCGAGCCCCGAGCTCCCGCTCCATGCATCGCCCGATGGCGTTTCCATTAAAATCGTCCAGACTCATCAGCAATTAACGAAGTTATCACTTGAATGCTGTGATTGCTTTTTATTCATTGACGTGTGTTCGATTCATCACCAGGCGGACTTAACCAGAAAACGACAAAGGAAACTGGCAGACGAGAATATTTAAGTGATAAAAAATGCATTAATTTTCTATTGTGCACCATATTATATTATAGGTAATATTTTTCTTCTTCCATATCACCTTCATCATATATTGTCGGTATAAATTGTCTCTACACTGTGTTAGCAACCATTATCCTTCATTCATCCAAATCTCTTTATCCAAAGTACCTCCGAGTGCCCACATGCTTAACATAGATTATGAGGGTTTCCAGGATGAGAGCTTGAAGTGAAAGCAGTAGTAGAAAGCATACTCTATATTATAGTATTGTAAATAACTTATTAAGAGAATTACAATAATATTTGGCAAGCGTATTCGATTAAATATAATCCGTTCAACGAGAAAAGCTGGGGGTGCAGGTTGTGCACGACGTGTCATGATATGCATATTTATTTGGCAGAGCTGACTTGAAATCCCGGCAACGCTATATGACAGCGATCCGTGATGACAATTTGCTCACATGTCAGAAAATAATGAACATAAAGCTTTTGGCACAGAATCAAAACATAGATGTGCCCCTAACGTGTTTTGAATGATGGACGCTTGAGCCTCTTCGCGCGGTTGGAAAGAGCTAAAGATACACCGATTGTCGATATTGTATGTCTTAGCGCATAGGTTGATGATCGCGCGTTCAATAGCATTCGAGATGGGAAGTGTCGTCGGCCACGAGAAGAATACTAACTGTTCCCGTCGGCCGGGCATTCAATCTGGGCAGGAAGTCGGTCCCTTCCCTTCTTGTATTAGCGCGGCTCGCTGTCTGAGCCTGGAGTACCAAGTACATAGTGAGGCACCCATCGCGAGGATCCTCAACAATGAACATGGACGAACAATGTTCGATACCAAGCATTTCGTCATACTAATTAATTAATTTAAAATCGATTCCTTTATTAATAAACATTTACAAGCATTACAAAGTACAATAAAAACATTTATCAATAGCATATAATTAAATTTGACGCAAAGAAACACGAATGTCTGCATACAACATTATGCACGTATGAGAAGTATTGACATATTTAGTGTAAATGAATTCCGTGTCCAGTGTTCGTACAAGATTTTTCTTCTTAACCGCTTCATAGCTGGATCATATGACAGCAGAAATTGCTGAAACTTAAGTTTTTTCAGCTCCTGTTATCCATGTCTTTTCTTTAGTCATCTCCGCACCCAGATATCAATCTGGGTACATATACAGTTCCCGATGGATTTCAGGAACGTATCCTAAATACACGTAGTATCAGAGGTATATTTGTTCATGTTGGAAACACTAACGAGTCTATAGCTATCAGTTGGAAATCAGTCATTTCATATCGAATATTCTAAGCTTTGGATTTTTAAAAATCGCATCGGCTGTCAATGCTGCGATATGCGAAGCTTCTCTCATTATATTATAATACTAGCTGACCCAGCAGACTTCGCACTGCCTCAATCGATAAATAAAAGACCTAAACTTTTGTGTAAAATAATCTTAAAACAAAAAAAACGAATCCGTATTTAAAAAAGCATTTTATATATTTCTGAGCTGTTATATTTCTGAATGTTGGCCAAGAAGTTCTTAGAATCGTTTCCAATCCCAGAAACTAAAGATCGTAAAGGATCTGGTGGTGGGACGAACTGTGGCAATTTCACTTTGCCTCCAGCACAACATAATCCAGTAGATTCACCAGTGTATTTTAACGCCTTACAATATTTACCAATTATTTTCATTTCCCCAATTGTTACCGATTTGTCGGCACAATAATCAATTGCCGGATCATAGTGGAATGCAGCTCGTTCAAGAATCACAGGAGCACTGCGTCTGCGGATTCGCTCAATTTCATTATGTCGTGCTTGCTGTTGTTGTGTTTGATGTGCACGAACTCGTTGCATTCTAAGCCTATCTACTTCATTGTCACTCACTAAATAACGCAATTCTGACATAGCAATACGACTATTTTCTTGATCTGTCTCTCTCTGGTCATCAGTGCGGTTAGCACGTGAGGTAGCTCTTCGCACATTTGATTGACTGCGACGACGAAATCAGGTCGTCTTCTCCTCGGCATCGTAAATTGTAATTAATCAAAGTGAGAAAATTTCTCGCTCACTTAGCAGTAAAGTGTCACTATCACAAAATATCAAAAACAAAGAGCACATTATTTGGAATGTCACTATCACAAAGGATCGCCAAAGTAAAGAAAGTTCTCGCGCACTCATAGATATCGTAACACAATATCGTAATACTTTTTTCCGTGTTCTGAAGTGCGACAGGATGGATTGACATATTAGTTGGTTGTCAAATCTAATGTCAAATATTATGGTTGCGTTCAGAAATTTAATTTGTGACAAAACTTAATATTTATTCTTCTTCTTTATCCTAGCCATTTCCCATCATCTGGGGTCGGCTTTCCTTGTGCACGTTCGCCATGTCAGTCTGTCCTGCGTTGCATTCTCAGTCAAACCCAGGGTTTTCAGATCCTTGTTTACAGTTGCAGTCCAGGTTGCCTGCGGTCTTCCAGGTCTTCTTCTCAGCGTGGGTATGTTTAGGGCTCTCTTCGCCATGTGGTCTTCATCTCTCCGTGTCACATGCCCATACCATCTTAGGCGGTTTTCCCTTATCTTTTCAGGTATTTCAGGTAGCCGAGATATTTTAAAGTATCAACCTCTTTTTTGTGGGTGTATTCTGTAGGAGGAGTTATGTGTTAACCGTGGTGCAACCAGAATTGAAATTGAAGTACATCGACTCGGTTTTACTTCTACTTATTCGCAGTCCACTACTCTCCAAAGCCAGTCTCCATTCCTCCAGCATTTCCTGAATACTTTGGGCATTTTCACTGATTAGAGCAATGTCGACAGCATATAAAACTTAATATTTATCAATCTATAAAACAAAATAATCTGATAAATTAACAACTGAAGTTAGCTAAAATTAAGATTCGCGAAGCCGACCAAATTGAAAATTAGTACTACTAATGATCTATTACATTTTGTGACTATACAATTTGGTCGCATTTGCGATATTATTGCTTTTGTTGAGTTTCGGAACACGACATTAGATCCTCCAACGCGCACGCGAAGACTATTTTAATAGATATGATTGAATTTGAAGTTTGTACAGCGGTAATAAATTGCAAATTGACTCTTTGAAGTTAAGAACACACGTACATTTCTTAGACAACAGTGAGTGATTATAATTTAATATGAACTTTATTGAATAGCAATAAAGTTCAAATTGACTCAACATTTTATTTAGAAAACGTTTATATGGGAAAAATAAAGGGCTGTTTTTAGGGTTTTCCCGGCAATTATTCAAATTTTTCTCACCTTTTATACCTTCATTAGACCTCCACGAGCATTTCAAGACCAAGATAAGATAAATCCGTTCAGCCGTTCTCGAGTTATATAGATATAGATATATAGATATGGATATATAGATAGATATATAGATAATACGTACCGAGAAACTGTGTCAAGTGCGCGGTAAGCACTCTGCGCACACAACGTTATTTGTTCACAAAGCGCGCCGCACAAATTGAATGTTTTAACTTCTATGTTCCAGATAGGTACACCCGTGCTCATAGTCATCCATTGTTTTTGATCCCAGTCGATGCTTGTGGAGCTTCAAGCACTCAATTTGCTATTACGGCAATGTCGCTCCTAAATGGCCTACCAGCACAACTCGATCCTTTTCTTACATCCTTTTCCTCTTTTGTCGATGGTATTGTTCTACTCGATCTCTATGATCTTTGACATGTGTCATCTTCCTATTCTTTTGTGTTATTTATATTTTTTATTATTTTCTGTATTTATTTTATATTTATGTTTACTCTGTTTCTAAATATTTGTAAAAAATTGGATTTTAGATTCTGTATATAAATAAATAAATAAATAAATTGAATTGTGTGTATCAAAGTTGATTTTGTGTGCGGATCGTAAATAGTGAAATGTTAACGCGTGTCATCTCAACCACGCGGTAAATATTATGTACACACTTCGCGTTCTCATAATAACACGCGGTGCGTGAAATGAATAAAGCATATGAAAGATGATATTGTGTATAGATCTTTTAATATGTTAACGCGTGTCATGTCAACTGCGCGGTAAATAATATGTACACACTTCGCGTTCTCAGAATAACACGCGGTGCGTGAAATGAATAAAGCATATGAAAGATGATATTGTGTATAGATCTTGTTTATATGGGACTTTTATATGGGAAAAAGAAAAGGGCTGTTTTTAGGGTTTTCCCGGCAATTATTCAAATTTTTCTCACCTTTTAGACCTTCCTTAGACCTCCACGAACATTTCAAGACCAAGATAAGATAAATCCGTTCAGCCGTTCTCGAGTTTTAGCCAGGCTAACGAACAGCAATTGATTTATATATATATAGATTACATTATAGTTAGTCAAAGCTACGGTTTAAGTTGTACAGCTTATATTATATAAAACATTTGATCAAAAATATAGTAAAAAATGATAATCTAGCATTACGTAATCTTGTACCAGCCGCAAAAGTTTCCAGTTACTATGAACAAACGAGTTATTTCAGTATAATGATGACGTTCACGACGTCATTGTTTATACTTCGAGGTGGTAAATGATGCTTTGGTCCGATCTATTTATAAAACTATCATTACACACGGTCCGGCATAATATGATTGTCCTATGGTCAGCAATCAACACATGTGTTAATAATGTGAGGATCTATAAAAATAATGAAAATAAAACTATTCTTCGTGACAGCGACGTCAAATAGATTCAGTACAATATGTAGCAACATTTTAGCCTGTTTGTTGCTGAACAGGTCCCGGAAAGAGCAGCAAGTCGGACAGAGTAGGTCTGCTGCAATATTTGCTTCTCCACAAGTCCAATCTACATCTCGATATTCCACTGAGTACATTATATGTATAGAAGGAATATAATCATTCATAAATAATAATTCGGTACTGTTAATTTTCTCGCCTATTATTAACCTTTTTAATTATAATGAAATAAATATTCAGGGAAAACACTCAGTCTCTTGATCGATAAAAAAATATGTCCCTACCACAGAAACCTATGATATGGCCATGTCTTGTTTGAGTCCTCCAGATTGTTTTCGCCATATGCCAAGAGAACACAAACCTTTCTGCCTTTTATTTCAATAATGTATTCGTTAGAACTTTAGTTACTGACTTGTTACAATGTGAAGATAATATTGACACTATATAAAATATATTATAAGCGCCGTGAACGGAAGAAATATTGATGATGTTTGTATTTTACAAATACTGTCTCTCCTCATTTTGTGATTGCGCATCGTATACAAAATGATAAAAGTTAATAAAATCGTTTAGCAGAACGCCGCGTCGAGATCTGGCGGAAAGACTAAAAATAATGAAGCCAAACGCCCGGAAAAGGCAAAGTGCCTACGAGGCGCGTTGCAAGAAGAGCTGATGATAACAACAATGAATAATTCGATCGTTACAAACTCAGGCAAACTAGAGAAACACTCTCTTTATACTCAATTATTTTTGATGAAAGCTATTTTTGTCTCACACAAGAGGTAGTATAACATTCTCGAAGCCGATTGAGGGATTAATCAAAGGTAGACCGGGGTCGGCGAAGGTTTACATGGGTGGCTAAGACATAAGAGGATGAACAACAGCTGTTGTACTTTCTTCGATCGCCAGGGTTTAACCGTCTTGGAAGGCCGTCTTCAACAATGCAAATAATGTTTTTGGCATATTTTAGGGACAGAACTTTCGGTAAAACATTATTAGCAGTGATCATATTATTAAAAAAACAATAAAAGAAAAACAACCGACAATGTTGTTTTTTTATAATGCTGGTCATGTAAATTTATCATTACAATATAACGCCGACGACTAAACTATAATACCATCACTAAAAAACACTGTACAGAACTACAGGCATTTAAGAATAAAATAATATATGAGTACATTTTCAAACTAATTTACAATCATAAGTGGCTATATTTTTGTATTTTTATACTATGGATTCACACATAATAAATAATATTATCAGATTGAAGTTTTCTTAATTTGTAATAAATCATTGTGTAAAACAAATAAATTTAATTTAATCTGGTGTCCAGAAATAGAATGGATCAATAAAATGTTCGAAACTTTGCAGGCAGGAAAATGAAAAAGGATAATAACACGATTGTAAGTACTTGTAGCTACACTAGCTACGAAAATGACTTACTTAAATTATGCATACTAAATTATTAATAATAATAAAACATTTTGTCAGTAAAGCATGGTATAAAGTTGAACGTATTGGAACCTAAATATTATAAAGGTACTTATATTGAAGTATAAAATTACAAAAAATAAAAAATCCTAGTGTCCCGCAAATCGTAGTAAAAATCTGGCAACTCTGAACAACACAGAACCAACTCATTCAGATTTTTAAGGAAGTAGGGTGATTAACCGACGCTCCTGTGTGGAATACGTGATATAAATTTTACGCCTTGTTTACATTCTAATCATATTGTGTTTCGTTTTATTAGTTTGAAAACGATACGAGATTAATAGTCACACCAACCTCCGGATATCCGATTAAAGTTATTATACATACAAGCGTTACAACTAATGGGGACTGAACGCTGCATACTGAAATGGCGTTTGGAAACAGTGAAAGGGAAACCACGATTTAGCACATTCCTTAGAAACTGTTGTTAGTAAATAATATTACGGGTCAGATCACCTATCACATTATGTACGTATAATATTAGATTCGTGCAACAATCAAATGCATTTGAAATAGATTGAGACTTAACCATTTAACGATTATTTTTAATGTACACAAGAATTACGACTTCAGAATTTCATTCTAATTTTAAAAAATGTACAAAAACCACATTGACTGCTCTGTCAATAGGAATATCACCCCTGAGCCCGATTCCCAGCCAAGCTAACCTAATCCGATAAGGTATTAATTCCGATCTGTGTTCACACGGATGCTCCTAAATTATATCCAGGCGCGACAAGATAATCCAATAAGTCGAAATTTTCAACGTCCAATAAAAATATATTCATAGAAGTACGAGTATGTACCGAGGTGGCTAGGTATGGCAGACCAGAGATTCCCAATTATTTTATAATTTAAACTCTTTTAAAATCCGACGTCAAAATCGCTATTCCTTGAATTCACCAGGTCAGTTCGAGAAAATTTTTGATGAAAATGGGATAAGCAAGTAAGGACAGTATTTTTGGGGGTACTTCTTTCAAGGAACGTAAAATAAATATGTTTCTCCATCACAATTAGTCTTGAACAGTTGCTAATAGAACGTCTATATAAAAAAAGCAATACTTCTACCGGATAATTGTAACATAGTTAGATGAAATATGTTATGAAAGTGATATAATAACGCATTTGATATTTTTTCTTATTTCTTTAAATGACAACATATTGATAATTATTAATACATCATCATAATACTTTAACAACGGCGGCTTACTTCCATACTTCAGCTAAAAATAAAATAACTTAGTTGTTTAACTGTAAGACGTAAGCTTATATAGTAAGATAATATATTAGTTTTAATTTTCCCAAAAGAATTGCAGTTGTACAATAAAACAAAAAAATATTATATAAGCAAGGGCTTCACACCAATAGAATCATCGCGATTAAAATAAAATCAATAAAATCATTAAATTTCGTCAGTTAGGACTTTATATTTGACCGAAGAAGTGTCGCGGAGCGGCCAAGAGCGATGCCCCCAGTAATAGAGTATTTTACAAGATTAAGAAAATCAATTAAGTACACAGGCGTATAATTTTCGTTGGCGGCACCGTCAGACAGCGTTATTCAATTATTATTAACGGGATAATCTCATAAAGGTGGGTTTTCAGTAATACGTAACTGTAATATCGCTGCCGGGGGCATCAGGCTACGCACCTCCCCAGCACAACATGGGAGGCACCTACTGACATACCCCACATTAACGGAAACTCCAAATTACGCGGATTTATTCCAAATAAATAACACAAAAATATTGAATTTTGATTGGAATAGAAATTAGAATTCGTAAGTATTAGCTACTGTTCCTGATTAAACACAAATCTTATTATAAAATGTATATTGTAGTGTATTGCTAAATTGTATGACTTGTAAAATAGCAATATTTTTATCGGCGTATTTGTATATATATTGACAGTCGAAACGAAGCGCGAAACTAGTAAAAAGTTTAAACTTATTCGACTAAACGGCGCCGCGTCCAGAAAGGCCACAACGAGTTGTAGCAACTATTTAAGTCAGTGGCTTACGTTGGTCATATGCTCCACTTTGGGATCGGATATTTAAAAGACGATTCCCCGAAAACATCGAATTGACTACTGAAAAAAAAAATTACATGTACGAGTATATCGTAGGGTTGGCTTACTATTGTGTTGTTAACATACTCGTATTAAGCAATGCAATTGATTTTATCAGTAAAAGGATAAAAAAAATACTTGTGGGTTTAATTTTTGTAATGAATCTCGAAGTGAACTATGTGTTTAATATGAATAATGCAAAAAAAAAAAATTGTTACATAGTAACATTTAAAATGTAATAGTTATTTGTAGAAGACCTATTTACGGTTCATAAAATAGATAAATGCCAAGCGCAATTCCGGGAATCCTGTTAGGCCACACAAAAACAAAAACTCATTATCAAAACATTAGAAAATGAATCATAAATAAACCAATTAGCAAACTTTCATTAGCGGCTACTCAAATCACGTGAAAAAGTCGACTTCCGGCTGAAAGGGTGGTCTTTCAGTGGAAGACACGGGCGGAGTATAATGGTGTCACAGGGCGCGGCGAAGGGCGAAGTACCTCCCTGCGGGCGGGACCGGGGATACGAGTATATGGGTAGAGCACATGCTATGTTATATACAGGTGTTGTGTGCCTTTACCTACATTATTTTAAAATATGATTTAAGAGTTTGCACCGTTTTGTTTTTAAAACAAATATTGTCCAGGAGTGATAATTAACCTTTTGGAACTAAGTGACTGCTAAAATAATTATGTTTCTCTAACCTAGTTTTTGCCATCATCTGGGGGCGTACTTTACTAGTCCACAATAAAATGAAAAAAGTATACACGATGATACACGTATATAAATATTTGAACACATTTAAAAAGCTAATACCTAATCTATGATTAAAATTCGAAACTCAATCGGAAATGAGCTTTTTTTGGCGGCATATTAAATTGATATTATTACTAAGAAATAAAGGAAAATGTTAAAATATGCATTCGAAATGTATTGTTTTTTTTTTCAAATACATATTTATTTGCATAGTATAAATAAATGACGATAACTTTTGAACAAAACGCTAAATGAATGCATGTGACAAACAATCCACAGATAAGTCTTGCGGTGTATCTTTTCATAAAAACATAAATACAAACTGAAATTATTTTACGTCTAGTCCGAATCTATCGGAAAACACCAATGGGTGGGCACTACAGGAAATGATGGGCGAGGCGACCTGCCTCTGACGGGGCAAATGCTCGCAAGTCCGGAAGAGGCATCCACCACAGAACATCCATCTAGTATAGGTACTAGGTAAGGGAAGCAGCTTAGCTCACAGTTAAATTTGACATATTTTTTTCACAATAAAATAAACTTTGAAACAGTAGTAATTATTTCACAGGATTTTTTATAGAATAACTAAGTAATTTCCAATTAGCCGATTTCGAATTAATTACATCAAACCCATCGAAGGGGATTTCCAATGCTGCCTTATATATATATTAAAAAATATTAAATACTAAAAGAAAAGAATCCCTAAAATAGACGACTTTGCACAAGTTAAATCAAATCCTCATAATTAAAGACATATGTTACAAGCCAAAAGTAGTAAAATTTAAAACGCAATTTACTTTGAAATTCGTTTAATTAAAGCACTACATTTTTGTGATGTGGATATTTTTCATTAAAAACATTGATTGCACCATCAATTATAGGTATTACCTTGCTTGGTCGCTTTCTTGATTTGCCGTGTCAAATCTGATTTATATGATCATAAACACTAGCAATTTCTATTATAGTCATCGGGAACTAAGCATAGAACATAACCGGCCAAGCTCCGGGAGGCAGAGCTGACACGGAACGAGGCAAAGACAATGGCGGCTAACCTAATTTTAAGTAGGAAAATTGTGACGACCATATACTCCAACTAGAAAGCGGATATGGAGTCTGATTCAATCCGTGCGAATTCAGAAAAATAACTCCTAAAATTATAAAATAATAATAGACTTGGCAGTCTCTTTACACATTTAATAATATGAAATGCTGCTACGCAAGGTATGTGTATTTAATAATGAACTTGTATGTATTGCGGTACACCAGCTTTATGTTATTCTCTCTGATTTGATTGTTATTATCTTTCCATTTGCTATTAATTATTTTCCGCATGCGGCGTGTGGCCTTCCGCATGGAACGTTTCTTTCCTCTGTCGTGCTTACAGATAAGACGTAGGTAGGCCACAAACAAGTGTGGCAAGTATTGAATTGCCGTATTATCTTAGTCAATGAAACGGAGGTCACGATCCCAAAATAAGAGGAATCCAACCAAGGAAAGACGGATACCGTTTCGGCCGCGATTGTAATTTATTAGTGCGGCCGATACTATGTGTAAACGGATCGATAATTGAATTTGGTATTTTCAAATAAGAAGTCATTAGCATTGCCCGGTAGACAATACATCCTAAGTAGTCCAAGCGTTTACGTGCCATGAAATAAATATAATATACATAAAATATTCACGTAGATTGTAGAAAGAGGGATTTGGCATATTTTGTTCCTGTGTGACCAGAGTGAAAAAAAACATTTTTATCCGGATGAAGATTTTTAAATAAATTACAATACTTTGGCTACGACTAAAATTCAGAATAAGGGTTCTTATTCACTGTCATATATATTTATATATTGATTCTTCTTCGTAGTATCAATCCGGTGGATTGGTTTGCAGCAACAGAATCTTGCATCTCGATCTCCATTCCTCTCGGTCCTTTAATATATTGATATAAATGTTTAAATTGCAATAATATGGCTATCAAAAGTTATTAATTGCATCAGAAACTGAAGAACTATTAGAGTATCGAGTAAATACACTAATATGGATTCAGTTGGTGAATTTTATCAAAAAACAATGTGAATTTATATGTGTCACATATTTAATCAATGATCACTCCTAAGAGTACAATACACTTTATTTAACGTTTGTGCCGAGTGATTATGTTCGAGTTTATTATAGTGAAATATAATAAACTCGTTTTAACTTTTGATAAATATTTAACTGTAAAAGAATACTATTTGTTACGCTGTACCAGTTTTGCACCTGACATGATACTTTGAAAAGGTTAGTACCTGCATGAAAAAAGTTCACGACCTTTTGACTCCTCTCCAAGCATCCAGTTTCTGCTCATCATCAGCATCCTCCGTGAATGAGTGGAGTGGACCCTCAGCCCTGGCATTAGCAGGGCCCGTGAAGGTCCTGACCCCGGCCCCGCCCACCAGCCAAAGTTCGCACCCATTAGGCAGTGACAAATCGAGACATGGCAATTCGCGGAAACATGTTTTTTTTAATGGCGTGACAAAAGCATCTTTTGGCGGCATCACGTGATGCAGAGGTTAAACAAATGACCCTTTTCTTTTAAACCAAACACGAGTAGTTTATTGAAGTGATTAATCCATTTATGCTGACGATTTTCTTGATCAATAGTATTGTCTAAGTCCGCCATTGCTGCTCCCAAGCCCGGAAGAAAAAGAGGAAAATACAAAGGTAAGATCAGCAACCTGTTTATGGTATACAAATATTAAGCTTACACCCCGAGTACTTAAAATAATCATTAAAACATAACTTTGAAATAAGATTCGTACAGTGTAATATATTGACTAGTATTAGGAAAGAACGCAATCTTTCAGGGCGATTTATTAAACATGTAATGGTTGAAATAGGGCAAGCTAAAATTATATATAAAAAACGTGATTTCTATTCGATTTGAAAAAGAAAGGTTGAATTCAAGGAAAGTTCTGATAAATTATGGACATTATACTTCAATACTAGAGCGCAATTCCGCCGAACAAATCACAAATAGGTTCTAGAAAGATCAGAAACCCCTCAGGCAAGTAAAAAAAAATCACATTCAAAATATACACTCACAGCACCTGCCGAAGGCCGAAGAAAATATACAGAGCAAATTGGAAATTCTTCTCTTGTTGCAAAAATACAAAATGAGATCTCATTAAAAATATATTAGCTTTGTCTTCAAAGATAAAGATTTATGTAAGAAAATAATTACTCCCATCTTCATCCGATCCAACATTCTTTAAAATACATAATGCTACAAAGTTCGCCTTTCACGAAAACGATACTGACGGTAATTATTATCAGGGCTGCGTTCTTTTAAGATTTTATAAATCGTTATTGACACAAAAAATAAAGCAAAAAATAATATTTAATAATATTTCAAATATTATAATGTTAATTTTATTAGATGCAATAATATTTATATTAATGGTAAAACTGCCAAAAATGAGTATTAAATATGATACAACATATTATATATTATCCATATATTTTTTTTTAAATTCATTTACTATTCATAACGACTTCTAAAATAGATGCATGGCTGCCGGGTTGTCTATGACGTTAGCGGACAACACTCCACATTTAGGTCTGCTAGCCATACGTTAAAACGATAAGTGTTATAGAATCCAAATGAAAGTCTTCTGAGACATCAACGTCTGTCGGTATTTTCCTTATGTTGATACATGAATAAATATCTAAAGATGTATCGAGATATTAATGGATGCAAAAAACATTTCTAAAGGCTGTAAATTTTATTTTACATCCATTCAGAACACACTGTATAGATACACGAGTATTTACGTCGCTATTTGGAAGCTCCGATTGATGGATTGGCTTGTCAACGGAAGAAAGCTTAACTTTCCTTAATGACTCAAAACCTAACGGAACGTTTTCTAAATAAGCTCTCTGCTTTTTAGCTGAAAACCAAATGTTTTATTTGAATAGGCTGCCTGATGAACTGAAACAGTAATAAATGCTTTATAAAGTCTTAACTGCATTACTGATAAATAGTATATTATATTGTACATAGATTAATAGAAAATACTCGTACATCAATGGCCGCGACATTCGGCAGTGCTCTTTGTTGGCTTGTTGTCTGAGGAAGCCAGTTGGACTCGTTTCGAGACTCGTTCGTTCTGAGCAGAGTCCGACTAAAGTGGTTCAGAGAGCGATCCGTGAACGTATTGTCTAATCAGTTTCGTTATTAATCAGCGGCAATCCTGCCAAGGCCGGGCCGCCGGGTCAAGCACCGAGCAGTGACAGTCTGACTTGTCATGGTAGGATTACGCTCACCTATTTCTATCATGTGTATTATGTATTACTACATCAGTAACATTCAGAGTCATCCGCGTCATTCACTTAACATTCGTTGGATGACATCGAGGGTCGTGTAGAGATGAGGTAGATAGCGAATACGAAAAACCGGTGAAAGTGAAGTAATCAAAGAGAGGCATATATCCAGTAGTAAACGAAGAGCGACTGTTGTGATGATGACTTCTACGATTGTCATATTATGATAATTTTTGAGGTTTTAATATTCAGATACAAAAAATATGATATCCAACTTATTTAAAATTTATCCTTATTAGATTATAACTACATAAAAAGATGTCAGCAAAATTATGATCACTTGAACAAGATAACAATCGATATATTACCTAATCGACACGATCATGTAATATATTGTGCAATAATGCCAATGTTACTTGTATGACAAGTGTCATAGACCTGTTGGAACTACATCTTCCAAATACAACTATCATCAAGTACAAAAACTGGATTATCATGCCTCGATATTGTGTGATATATTCTATTACGCTGGTGTATGGCTGTTTGTGGATATCTTGACCTAAAGCAGCATCAAAGAAAAAATAAACGCTTGAACCCGAAACTCACACCACACATTGACATATTTGACATTTACTTCCTTCTCATTAACACATGTGGATTTTCAACACTGATTTTTAGAAATTTCCATTTAGACTTTTATGCATAATTTTTTAATGCTCCTAAAAAAATACATTATTTTGTAAAACAATTATCCTTTTTGAAAAATGGTGACATAATGACTTAACTGTCAAATCACATCAGAAAAAATAGCATCGAATATAAATCTTCCGCTCATGTAGGACCACCCTTCAGTTCCAATCACATTAGATTAGACCTACATTAGTCTTATCATAAAACAAAATTAAAATTCATAAAAAGGACGGAGTGAAAAATCATGAGTTATGTTGTTTTTCAGCAGAATATAAGGGAGCATCGCGCAATCACCAAGCCTAAATATTACAAATGAAACATGCTTAAGAGAGATAAGCGGTAATTATGATCGGTAAAAAATAATATTTTTCACATTCGGAAAAGAAAAATGCGAGGACATCACGCAACATGACCTGCGAAAAAAACACTATCTCGCAAATGGCAGTCATCAGTGTGTGTATACTGAGAACTAATCAAATTACCTGTGGAAAATTGGCAAGGTCGAGCGTAGCGGAGGATACAACACTCGACTGTCACTGGAGCGGAAGGCGGGTTCGAGCCCGGGGAACCTTAAAGATTTTCATAAATATATAAGCTCCTCATTCTTTTATATATATATATATATATATATATATATATATATATATATATATATATATATATATATATATATATATTAATGTATATTAAAAATATATTTTAAAAACCCATATATATATATAAATATGGGTTATATATATATATCATATATATCATCATCATCATCAGCCTGTGTCCGTCCACTGTTGAACGTAGGCCTACCGCATGAGTCTCCATCCTCTTCGATCCTCCGCCTTCCGCATCCAGGTCACTCCCGCTATTCTTCTTATATCGTCAGTCCATCTTGTAGGGGGTCGGCCAATGCTTCGTTTGCCAGTTCTTGGGCGCCATTCCAATACTTTTCTTCCCCATCGACCGTCGTCTCTTCGACAGATATGTCCTGCCCATTGCCACTTGAGTGTGCCTATTCGTTGGGTAGCATCCACTACTATCATATATATATATATATATATATATATATTTATATATATATATATATATATATTAATCAAACTGAGGCTGGTAAGAGAAATTAATCCTGTGAACGCCACACGGTCCTTGACACCCGACGAGTAATACCGAGTAATACGAGTAATAAAAATATATATATATATATTAATCAAACTGAGGCTGGTAAGAGAAATTAATCCTGTGAACGCCACACGGTCCTTGACACCCGACGAGTAATACCCTCGGTTGGTGTGAATTTGATCCCTCACCCGTAAAATGCCCATTGATTAAAAATCGGTAGTAGACGAAAGTCATCCCGTGAACACAACAATCCACAGATAAGAGATTCCTGCAACAATTTGTCCTATGATGTCAGCAGATCAACACTTCAGATGAAACAATTAGTTACTTTCAATATAACACGAGTTTTAAAACCCACATGACAATTCGTCGGTATTCTCTTGCTTTTATTTCAATAATGGTTGGAAAAATATAATTAATGTCGAGCTTAGCCTAATGGTTTCAATACAGTACGATGCGGAAAGGGAATGACGCAGTTCTCAAGCTTTCAGGTGCCTGTGTTCATTTCCCGTAAATTACCATAAATTTACGTAACGATGATATTCCTGAAGGTTTAACGCTTTCAGTCTTGTCTTGAATTTTTTTACGCGCGCCCGGCAAATTAATTTTATGATCATAAATGGCATCTGTCCGAATGTTCAGCCGTAATGAGTGCGATTACGTGTTTGAAAAGATAAATGAAGATAATAAATCTTCTTCAACCTATTTATATTTAATTATGACGAAGACCAAGCTTTATTTTTTTTTTAAATACGATAATTTCCACGACGAAGGAACTATGCTGATCAGATGCCTTTTAAGATTTTTTTCAAATGGTTCTATTTTGTCAGACATTTCGAAGACTTGATGACGAGACAACGGGTCTTGAAAACAACAAAAGTACTTCGATACTGGGCAGAAATAATTTGACGTCGCTGACACGAAAAAGAAGAAGAACATTGTATACGAGTATTTTATCACTTTGAAAATAGAGCACAATAGTGTCTCCCCACAAATAATATGAAATTAACCTGATTTTACTTTTTACTATCATGATGTATATTTATTTTTCTTCCGTTTTTACATTATGTATTATTTAACAATCAATGTGATGTGTTGGGCCGATATTTACGAACAACTGGTTGAGGTCTCGATGACGTCGAGCTAATCACCGGATCTCATTATCTGATTAACAAACACTTAAATATCCTTTAATTACTAAACATACAATTTGTGGCAGCCCACAGGTCTTCGCCCTGTAAGGCGTCTGGAATTATACTTATAATGTAAATCGGCGGAGCTTCGTGTGCCTAGATAGGTGGCGTGGGACAAGGATCATGGGATACGTTCATTTGTGATTTGAATCCCACGAATACACGTGTCTCCCGGGTGGTGCTGATGAAGGAAACAACGTTTTGTGCCAGCCAACGGATTTAATATCCCGAACCACTAAATAAATAGCGGTTTCCACGAACCGTGAGGAACTAAACACCCACTAATTTTTTTGTGTAATTACACATTATGGCTAACGCATCTTTGTAAGTCCAATAATCCCCTCCATGACATTAAAAACAACTAAGATTGATGAAAGCCACCTTCGCCGAGCAATAGGTGTATACGGCTTGAACAAAGGGATCAAGGTAGGCGACAACTTTATAGCAGCAATTTGTGACGACCTTTCTTATATTTTTTACCGATCTTCAACTGGAGAGCGAATATGGAGGAATAATCTTTTAAACGATTTATTGACTAGAGAAATATCATATAAGATGATGTTTGCTGTGTTTTTGTTATGTTTGTTTGTATGTACATGTCAAATGTAAAGAATAATCTCATTGGGCATTTTAAAAATGTAACTTATAAATAATTCTAACTACTAGACTACTACAACATAGGAAACTTTTGTGTAAAAAAACGTTATTGTAACTCTATGTATGGCTTTAAATGGCTCATAATCGTTTGAAATAACTCCATCGCGTTGCACAACGTTTGGATGAACTGAGAGATAAACCAGCAAATGTGTGGCTCGAGAACACTCGCCAATAACATTAATTGATTACACGCGCAGTGTTTTCTTTTATATTGGCCGATTTCTTTTAGTTAACTATTTAAGCAATGATATTTCAAAATTTGACGGATCAACTAAGGGATTTGATATGACAGGTAGTTTTGGAGATCATCCGGTAAAAAAACGATAGCCTTAAACCGACACCGGCCATCCATAGTACTTATCAGGATATCGGTAGAATAGCTTGTAACACCAATATTGGGAATAATATGGTTGGACTTGGTGAGGTATGACAAACGGGCACGGTAGCCCATCCATCCTATAGCCGGTCACGAGACAAAGATGAACTCGCCGGGACATCTCCGGATGCCGCAGAAAATCATAAGCTGCAGCTGTCATTTTATTAGGCTCTCACCGTCCTGGAAGGCTGAAGTACATAAATGTATTTGGGCGGACTCCGGGTGGCAGAACTAATGGTGGTTTGTGGCGACTAGGGAGCGGATATGTCACGATGGTGATAGCATATGTAAAAAGCATTTTTAACATATTTTTTGCTGACTAGTGGAAAACTCTGTCGGAGTAAACATGGCGTGGTGGTCATCGTGCCTCGCAGAAAGTAATCGTTGAAGCTCGCCAAGCGTGGCTTAATAAAAAAACTCCGCGCTCGGAAGAAAGTGAAGGAAAAACACCGGCGATGCTTCATGGGCCCCGAGGAGGGAGAATCGCCGGTAAGTCGACAATTAAACAGACTCAACACAAAGAACACGATCATCAATTTATTAAATACAGGAGAAGCTTCGTATATCGCAGCGTTTACAGTCGAAACAATCCGAATAAACATTGTACGAAAAGTAAATATACTTATTCGGAACAAATTCTTTCAAATCAGATCAACTATATTCATAGAAGCTCTTCTATGTGACGGTTGCTGTAGTGCGTCGCGTGCGTGTCTAGTATTTAAAAAAAATGTTATGATTTACGAAATAAATATTACGATAAATTGCTAACCCAAAAATGCAACAACAAAAACTCTTGTATATTCTTTGTCACGTACCATTTCATTGTGTACTTTAAGGCTCTCCTAAATCATTATATTAAATAAATATTAACGCTCTCCTACGACATCTAGAGAAGACCTTCGTCTTTAAATGCATGCAAAAATATCGGATTGTCAACAAATCGTAATAAATACATTTTGTTGGTGCTTCATCCAACAAATATATTCGATTTGGAATGATCCATTTGTGTATGCGCAATTCAATCACTGAACGTATAGAATTTAACAAAGTACACTCGCGTATTATGTTCTTAAATAGTTTGGTCAGAATAGTATTGAAACCTGTCGATGAGGTCACAACTATTCACAGGTTGGTAACAAGTTAGTACCGGACCAGCAGACCTGCTTGCCCACAGCGGCGTGGGAATATAATATTCTCACAGAGATACAACATAATACATAATTGCATTTGATTGTGCTCGAGAATAAACGTTGTTATATGCAACTACCCACAGGCCGACACTCGTCGCCGGTGATGCGACAAACCGTTGGGTAATACAAATTAATAGGTTGTAATTAAATCTTCTGTGTTTTATAACAAGCATATCGATTATATTGCTATAGTAAGCTATGCTGTTTAAGGCACTCGACTGTTATTCGTGTTATATCTCCGGCATAGTTTTAAGGCTCAGGCATACCGAACATAACGCGATCTGATTGGGAGCAGGGATCTTTCATCTTATAGCCAACTACAGTCAATGACGCAACCCTCAGAAGAAAATCGCTGTCCACCGTTGCAGGTCTGTTGTTGTGTCTTGTGTGTTGTTTGAGTCTTGAAAGCTGCTCCTTTATCAAATCTCCATTTCTCGCTATCTTGAAAGACCATCGACAACGATCACTAATTATATTCGGCAGAGATTCAGAATGCGGAGCTGACCCAAGCAATGCGAAAATTATGACAATTGACAAAACTTAATGTTTATATTAAGTTCGTGGTGATTAAATTCATGATGAATAAAATATTAATTTATCGGGAAAAGGTAGATATTAGTGTCGATGGCATAATGAACAAACAAGAAGAACCAATATTTAAAGCAAAAATAAATTAATTGTTATATTGTTAGATGTGACTAAAGCATCCCACCCACCCATGTGACTTGATCGAAGCCATGTTGCCAACAACATGCCCAATGCAACAAATCATTATTGGTTTCTTATTGATAACGATTGGTGGCAATAAGTCATGCAGTGGGCAGAGGAATTCGAATCGAACATTCCAGCGGCACAAGTTTTTACGCGGGTCTCGGAAGTGTTCACGTTTTACATGGTGTATTAAACACAACATCGGTTCTTGGTAATCGTCTCAAGCCGAATTTTTTTTTATTTTACAGTTTGTAGAAGCAATCATTGTTGTTTTCGTCATTGATAAAATAAAAATTGTGAGATATTTTATGAAATAAAATGCATTTTATATTAATAAATACTACTTCTTCGTTTTCCATTTATGCACCCTTTGTCAGTTGCCATGCTGTTCGTCTTATTCCAGGTTAAGTTCATCAAAATCATTCCCAAATCATGAAAATTTTGACAATTTTATCACAGAGAATTTCCCTTATATGGGTTTTAACACTATCCAGTCCGCGCGTTACGCGATTAAACTTACGCTGGAGGCCGACTGTTTTATTAAAGAATTGCTAAATCTATCGTCATGTGTTCAAATAAAATTAAATATGACCCTCACTGAAAAGGTTTGAGATCTTTGAATTATGGTCGAAAGTAAAAAACAACACATATGTTGTGTGCGGCCACTAACGTTTGAAAAAACATCACAAGCTGTGTATAGTCGGCCACTAAGCGTTGGCGGAACGATCACACACATGTTGTGGCGACCCGCCTTTAACGTTCGGCCTGGTGATTACACACATATGTGATGTGTAATCGGACTGGATGGTGTTAATATTAGGCAATTCTCTATTAGCAGTACACATAACACTAAGATATTTTATGATTTAAAATAGTGTTTAATAGTCTGGTGATGATTAAGCACAGAGGTCGAAGAGGTGCCACTTAGTGAGCGGACACAATAAAGCATAAAGTGAATATGATATTTTTATAATAATAAAAAAATTGTTGCAAGAAAAAACGTTTCCTCTTTTCGCCTACGCTAAATGATTAATATTTATATATTTTCCGAATGACAATAACAATATGACTAGCAACGGCTCTCACACGTGGATGACACATCGCGGTGAATCCTCCCAATGTCAAGTTGAAGAGCACCAACATGACGTAAATTCAAGGTGGATCAGATACTAACTAAAGTCAACAAATACTACGGAGTCTGCGTGACCTTCATCATGAATCATTTATCTGTTCCCCAATGCCATATTGGCTACCAATTTAAACAAATCGCCACCACAGCTAATCAACCGATGATATAAATCACATTTCAAATGCTACAAGACACAACAAATTTCAACTTAATGCAATTCGTAGTAGACAAATTTTCGGGATGACAATAAAAGGTAAGTAGATTTATATTATTGTGTGTTTACGTTTCCAGGTCTTAAGCATAGAATGTACTCAGAAGAGCTCTGGGAGGCTGAGCAAACTTGAGATGGGGTGAGAAGTATAGCGGCTGACAGAGCTCAAGCAAGGAAGCGGATGTGGAATAATAATCGTATGGAAAACATAATTTTGGAGAACATATCGCAACCTGATGCATCTTTAAGTCGGTGTATGTAGCTTATCAATACACCATCTCTCAATGTATTTCTTGTCATCAGCTCGATTTAGTCCTTGCAGGCTGGTGCCGAAAAGCCTAGATCTTTCGTCTCTTATTTTTGTTCGCTCGTCGGACGCATATAAAAAGTTAGTAACATTAGTTATGGCGCTTGCGCCATTAGTTCCATAAATGACCACTATGTTAATTTCGGCGCAGTGCTGTCACAATTTCCGGCTAAGATAGTCGGAGTCTGTCCGGGACCTGGATTGTTTGTCTTGAACGGACGACCGAAGTTCGTTAATCTTTTGTCTTAAATATATTTCAATGTGCTTCTAGACGAGTTTATTGTTTCGTGACCTGCTCCTCATCTATCCATCTACGCGTTCCAATGACGATCCCAGCGAAATGGAGTCGCCCCATAGATTAACAACAAGGGGATCTCATTCTCTTCCATTAAAGTTACACTCGAAATATTCTGCGTTTTTTAGTCCAAGAGTCTGTTTTGCCTAGTCTTGCTTTACACTTTTCTTAGGTAAATATAGCAAACGAAGAAAGAACATTCAGTAAATCAAAGATTATTGATTGCGATGCATAGGAAATGAAGGAAAGTATTATTTTTACATTGTGATCAACATAATGGAACTATGGCCGTGAAAATATGCAAGAGTCATCCAGTAGTATGTACCCGTCTCTATATGCTTATGTTGCTCTAGTATCTGTGGGCTGGACCGTGTCTGTGATGCTGTTGGCGCCGTTTGCTGGCTTTCTGCCAGCGGCCAGGTGCCAAGCGCCATCCCAGGGACCAAAAGCTAAGTGCACATACAAGAAACTCCAAAACACACTGACTCATACCTGGGAGCATCTCACAACAACGTCTTATTTGCGCCTTAGGCAGCATACAGGTTAGGCGCTATAAAAAAAACCGCGAAAAACAACACGTAGTGAAAATATAGCCACATTATAATTATTCCATATCCATTCCCTAGTTAGCACACGCAGTAGTCACAAATTGCTTCCCCAAAGCCTTTTCAACCGCCATGGTCCTCGCCTCATCCCGTGTCAGCTTTGCCTTTCGGAGCTCCTGGGTATATTTCGTTATTTCGGTATATTTCGATAAACTGTCACTTTTTTTATTTTATGAATTTGAAATGTGTTTTTTTTGCATTGATTTAATGTTTTCCTAGTTGATTTTCATTGTTTTAAAAACGAAATAACCAAATTGTGATGTTTCTAAATGTGAAATAATTGAATTGAATTTAATAATTGAATACTTCAATACGGCTATCCAGGTGTGCGAGAGCCCGGGGGCCTAAAGAAAGGCAGCTTTAGTTTTCGCTCCTCTGCGGCATCTGAAGGTAGGAGCCAATACTATCTGACTTGTCATGAAAACGTCTTAAAACAGTAAACAATATACATATCTAAAAATGTAGTTAAATAGTGGATGATAATACCAATAAGTCCTAGCACGGTCTTTGGCAATCGGGCTTTCAGCTACGCTGCACCAATGGCCTGGAACTCACTACCGGAAAGCATAAGAGAGCTTAAAGCGGAGGCATCCTTCAGAAGCAGACTCAAGACCCACCTTTTTACTCAGAGAGGCAAAGAAGCGCTTTTGGAATGATCATTCGGTCATAAAAGAGCGCTATACAAATATAATAATAATAATAATGAGTATTTATTTCACATCATATAATTATCATAATCATATATGAAGACACGATTCTGTCTATCTTTCTCTCTGTGTTGGCCTTTACTAGAATATAAATAAAATAAAAAATATACAACATGTACATAATTAAGTTAATCTTAAATGCACACAGCCGCCTCGGAAGATGTTGCCAAAACCTGACACAGGCAATAAAAATCATTCAGCAGAGAAAATTCATTGAGCTTGATTTTGTGCGACGGTAAATGAAATAGATTTTACGACAAAAAAACAATACGCCGACAACTCGCCGGCGTGTCTTGGGAATAAAAAATTCGTTTTGTAAAACTGGTGGAGGGAAAACTAATAGCCCATCAGAGCGCCATACTCGCACACTCTTCCTTCCGTGAATGACTTTCTGTCGCTGGTTGGATTTGCTTTAATGTGCTCCGGTTTGAACAGCGCCAAGAAGTTAATTGAATGCGATTCACACCCGGACATTTTCACAATATGTAGTGCGCATTCATTACGTCGTAAGTAAGTATTGTACGTCCCTCTGTCCCGGCCCTCAACTGTTGTGACCGCATTGTGTATGATGTAATTTTATCTTCTTTTTATCGTAATCAAGTTTTTATTTTTTTATTTTGATTAATTTGTATTCTTTTGTAGGGCAAATTTGCCTGGATGAGACGAAAAGTGACGCTTTCCAACCATAGACAGTCAACGCATGGGCTGAGCGTCATCGTCATCATCCTGTCCGCTCCACGTACAAATTACAGATAGAGTGCGAGATATATTAAATAAACCACGAAAAAGGCGTTAAAACTGACATCAGAAAGAAATTGGGTTTCGAACCACGCAAAGGAAAAAAAGGGATACTGCGGATAACGTAACATCCCAACGACCTCAAATATACTGGATACATCGACAGCTTCGTTAGATAAATACAAAGTAGGAGCTATAGAAAATTTCAATGTCACTCTGTCAGGAGTGGCGTACACAAGTGATAAATTAGATAATTTCAAACAATAATATGTATCTTTTATTTTAAGCGTTTTTAAATGTCGTCCAGTAGTGTATTCCTCCATTTATGGATAGTTCGCTCGAAAAAAGAATTGTCATCTGTGGGGTGGTGTGTTTAACGCAGGCACTCATTTACATCGTGTATTGCCGCTGGAAGAGGCATGAAATACTCGCATCGTGCCCCATTATTACTAAATTCATGCATTATGCGACCGGCGTGCACGCCAAGCGAGCAAGAACTCTGCACTGTGCAAAAATGCATTGGAAACTGTCTGCGAGGCAAGATGCTGCATAAGATAACTCACTTCAGACGTTTCCATAAACGCATTCATCTTAGGTTTCTTCTCATCGCGACTAAAGCCCAGGAAAAATGTTTGAACAATCTTGTATATTTCGTAAGTCCCATTTTGGTCAGACCTTAGTATATCAGTCATTAACTACTCGATAATGTTATATAACATGCCTAAAATAAAATAGTTTTTATTTGTCTAATTTATTTATATTTATTAAATCGTTAAAAGTATTCAATTTATATATAATGCTTACAATATTTGTAAATATTCTAAAATTACTCTAAAATATGAAAGTATTCTGCATAAAATATCGCATTATAAAGCAACACGAAAATAGAATGCATGAGCATTTCAAACACGGTGAAGATGTAAAATTAAAATACGGAATTGAATTGCTCATGTAAACATATTTGGTTATTCCTGGTGTGCCTCAAGGCTTTCCGATGTACTAGCAATGCAATGATGCAATGACCTCGACTAAATTAAATCTGGGAGAAATTATTTTGGTGTAAAGACACCCATTGGGACAACAAAATAAAATTATTCGCGGAACAAAAATAGACTCACTTGAAAATTTTAATCATCCATAACAGGTCTGTACAGATGCGCTTAAGGTGAGTGAAACACTCTTAGTAATAATAAATATTGCGAAATATACGGTTTTTTTTAATGTGACTGATATTATAAATAAGTAACACTCATGAGTGATTGTTTGCAAGTAAAGGACTGACAAAGTGTTTCAGTGAAAACGAAACCGCAATCACGTTTCTGTTATTAACAATTGCTCAATGTGATCCATGATAAAAAAGGTAAATACATTATTCGTTCATTAGTAAATATATATTTAAAATGGATCTCAAAGTGAATTCTAAAAAAGTAAATAAGAACAAAATTCAAAATTTAAGTGTATGTATATATAATATTTAGTTCAATATCGTAAGAGAAACTGACATAATTTCATGTGGCGTAAGAATAACATATGATGTAAATAGAACATACAAAACCAAATCTCATAAAAGGTAAGTCTTAAAAAATACATACATGCTTTTTAAGATTGAAAAAAGAAATCTGGTTATGAAACAGCAAATAAATTGTAATAAGTGGTACACAATTGACATTTCCGTTTACTCGAAACTCCGTCGTTGTTTATAACATAGGAGTATTAGCCTGTGCAGCAGAATGCTCTGTCAGAGCGGATCAACAAGCAAATTCAAATTTTAGCAATTTTACCAATCATTATTATTACGTATACAATAAACGGATATATTTCCTACTTGTGTAGTCATTTTTCGCATAGTGGTAAATATAATAAAACATCACTAAAGTAATAAAATTATGCCAGACCAGATCAGAGATTGAGCGATTATCAAGCTGCAAGTACCGAATTTAATCTATCGAAAGAGCTATAAAATTGAATTGGCAACAATTTCCAAATGAGTGATGGACATTCAAATTCGAAGGAAATACTCAAATTTCCGCCATAAATATTCGATTTCTTTTAAAATATGATTAACAAATCATCTGAAATATGCCTCGGCCACTAGAGATTTCTTCAAGTCCCCGGGCGTATGGACTTCTGGGTGTGAAGATGTTTTTGGGATATATACCGCTTTTTCTTCACATGTCAGTTCAGCATCTTAAACATTGTCAGACACCAGATGACCGCGGTACAGTGTGGTGATTGGTGTCGTTCTGTGAGGATCGCAGATCTTCCGATTGATTGTTGCCAATGCGGTGAGTCCCCGGCTGGGAATGCCGTCTCTGTCTCTTCTCGTTTTAGTTAGGCGCCCCGCGGTGCTCAAGTATCGTCGCTCGCGCACTATTCGCAGATGCGATCGACGAGCTTAATGGGCGGAATCCATAAGACTGCAACTCGGGCGAAGGCAAGGTCTTTGCAAGTGCAAGCTGAGACACTGCACTTCTCGTCGGAGTAAAACTAAAACTACTAGCAAGAAACACAGCGTAAATGCTACTTAGGGCAAAAAATAAGATTATAGTGATAACAAAATAATTATTTATAATTTTAGAATTCATTTTAATTAAAAAATTAACAAATCAAAAATATTTAGTTTTGATTCACAATTTATTTTAACGATTACATGTTTCGGCCTTCCTGAAGACCATCTTCAATAAGATGAATTTATTGAAGATGGTCTTCAGGAAGGCCGAAACATGTAATCGTTAAAATAAATTGTGAATCAAAACTAAATATTTTTAGTTTGTTAATTTTTTAATTAAAATTAATTCTAAAATTATAATTATGCAGTTTCATCAAGTATTGTCAGTTGATAACCATAATGTTAAATAATTATTTAACACTAAAATCTAGTCTCAGTAGGATTACCACACTAGGAATTATGATACTGACATCGGGATCCAAGTATTTATTTATTATTTTTTATGATATGGAAAAAGCAGTTTTAAAAATACATAATTTCGATATAAAAATGGAAGTGAATAATAAAATTATTCACATCGAATTTGATATGTGCACTTAGTGTACAATTAAATAATAATAATGCTCTAGAATCAGCATCTTTTATTGACTCTGAGGAGACATTGTCTACACCTATTTTTTGCAAAAATGTTTCGATCAAGAGCGATTCCAGCGTTGACGAATAATTAAGGTCATATTATAAAAAGAAGTAATATATTTAATGTATTTATATAATTGTTTCCGTTGTGTGCTAATTACTATTTTATATATTTTAAATCTGTCATCATTGTTGCATCTAAATATTATCCACAATAGAGGTTACTTCATTGAAAATTATACCCACCTTAAATCTAACAGTTTGGCCGAATTTTTTGGCATTTTTTTTCATAAATGGGTTGGCAACAATTAAAAAATCCTTTTTTTTTTTTAAAGTTCGATCGACAAATATTTATTGTAAATTTAAATATTCATATGTGGAATGGATCTCAAATTAAATGTTAGCAATAAAAATAATGTTCTTCACTTATCTTCTTTCACCAGAGGAAATCGGACGCTCTTTTGAAACTTCCCTTCATATCATAAACCCTTCAAATGGACTGAATGATTGACGCTTAATCAACCGGAAATTACCTTTTGAAACTTCGAGGAAAATCTATGACATGAACCGGTGGAAATAAATAACCCTTTGGGTTTCGGAACTGTCTCTGACAACGAGCGATATCCTTTCAGAAACATTTCCTTCAGGATTTATGCTGACAATATAATGTCTAAAGAAAAAATAATATATAAGAAAACTTAATAAGTGAGCAATCGTTACTACATTATAAAATAATATGCAAAATACCATACTATCGGTGGAAATAAAATATTACATAATAGATACGAGTATTTCATTGCAAAACTGTTTTTTTTGTATTTTTTTATTCTCACATTTTTTATTAAAAGAAAACCCAAAATTAACGAATCCAAGTAATGGACATTACAAATATGGGTAGGATACAAAAATCTATCGGAGAATATATGGATGGAAGTATCTTCTGACTCTCGGTAAGATGAACTTACGGCATCAGAAGAGTACCAAAAATAGGCTGGAATGCGGAGGATCGAAAGGGATGGAGACTTACGTACGCAAAGTAGTGACATGATCAGGCTGATGATAATGACTTTCAAACCATTCAGTAAAATAAGGTAACATTTAAAATAATACGAGTGATACCAGCACACGCAGTTCCTACAATTATGACCAGATAGTTATAATGAAAAATAATAGGATTACATTTGAAGCTTAGTCATACATTGAGTATGTACACTCGTACATGGTAAAATAATATATATATATTGTAATATAAACTTCATGAAAACAAGCTGGTAAAGCTATTTGCGTGGCATTTACTCCTAGGATTTGACATTAAGGCGCAGCACTGTGTGCCGACAAGCGTTACATATTATAATGTTATATTAAATGTTAAAGAACACAATATTACAGCAGATATTACAGAGTTTTGTTTAGTTTTCAAATCGTAATGTATAGAATACATTTTTTTAATGTAATGAATTAATAAAGATCAGTAAGCTTAAGATCACCACTTACATATGCCAAATTGGTTCCCAATATGGGCAATATAACCATCATAAGTTTACCACCAGGAACCTTTGCAACCATCCTTTTAATGCATACGTCAGCCAGTTCCAAGCCAGTTCTTCATACTAAAGCTCGCCATATTTGTTCAGTAATTTAAGGCCTTTATCCATATTTAGAGTAAGCAAACGAATGTGCCAATTTCATAATCTCATTTTTAATGATAATTATATTTATTTAGGCTTTTTAACTCTTTAATTAACTCATATTATAAGAGCAATAATAAAATTTGAAGTATAATCAAACAAAGTAGCTTGTATATATATATAATAAGTACTGTATAAAAAACACACGTTATTTTAAAATGATGGTTACACTCGTGTATTATGTAAATCTATTAATTATTTATTAACTGTAAGATTCTTGCAGATAAGCACGTATTGTAATCTCATGAATTATAAATAGCAAATAATAATCACTGATTCATTACCTCAGTGTTCTGTGAAATGTAATATTTAGTATGCAAGAAATTTTAACTCTGTCTCATATCAATGAGCATAATTATCAATAACAATAATGGTGCAAATATTAACTATTTTATTAAATTCCTTAAGTACTAAGTTAATTATGTACTTGTAACTTATAAATTAAAGATAATGTTTTTATTTTAAGATAAATTATATAATATTTCAGGTTTATATAGCAATAAAACTGTGCACACTATGTATACCTATAAATATAAATTGTATCACGTGTTTCAACACAGCCATTATACAGAGTCGCAAAAAATATGCACTTTTCAATAGTGCTAATTAATATGTTTGCATAAGTTATTTATTTATCATCAATAATAAACCTGTATAATAATAATATTATTACTTCATTATACTGAGAACGTGACTGTTTTATTTGCGTCTATTCATTCTGCTCACTTCATCATGTCGTCATTACTAAAATTATAAGCAATTATTAAAATAAGTTCCTATTTTTTTAACCACTAAAAAATGCATTTCTTTGAGGTCTGGAATATGTATGAGGCTAGGATTTAAAAACAAAAAATAATGAATTTTGCATTATCTGGTTATAAGCTACATTAAAAGTTTAAAGGATCTATTTGTAGAATAAATTGTTCATTTTATATATATGTATATCATATTTATCAATATTTAACAATTGCGAAGGCAAACGACATCAGGTCCACGCTGAGTGCAGACAATATTGGTTTGCAAAGGTTCGTGGTTCGAATCCCAGCGTCCGCATTTTTTTTCTCTCCCATTATTTATGATAGAAATGACATATAAGATTACGTTTGCTTTGAATTTATATGTACGTATCTATTGTAAAATGTATATTATAAATATTAAACAAATAAATACTCGTATATTGCTAGAATATATAACTATCCTATGTTGCTGACATAAGGAATAAAAATATTCAATCATTCTAACGTTATCAATGAAAAACTATTTTTGGGCTAAATCGGAATTTACGACTTTTGCAAGATAGGCCAAAGGTATGATGGTTAGTTAAATATAGGCAATAAATCGGTAATGACCTTCAGTTGTTAATTTGGCATTTCCTAAGGGCAGGTGAGCTCGCTAACGTAAGCAAGCAATTCACCTTGACCCGGAAAATGTTATACAAAATGTATCTACAGTAGTAACCGTAACGATCACTTACACTAGAGTTGCGGAACAGTTCATCGACGATAACGCAGATTAAAAAAGCCAGAACCACAATTGAAATGGTGATGAAATTTTACTGAACTCGTTGGAAATGATGAAAAGCTAAAAAAAACTTTAAGTACTGAATTAACTTAACATGTTTCAGAAGTCATAATTTTAGGTTTATTTTATACTAGTGTCACACCCGCATAAATTACTCAAAAGGATTAGGAGAAGTAAGTAAATTATTATTACTAACAATACTGATATTCAATATTGACATTTCAGTCGTTTATTAAACGCGACTATCTTCAGATTGGTTTGTGCACTAGGGTTGGTTTTGTATGAAAAAAACATAAAATATGAGTGTTATTAACCTTCTATGTTTCCACATATAAATCTTAGGAAATATATTCCCTTTTTTTAGTCTTTAAAATTTGATATTAAAATCACCATAATCTTTTTTTACATTGCCTTTGCATATTAAAATTGATAATTTTAACAAAAATGTTCAAAGACTTAATAACAATTTTATATGTACTTCAAAAATCTAAAATAATTTTAATTTGATTTAAAAAAAAACATCGGAAAAATTATTTAAGGCGTTAGAAAACATTAAAATAAAAAAATAACAATAACAATAAGGCAAGACCACTCAACTAGGATTTTACACATTTCTAATTCTCATCCAGTAATGACTTGATCTTGATGAATGTGTTGGAAGTGTTCATTGCGAAATCTGTTGTAAAATTTATTGATTTATGAGACTGCCGGATTCTAAAGCAGTGGGTGAAATTGCATAAACGTGGCAAAGTGATTTGGTGCATATTTACGATTTCACTTGAAGGACAAATACTAAATATAAACTTTAATGCTTTCTCGCACATATACTATTCACATATAATTTTTGAACTAGGTCCATTATTATTATGCTCGTCTCGGTGCCATATTCGGCGTCCTTCTTTATAACAAAAATACTACATTTTTTGCACATAAAAAAAACATAAATTGTGATTAGAGTCAAATCGGATGATAATTATGAATTTTCAACCAAACACCGCACCAGCAGACTAGGAGAATCTAACCAAAATAAAAACCAAAAGGAGCTCCAACCAAACCTAAGGTATGAATATGGTGTCGATGGCATTTGCGGTTAGCGAGATTATCATATACCCAACAACCTTTTATATATGTAAAGATTTCTATTAATCATAGTTAAGTGGATCGGAATATAAAATATAAAATAATGTCGAATAAATCAATGAATATCGCGCCGTGACATGTAATATGGATGATTTGAAGATCAGAAGTTATGACACTATTATTCAACACAGGAACTGCCCCCATCTGGATTTAGTTGACGTGATTCAAGATATATTTTGCGGCCCAAACTCAAAGGCAGCGTTCGATATATTTTATGGTTTTATTCAATTTATTCTGCCGGGCGAGGGTTTGACATGTTTTATGGTTGAAGAAGTGGGGTATCGTTTCCGCATCCATACAAACAATTCCTTATACAATCTAAAATACATAAAAAATATATGAAGACAGTGTGACGGCCGAATAAAAATACATGTGATGCAATCGCATCTCGTCAACGATACATATCCTTCAAATTAGTAGAACAATCCATGATTCATTACAAACTAAACAAAACTGCTGCGGCCGTGCCAACACATGTACTCGTGTCGGTAATAATTTATTATTATGATAATTAAAGTGCAAACTGTATGTTTAAACGTGGATCATGTCGAGTACTGTTAAACACAGACTACGATTTTGCACTAAATGATGAGGCTTCGTTAGTTATTCCACTACAAAGTTCTGCAACAAACGTATTTACAAGCGAAGAACTATTAAATATTTATTTATTATTTGAAATGGATCTCAAAGTGAATTCTAAACGTATAAATATAATTTCTCTACGTTGTTTTCTCTAGTCTAAGTTTTAATAGTAAAGTGACATATTTTTTCGGTCGATGGGGTTTATCTTATCGAGCTTCTGATAAACTAAATGAAAAATAGTGTACCGAACCGCTCACGAGTAAATTCCTCGCGAAACCAGATCCCGCAGCATCCCACGCCTTAGATGGGCGCCTGCAAAAACTCCCCACAAACAACTATTAACACAAGAGCATTGTTTTCAAAACAAGTTATCAAACATCTGTTGCGCGAATCGACGACTGCGATGCCGGATTTTCATAGATTGGAAATATCAATATACTCGTATAATACCTATTAATCAAAATAGTGAGGAAAATGATATATCAAAGCATGAACGAGAATAAAACACACATGATCACCTGCTACTGTATTTCTACAACTACATAATGTATTACTAACAGGCTGTTAAATCTGAGAATAAATATACCAGTTGTATATTACTTCAATGCCGAAATGTTTTGTGAATATTGTCCAGATGCAGCAAGAAGCTATTAGGAGAACAACATTTTAATGAAGCATCTCGGGCCTTATTATTTATATTCGTAAGAAATGACGAATAATATACTCGAATTCTCGACTTTCAAATGTGCTAACAGAACTTCACGGTGGGATATATGGCGATCATGTTGCCTAGGTGACGGATATGAAAACGAAGTACAGCAATGCATAGCATAATAAAACACTCTGGTATATAACGAACAGACGTGTAACATTTTTAAGCTTAGGGGTGTGATGACGTAACAAGAATCTCCGTCTGTAAAATTTCAAGGTATAGTAAACCTTACAAGTCCAAGTTTTGTAATGACATTGACAGGTATCCGGGTGAAAGTGTTTGATTTCATAAAAAGGCTATGTACGAGTATACTCACGGGGTTTGAGTGTACATACTTTGGATAAGGCTTTCCTTACCACTTACCTGGTTATCAACTGACAATACTTGGTGAAACTGCATAATTATAATTTTAAAATTAATTGTTTAATTAAAATTAATTTTAAAATTATACTTACCTGTATCATATCTGACAACAGTTAAGTATCTTTGATGATTTATTTTATCAAATTATCGTCAGTTTACGATTGAAAAAAATAAGAGATCATCCATAGTTATAAATAGGATTATAAGAGATGGACGGATAAAGCTACGAATATAATATTTCAATCCATGAATGAGAAAACTTAACCTAAAGATATATGCATGCCTGATGGGGCCGAAGAACTTATTTTTGAAATACAGTAAAAGCAGCTCTTTTTCTAACAAGAGGGTCTAAGAGACCCAGAGTACATACTGCTTTATTTTCACCGTCAATGTTATTATATGCTTTGGTGTTTCGAGAGGAGTGCTCCAAGGTGAACGAAGATGTTATTACAAGGACCTCTTAGTCTAAGCCTAATTTTGTATTTCTACAAAAACTAGAAACATAGTTTTGGGTTAGATGACTCACCACGTATTCTTTGGAGCGACAGCACACGCAGCCTACAAGTAAGGCGACCGTGATCACCAACACGCCGACAAACAGTATAATCGTATCTGCCCCGGTATGCAACCCTAGCGCCAACCCTGCAACACACAAATCATAACATCAGACACGAGAAAAAAAAAGTATGTTAACAAGATTTAATAATGATTATAATAATCGTATTTCCCCGTTTTAAAGGAAATAGTTAACGATTTCGGGAGGTTCTCAGCAATATTTCAAACGACCGCCTTCAGAAGACCCTGCATTTCATTCTGAGCCGTTTGAATAAGGTGGTTGACAATTAAAATATCGGAAGGGAATTAGATTTTTTTTATTGTGATCTTATTGGCTGTTAGGCTCATCTCTAACGTGTGAAACGTAACTTTTTACAAATGCTAGTCCTTGAGCGTGTTTGCTGTTTTGAGTTCGCAATTTGACGTAGCAAATTCAGAGAAAGCCCTGCAACCATTGGCCCTGATATGCACCATAACCGGCACGCTGACTTCCGCCCACTTCCAGGCACCAGGTCGTCTCTACCTACGTCCACCGACTCGCCGGTTAATTTCAAGTACTCCACCTTGTCTATTCATAAACGGTTTTCTATCCACCGCTTCAAAAATGTTATTGGTGGTGGCTATCAAGCCTTTTTTAATATACGTTCTACATCTGTAACATATGGTCACCACAAATTGCCACCACAAAAATCTGTCCGCTATTATTAACAATGACAGCAGCTCCGGGTGCTTTACCTAGAAATATCCATGTTTCCTGGCGGTCTTCACGGCGATAGCCTGGGACTTAATAAAACTACAGATTTAGTTTTTTAAATATATATTTGTAACTAAATAGGTAAGAACAAGCTTGCGACCCATTTAAGTTTTGATCGGCGTACAACCTTTCTCTACTTCCGTAACCTAACTAGAACCGCAATTACAACGTCCAATTATCTTTGGCGGAGCAGCTTAAGCGCTATAAATATTTTATAAATAAATATGATGGCAAACAAAAAATGTTTATTAGCCGCTGTTTATAATGACCATCCATCTAGGAAAGGTTAAGAGCTGCTGTGCGCGCCATTGTGCTGAGAATGTCATGCGGACTAAGTGCAGATGTATGTACTTGCGCCCAATTGTCAATGGGGATCACTAAATGGAGGCAAGTCAGTGCGCTCAGCTACAGACGGGAATTTTCCATCGTTTAACGCTAATAAAACTAGCCAGTACGTAATAAGCTTAAGCATAATACACCATTACGAATCCGCTTCAATTAAAGTGGGTAGGTATGTAATTTTGAGCATCGTGGATGCCTTTTGGGACAAAGCAAGATGCAAATAAGGAGTGTAGGGTGATGGGTAGAAGAGTGGAAGGATTATACGGGAAGAAATGCTCATTATGATAATTTCAAAACAATAATTGATTTCAATATATCCACAGTTGTTCTCAGTTAAAATTGCCTAATCTTATTTTTGCATTATCACAAGTCAGCTCCGAATTCAAAATTCGCCGACTACATTACGTAGTTACTGGTGTTTCTATATAACGCACAAGACAATATTTTACTATATATTTTTTATAATTTAAAAATATTATCATTTAATTAGCCCTTGCACTATACACCGTACAAGCGATTAAGACAATTGTATGGACCACAAAAAACTTATATAATACCAATAAATAAATATCTCATCAATTTTGTTACGACATAATTTAATAATGTCATTTTTTACCAAATTCTTTTAAACTCATAGTAGAGAACATTATTACACATTACACCAGCGGTTTTTTAATCACTATTGTCGTTAAAAGTGAATATGTATAATCACACATTTTAATGTTACGTACGATAAACATATATATAATTATTTGTAGATATTAACAAAAACACTTTTAAATTAAAAAAAAAGCGCCTCCTAGGTTGGTAGCCGCTGTATAAAATGTAATTGTATATTATTCATAGTAACAGTAATATGCTGTAATATGTACTCGTATATAATATCTTTGATAACAAACGAGAGCATCATCAAGGACACGTCACTGTTCTCCAAGTGATTTTCAGATTACAGATTTGCAATATCTATACAAATTCAATTCATCAATATTTAAACATACATAATAATTCACTGCCGGGCAATGACAATTAGCTTTACCCTATTAATCAGTCCAGTACGATTGGCTACAGGTAGTTTTAATGTTGGTAGATTAATTAGCTTGCCACACTCACATACACAAGACTACTCCACTTCATTACTTGAGATAACATTTTTATAGCATTAGAAATAATGAACGTTACACGGCGCCGAAGCAACTACATGATATTATAACATAAATTAGGTTGTTCGGAAAATAATTAAATTATTTTCCCAATGTTTTACTTAATTGTATTTTTTACAGCCAACTACTAATAATTTTTGGTTGATACTCTTTCAAATATATACAGTAAAGGCAGCATTTCCGCCATATTCACTATCAATATAGTAAAATGCTGTTGAAGCAAAAAAAAAAATACGATGTGAATGGAAATGATGTATTGATAGAACGCCAGTGCCAAGATTGGTTTGCAAAATTTTCATCCGAAAATTCTGACGAGATAAAAACGTTCGTTAAAAAATTGCTCTTTCATGAATGAGATATCTTTCAGAACAACTAATAACAAAACACTGAAATCCCGAGATGAAGAAAGTTGGTACAAGCTTAATCATAAATGAAGATTCATTGACGACTGCGGGAAATTTGCCAAATCTTCACAGACAAACTATTATCACCTTGAATCATCGATCGTGATTCATAATCATTAATTATTGAGGTCTAACCATTTAAAATGATGTATTTCAAAATATATACATAATATGTTATCATACATACTTGGCATCAGTTTATTTTATCAACATTAAATTATTTTAGTACTGTAATTAAGTGCTTCAGACATTTTTTTATTATTTTCATTTACGTTACAGTTAAAACATCTGGTCTCCCTGAATATACTCGTATATATAAAGTCACATATCACCGTATAATAAGCATGCTAGTATTGCAATATTTTCTCCGAAATATAGCGAACATATGTTCCATCTAGGGAGCAGGACCTCATAAACTAAAGCATCGATTTTACCCATTGTCACCAAAGGATTTAGACTACAAACTGTCAATTGTAACTTTGAGATTGTGAAGCAGTTATCGGATGGGACGTCGTTTAAAAGTCCTCGAATAATTGTGGTGCCCTTATATATTCTATAATTTTATTTACTTATTTTTTGTGTAATATTTTGATCAACTTTCTTTTGTGTTATTATTTTTGACACTCATGCATTTATTTGAGCTTTCATTGTGTGTATTTCCAACATAAAGCATAAATGTCTAAAATATGTAAATAAATTTTGATTACTAGTAATAAATAAGTATGCAGTTTATTATTTTATCCTCTGTTATAAAAAATGTAAATACAATACGTGTTTCATAAATTATGTACAGCTCCTACAACGCACATTTTGTTATTTGCAACGGAGATTTTTCCTACAGCGTTTACGACAATTTTTCATATAACGGCCCCCTCTATGTTGTTATTTTGACCCATGTCTTACTACTAAATAGTCCATGCCTCGAGTATCGAGCTAAACATCCGGCCTTATGAAAACGTTATAGGAGGATTGACTGTATTACAGTTGATGTATTTTCATATTTAGATTTTACCAGACAACATAAACTGATTTGCTACTTTATAAAATGTAGACGCATCCACTGGTGCAATGTTAAGATACAACAGAACTCGGTTGTTTGGAACACAAAATTAATTCAAATACAGACAGGTTGGTAGGATATTTTGGCGCGATCAAATGAGCATCTTGCGTGTTTAGCTCTCGCGTGTTAGTGTCGAGTGAAGCTCGGAATGGAGACTCCGCTGCGGCAATATTGATGCAATTCGGTAATAATTCGGCGCACAAGTTTTGAAGGTCGCGCAGTGACAGTTATGCCATCGTTAGAAGAAGGACCGGTTTGGCCGGAACGCTAGATCATACATTCTAAGGCTAACGGTTCGCTAGTGTGTTGCAAATTACAGCTTTAAAACCATGCAGTGTGCGCTTCATAACTTTGAACTTTTCACTATGCTGGATTGCTTTGTATACTCGCACACTATTAATTATTCAATTCTTCATCTTCAGCGGTAAACTTAAGATTAGACTAGAGACTACTATGAAGAGAAATTATAAAAAAATTTAGTTTAATTTCATATTATTTTAACAGGACCTTACCTATATAAGGCTTTCAACATTTATTGTTTTAATGATACAAGAGTATAAATAAATTAAATAAATTGTACTATCGCCCTTTTTAGACGAATTTAGAGAACATTATTAAGAGCTTCTCAAAGTCCATCGATCATCATCATCATTATCGCGACAACTTGAATAGGATTTGGCTTCATACAAATGTAATATCCTTCGGTTATGTTTCAGACCATAACCACCTAATCAAATAATCATCTAATCATACCTAAAGATTAGTTTGCAACAGCAAAATCTGGCATCTTGTTCTCCACTGCGCACTACCCTTAGCAGACCTCTTAAACTCGGGGGTAAGTATTGCAAATACGCTCGTTTTGGGCACCTTCTGTAATTATTAATGCTCTCAACCATCTGTAATAATTTGTCGTGAACGATGTTATGACATTCAATGTGTTCGATTTATTTAGTTTGTCTAAATGAGATGGTTTTTATTAGGTGCCTCCCTCTTCTAATTGAGCTTCTCAGTAGACTGAGAAGCTCGACATTCGTGATATAACTTCAGTAAATTCCTACAATTCGTCACTATCACTACACTCAAAGGCATCCAGTATTCATCATATTCATAGAAAAGATAACTACTGAGGCTTCAAGCCACCCCCTTCCCTGTGATAACAATCGAGACGATAAGATGGACGATCTGATAATACAAATGTGCATCAGCGTTCTTCTGTAATGCGTACAGAAAGTTCAAGGCTCCAGAACAGTCATAGAATCCGCAAAAGGACTTCACCATAACATTACATCCTCTACATGCGTTTACTGTGATGCCTTCTATAAATAAGGTGACCGCATAATTATTATGCATTGTTCCACGTTGCCTAATATGAAATAGTATTTTTTTTGCATGTAAATTATGTTGTGGTGATATTCTCATACGTCCCACAACAGAGCGAATGTTTGTTTCGAAGCTGACTCATTTGATGATTACTATTTAAAGGATTTGCATCAAGAGAATAAGTGAAGTGAAAACTACTTATATCAGCTCCAAAATAAAGCATATGGCCGCCACCTTATCACCGCCAATATCTACCAGCTGACAGAACATTCACATGTTTTAAGTCAACACACCTGAATTTTCAAATATATTATGTTGTCTTTCATACTTAACAGAATATTTATTTTTCATTATAATGATTATTTTTCTAATATTCAAAATTGTAGCGAAAAAATAGTATCGTGTGTAAATTCCACGCAAGTTTAGACCATACATAGAGAATAAAAATAAATTGATAATTGTCTATTCCGAGTTGGCGTCGTTAACTGCGGGCATTATCCTGACAATATCCTTGATGTAGTTCCACAGCAAGGGATCATCAAGTTTGCAGTGACAACATATATTCATCAATCGTGTGCTTGCATTTGCAATAAGTGACGTCAAAAAATAAATCGACAGTTGTTATTTACGTCCCTTTATTATTTTAAAGGTCTCTCTCATTCAAGCGTTCATCCCCGGAGAGAGAAAGTATTAACGGTGACGTCATTACTTCACGTCAAACCATTGCGATGTGCCAAGAGCTTAGATGACAGGCACATTTCGGTCGTTTGAAAAGGTCACGACGGATGCCCAAATCTGGACCTATGACGACTTTCGACTATTACAACACAATATTCATGTAATGCTTCTCTATTTGCCATATTCGGTTCCAATAAGGAGCATAACACTACCAAAAATCACTGCAATACTTAATATTTCCTAAGGAGGTCCAGAAGTTATGAGCGAGAAAACAGATATGTTAAGAAACATTTTAAAACTCCTCAGTAGATACCATTTAGGATTAAGATGTTTTTGCATCGAAAAATGAAACGAATGCAAATTATTACAGTATTAGACGATACTCACTGATGAGGATAGGTCATTAGAACTAAGCATGTAGTTACAGTTATAGTTTTCTGTGGCACCTGCTCCCTAGTAAGTAAGATTAAGCGCGCAATCTGGAAAGAATATCAAGAGCAGCTCGTTCTGGTGCAGTTGTGATGGGGATGTAATGGTATTTATAAGTGCTAAAGGAGCTTCACTTTTCCCCACAACGTTGACAGACGAAACGAATAATTCCACAAACTTTCTGGATTGATTATCTTTGAACATATAAATATTAAAACAAACATTGGGAAACTCTTTTAAAGAAGAAATAGATTTTATAATAGGGCTTAAGTTAAGCAGTAAAATTAAGGCTTCTGTTCCAAAACATGGAATAGTCTATATGACATGTCTCCTGCGTCGCGTCGGTGTAGCCAGTATTAAAAAAATTAAAACATTATTATTCAAATTTTTAAAAAACATAACGATTTAGTAAAAAAAATTCAAAATAAAATATATTTTATTGGCAAGAAATTGTGTAATATAATAAATGATATACGAATTTTTGTTGTGTATCCGCTTATTTTCAAAAGTTGACAATGTCTCCTCAGGTATACGATGATATTTATGAAGAACCATCTCAGAAAGGCGAGCCCGATGGATGGGTCACACATGCGCCACGATGGTCTTCTTCACGACATTGTGGAAGGGATGGTCGAGGGTAGACACTGCAGAGGGCGCTCTAGACGGGAGTATTTGCAGCAAGTGTTTGAGGACATGAGTTGTAGCTCTTATGCTAAGCTAAAGAGGGTTGCAGAGGATCGAGAAAAGAGGAAATCGAGATGCAAGATTTTGTCGCTGCAAACTAATTCACCGGATTGATACTACTACTACGAATAAGATATTTATGATTTTAAACGCCTTTATCATTTAATTCTTTATTATAAACTTGTGTATTTTTAATATGAAACGCAAATTGTGTTAATAAATAAATTTCCGGGCAGCATCGAACTCTCCAACTCATTAAATGTACTAAAATTAGTGTTGCACTTTATAAATAGAGCAGCTGGGTCCAGTACAGAGATGACTCACGCATTCGCAAGCCAGTCTCCAACAAGTGCATGTATATTTATTTGCCTTGAACGGCAGCCAGTTCGACTGCACAAGTTAAGATAAGCCTTATCTCTTATCTTACATTTTCAATGCTCCATTCAAACTAGCCACGCATTTAGATAAAACAATTCACACACACACACATAGGCATAACTAGCTCACTATAAATATTACACCCAGCTGCGACAATAATACAATTAACGCCATAAGTCGTTCCTAATTATAATATTTCAAAAAAATAATCGTTTTTGATTATGAAGAAAGTCTGATTGTGATTTGGAGAGGAATGAAATTATTACATGGAATAAAGATAAATTTTAAATTGAACGAAATCTAACTTCTTAGGTTTTCACGGCCAGATTTGATATAGTGGCTGTTGGGTTTAGCCGTGTGTGGTGAACTTCCTTCAACCAACATTTCGACCGCCATTGCAGGGGTCTTCTTCAGGATTGGTGATTTATTTAGTTATGAGTTGGTTTATTCAGATTATCTTTGTACGAGCGTTATTAATTTATATCTCCATGGCAACTACATACTCAAGTTTCATTCCGGAGAATCGTAGGTATGTTCTAAGAATCTTTTTTCAACATTTACGATAATTAAAAAACATGTCTAATGAGTTTAAATTAAATGAAACAAATACTGAAAAAATATACATATGCTGAAATAAGATAGATTAAGGACATATAAAACTAGTGTTCTGGAAATGAGACGAAAAAAAACCACCGAAGATCCAATACAATGAAGACTCTCCGACCCATTGCAAGACTGACAATCGGAGATAAATGAAAGAATCCTGCAATATGAAAAACATGCGATGTGGAAGACATTGCGCGATGGGGAAGATCAAGAAGACAAGCAATCGTGAATAGAATATTGCCAAAGTGTGAAAAAGAAATCTCATCAATGGATCTTTAATCTTGCGTATTTTAATTTTTTTAGATTTCATATTTTGCAATTTTTAAACTATTAATTTGTAATTGAATGCTTGTTAATATAATAATACAATACACAAAGGAAATATGAATAAAAGTAATGCGATAAAAATCATTAAAAACATAAAACTCGCTTCTGACATTAAAGGAAGTCAATCCTTATCTTAAATTTAAAAATATAATTTTAAGTGAATTATATATATATATTATACTTCAATTCTGTATATATGTACGAGTATATACTATACATTTGAATATGATAAAAAATACAATATATTAACCAACAATATACATTTTAATTAGAAAATAATTTGAAATATAATGTTACATTTTTCTTTTCATGATTATATATAGACAGGAAACGTAAACCACACACAATGACATGTTTTTTTCCTATATATACCTACTGCAAAGGAATGCAAACATTAATTAATTATTATGCACATATTTTATTATTAATAATAATACTATCCACTTTATCTACCCACAACTAGCTACGTAAGATATATTTAAAACATCGAGTCAAAGCTCTTGATTTCTAAGCTGCAATGAAAGTGATGAAAGAAGTAAGATTCATCATAATTTCAACATTCATAATAAATTTCTCTTAGATATGATAGTGAATGTCAAATATATTTTATTTTGCGATTTAAAATTTTCTTCTTGGTGTCAGCGACTACAAACTATTTCTGCCCAATATCTGGCAACATCGATAGTCCGTGTGTTGCCCAGCATTAGGTCTTGCGATGTGCAGCTTGTTGGGCACATGGGGCAGGGTCTTAGGTGTGAGGCGGTCTGCTGGTCTTCGCAGTCGCAGAACAGTGACTCTCCCTGCTGAAGCATTCCCCACCGCTTGAGGTTGTCCTTTGTTCTACCAACTCCGTTTCTTAATCTGTTTAGGGATTTCCGGGTCCGCCAGTCAAGTTTCTTGCCAGTTGGGAGGCCGTCCTTTGGAGTAATTAAGTCTTCTGATACAATTTGTTGCCAGAGCTGGAGTCTCTCATTTTCAGGGCCGGATGTGAGAGGTTGTGTGGATCTCATAAAGCTACTTCGCGACTTCAGTCTGGGTGTTGGGGGTATCTGATTATCCAAGAAGTGGGACGGTTGGTTGATTGCCTTACGCATTTCTTCGGCGCATATGACTTTGCGTCTTATGTTTGGTGTTGCGATACCAGCCAAGGGGTATAGTTTTGAAATGGGTGTTGGTTTAAGGCAGCCTGTTACGACAGTATCTACTTGATTACAATGGGCTAATCGACTCCGGTTTAAAACGTTGTATTATAAACAATTACTTAAGTATTTTTAATGCGCTACATTTGTAAAATCGTTTAAATACATTGATGCACAGAATTTATAATCGTACAATCGTTTTCTCTCAAATATATTACAGAAGTCTGTCTATAAATGTTTGTAATAACAAGTATTCGTTATTGTAAGCTTATTTTTCAAAAACCATCTACGAAAGTCTTTAACGACTGCATTAATGATTAAAGGATATTTTAAAATATTTTTTTCACAATGATCCCTGACACTTCAATCATCGTCGGGATGTGTGGGTCGGTGACCTCTCGCACGACCTCGCCAAACAAAAATCGCAAATCTGCATAATCAAGGTTCAAAAGCTAACGTTTGAAGCGACCTCGGTTGAGTTGAGTTGGAGGAACAGAGAAAGGAAACAAATGTTAGGAAGGATAATAAGTAGGCAACTAATTATGTATTTTGCGACACAGATCGGCGAAGGTTGCCGATAAGACTAATAGCTTTTGTGGTTCATGCCAATTGCTTTCGTGTGGATTATTATTAAGCTGCTTCTATAAACATTATTTGAGGGTTACATATTTTTGCACCCATAAAACCATTTGTTAAAATTCTACTAAACGGTGTCTCGTGGCATTTGTGATCTATAACTTCCTAATGTGTATGTAGCCTATCAAGTACGATTATACGTACTATCGTGATTGATTTATTGACAAGTAATTCCATCGACTTAATTCGATGCCATGAGTTTTCATACTCTGGGATGAGCTATACTAGCAAGGATATTACGAGTTTTAACCACATTTTATAAAACAAAGTAGGGCTATTTCAGAAAAAATATTTTTCTTGGTCAAGTAGCTCAAGTCTGAGCATTGTGGTATTGATGATGTGTACAGGTCCTATTCACTGCACTCTTCAGCCAGTCAAGCATCAACGAGCACACAGAAGCAGCTTCATTGATAGGGTCATTACAGTGCATTTTAGATTTCGCTATATGCATCTTCCATCCACAAGTTCATTGACAATGAGTTTTGCCAACGTTTCCTTTCCTCGCTGGAAGTGTTTAAATAATTGCAGAAATCACCGTAGATATTAACATCCTCCTCTCTCTCAAAAGGTGTTAGTTATTCCGTCGCGTGATGGCAGGATTAGGAGCAGATTGATAACACACACTTATTCAGAAGCACATTGATACATATTTATGATAAACTTTACAAGCTTCCGGTTCAGACGGAATGACATGCCGGCCGGCCGTACTGCGACCTTCTCGGCCGTCAGCACACAACTGTGATGGACTGTCGCACCGGCGCCACAAGCGGCTGTCTATATTAGTATCTATATAAGTCCCAATATGGCGAACACATAAATGTATGACAAGCGAACAGAAATAAGAGACGAAAGATGTATATCGAGGTTTTCGGTACCAGTCAGCAAGGGCTGTATCATGCTGATGTCAATATATATTATTTTGTTCACGATCATTGCAAATTTAATTTTCTGTAAACATAACTGTAACAATACATTGGTGAACAAATGCAAATGATGACAAACTCTTGCACTTGTTGACATAATTGTTACCTGGGATACTCGTTGATAAGTGACTTGTACACTCTCCAGGTGATTGTAATTGAAAGCAAACATGGGATAAGGATGGTTGAAAAGCATTCGTCAATGAGCGGAAGTTGCATACATTGAAAAACCATGAGAAGCTCTTAAGAATAACAGACCTGTATTATGTTTACAATAATAATAAACAATATTTCTAACCATTGTTTCCAATTCCGGTGACGTTGATATCGTAAAAGAAAACTGGCAGGTAGGTACGAGTACCTAGCGAAGATAAAAAAATGCTGCATAGCTACTAAATTTGATCTTTTTTTTGTTATCATACAAGTCATAACATCATCCACGTGCAATTTTTAGAACGTTACCGAACATCCGTAACAAATTACAGAGCTTCGCGGCGGATTAAAAATTTACAGTTGCAACACTGTCAAAAAATGTTTTTTTCAGTGCGGTAAATTATCTAGCAACACCAAACGAGTTTTTATTTGTATTTTTATTTTAATATCTTTTCATGGCGCAGTGTAGTGCATTGCGATGCAATATATTCACAGATGGTTGAAGATTTAGCCATTACCAGTCGTGCACGAATACCATGACGGGAGTTAGATGCATTTAGTGAATTGCACATAAATACACATGGTGCTGTGCAAATATGTATGGCTATTACCCACTTTACGGCAAGCCGGTTTATCGTCTCAAAGATTCACTGAATACATTTTTAAATAGTATTCGACCGTTTCCAAGAAACCCCTTATATTGACGATATATTGATAGAGTGATGACGAAACATGTACTATAAAAGATAATATAGTATTTTATTATATTACACCATAAGTTGACGACAACAACAAAAAATATATTTTTTTATTACGGAACTGCTATTGTTGTATTTACCTTATTCTTATTCGTACTAGTCAACATTATCAAATATGAAAAGGTCATCATCACAGTCAGGTTGGATGTCTTCAATGTTTTCCGAAGTACTATTCAAGGAAGATTCAATATTATTTACACTTTGATTTATAATTTCACTATGTTCGCTAATATTACTAAACAAATCGTTCTTCTTATTTTCTTCCAAACGATCCTTCAATCGATCCATGGTATAAAAATTTAATTTTAAATATATTCTATAGTTGTAGTTTGATAAGTTCACAAAATGTTCCGATACAGACCGACCAAATAAAACGGCACACAGAAAAATACGAAGCAGTTCAAAAACGCAAAATTTCTAAAAAACAAAATATAAGATAATCCCTTGAGGTATTTTAAATAATAAAACATTTTAGATATTATTTAAATCTTTAAGTACACCATTGTGAAATAAATTTCACAGAATGTTATAGGTAAAATGGGAAAAACCAAGGTTCAAAGTTACAGCTTGGGGAAGCCACTATATCAGAGCTAGCAACCAAATGTTCGAAAGCCAGAATATTGGCTTCCAGAGTTTAATACGTTAATGCTCATTGAGCATTGAGAAACAGAAGGAAATTGAGACATTACCGTTCGGAATTGATTTATCCAATTGCATTTTTAGCGAGGTGACTCCATTTAACAGGAATACGTCAACTCCCCTCAATTTTTCTAGCTATTATGAAATTATCTACCATTCATTTATATTAAAATATAAAATAAATAGTTCTAATAAAAAGAAATATGATTAATGATTTAACCATAGTCAATATTGGCAGAGGTAGTTATAATGAGAATATAGTGAATGGAATTGAAGGCAGTTGGGTGATTAACCTGACACTTATGTATGCTGAACGGTATAACATTTCTAATCATAAAAGCTATATTTACATAATTGAGAAAATATTGCATTCATATTTATTTGTAACAAAAAGAACTCATGTAAATATATTTCCGGATGCCAACTTTACCTCCATATTTTTATTTTATTTTTTAACAATAAGTAAGTTTGACCTTTCAGTATTTATGTTTATTGTAGGAAACAGATTTTTCTTGGAATAAATATTTTACGGATCATAAAAAAAACTTTCAACATCTCCTCCTTCCAAGAAAGTGACAAAAATAAAAGGTGCTCAAAATACGTATAACACAATTAATGCGTTTCGGACTTTAATTGAGCTACATTTTTTTTAATGATCACGCTTCTCCACTCCATTTGTGTAGTAAAAAACAAATTACAAAAAACAACACATTTCATTCAAAAACAAAAATCTTTATTTACTTATGTGGAAGGAACATTTTTAAACAAAAAAATGTATTATCTATAAAAAATCATTCGAGATAAAGCTAACCTTCATCAGGAAAATATCGGACAATACTTTGGGTAATTATGGAGTTAGGAGGACGGAATCTAAAGTGTTATTTTGATTTAAGAAATCAATGGTAAATTATTACCTATAGTTACGATTCCTGATATTGACAGTCAACTACATAATAACAAGGCCTAAAAATTCCATTAATGAAAAAAAATACATGGCAAATACATAAAAACCATTTAAAACAGAATTAAGTGTTATTTATTTATTTATTGAATATAGTAGTGAAAAACGGTTAGATTTAATGAAACAATTTTTTCTTAGATTATATCAATTACATATTTCTTTTAATTAGGTTTTTAAACATTCTCTGTCCTCATTCATATGATGTACAGGGCTCTGGGAGGCACAGCTGACGTGGGATGAGACGAAGAGCGTGGCGGCAGACAGCATTCTTTAGCGGCAGGTTGTGACGACCGTATGTTCCAGTTAATGAGCGAATATAAAGTGATGATTGAGGATGATTCAAAATTATCATATTATTTTAATTTTCTTGGCTAACCAACCAAAAACAATACATCAGTGTAGGTATGCATTTTTTCTTCAGGATTGGGAATATTTTGAATCTTTATTTTATACAATCTACTGTAATATAATATAACACATTGACTATATAATTGGGTATATTTTGAATGTTTTGTTTTATTTGGGGTGTTTGTTATTTTGTTTGAGGTATGGTAACCCTACGCAAATCGGCCAACCCGGCCATTGCCGATGGCATAATAAATGACACCGTGAAACAACACATCGGCGATGACTCACCGTGATCGGGCGGCGGGGTGACAGGGAAAGCATTGCATAACCCGGGGAGCTGCAGCCCGAGAGAGACAATCCATGCGGCAACCGCCTCCATTCTTTCACTGGTCCACACTGGAGCTGAACCTCATGTTTTAAAACACCATCACACACCCACCGCCCGTTAACAATAACCGCGGATCAAAACATTGGACATGTCGCTCTCGCACAGCGCCGAACAACACAATATTATTTTATGTACATCAACAATCGTATTATCAATCTCCTTTGCACATGACGTCACGTCGTGTCGGGTGATAAAATCTTATTTCTCTGACAAAACACACGGCGAGCCGACTCTCGACAATGCTTACGGCGCAAGACTCGCGAAACGACTGAAGACAAAAAGAGACGAACGAGTGTTGTGAGGGCGGTTCAAAATAATATGAGATCTATTATATTTCTTTATTTATACTCGAGAAAATTTAATCTGATCCCCAATTACTGAAAGTAGGTACAAATTATCGATTATTATGGTAAAACATATAAACTATTTAAAAAAAAATTGAAAATATTAATTATTGAGGTACACAAAAGGAAAGCTATATTTTTTTGAGTAGTTATTATTGACAAATGAAAGCATAATCCTCATGAAAGCTTTATAATTTTCATCCCATACTTACGTTCAGAAGCTTAATAATTAAACTGACAAAATGAAAATAAAATGAATTAAGTTTTGTATCAGGATCCATACACCGCCTAGTACATTATTGCGTTGGTGAATTCAGTTCAGGCAAGATTCGTTTTTTTTTTATATTAACTATTACTCCATCTATAAGAATCCCCCCATAAAAAAACCGTATTAGCAAGTCAGCATAGGGGATCAGTCTACTACATAGATAAACCAGATTTTCTGTACATAATTCATTATCAAATACAGTCAACCCTCCTATAACGTTTTCACGAGATCGGATAATTAGCCCAATGTTCTCGGAGCCTGAACTATTTAGTCCTAAACTGTGGTCTTACCCAAAATAACAACATAAATGAGACCGCTATGTGAAAAATCTCACCAAAAACTGTAGGGAAAATTTCCGTTACAAATAAAAAATAATGCGTTATAGAAGGGCTGACTACAAAATAAATGTCCATTGAGACTGAACCTCCCATAATATTATACATAGGTACAGTTCGTATTATGGTTGTATTTAGTATGGGCAGTTCTTTGCGGAGGGCGCCACCGACATTTCTGTTCCTAAAGCGATAGCCTTAAGAGCGGTTTTTCATTGACACTTGAATTCTTGTATGAAAGAGAAGTTAGTTCACAATAACGCCGAGTGCCAAATTGCACATCCTGTAAAACTATTTCTCCTTTAGGCCAATTATTTATTTTAGAATATTTTTAATAAAATTTACGAGACATAACAATTAAAAATATTTTTATTTCTTGTTGAATGACAAATAACAGAAGGAGCCGTATATGAGAGTATTTGCAACAAGTGTGTAAGGACATGAACTTCATCTCATATGCAGAGGTGAGGGGCGCTGAGGATAGATCGCATTGAAGAACTAAATGCAAGATTTTATTGTTGCAAACAAATCCCTATTTATATTTTATTATAGTATATATTTATTAATTGAAACATAGTTTTATGCAAAAATTAGATCCTTTTCAAAGCTAATGAATGATTTATTTATTACATTGATAAGTAATTGGGGGAATAATAATCTAATTAAAAAAGTGGAACAAATACTTTTAAGGTCACTAAAATTATACCATCGTATCTCTAAATTCTACAAAAATAAAACAAATACTTAGATTAGTGCATAACAAGTTTTTAATTAACTCACAGATAGATTTACAAGCGTGTTAGTGAAAGGTAATGAAAAAATATAATTATAATATCGTAACTAATTGTAGGGTTTTATATGGTTAGAGTTTCAAGATGTTTATCCAAATTCTCCAGAGCCATCTTATTTCTGTGAATTTTCATGTTTGCTCCGACAATCTTTTTCAGCATCTTGGGATGAACTTCACTGACATTCTTGAGGGCTTCTGCAATAATTAAATATAATTATGTTATATTAAATTAAATAATACAATTAATTTTAACTCTTGTAACACAATTTAGTCACAAAATTCCTTTTTCATTGATTCATTAACAATAATTAAAAAAACAGTATTAAAAAATAGAACATTAAAATATATGTAAAACTTTTTAAATTTACCCAAAATTTCTCTCTGAAAATGTTCATCTGGATCATCAAGATGTATGAGCATGGCTTTGTAGAAAGCCTCAGAATGAGCTCCAAAGGTGATCACGTCATAAGGCTGCGGGCGAGACAGGAACAAGCAACACAAAGTCTCCACAGAGGCTTGCCGGACTCGGTCATTGCTGTCATCCAACCGTTTTAAGACAACTGGAAAATATTAAATACACATCCATTGACTACATTTAGTATCTTAATTTTTATATTTTTATGATAGCTATTTTATTTCCGCATTTAACCATTATTAGACGATACGGCCATAAAAATTGCTGCCACACAGTTGTCAGCTACTATCATCCATGCTTTGGGTCAAGTCTATCTATGCGTTGTCCCGTATATGAAAATCTTTTATCCAACTACTTAAGAATCATTGAAACATTCAAACATTGATTTTATATTATTTACAAACAATTTTCCAGATTACCAGTTAATATTCCAAGGAACACAGTTGGTAAAACCCTTAAAAGTTAATTAAATACCGACCTGGATATGTCTTGTGTAAATGTTGAATAGTAAAACAGTCCCTCTTCTTGGCCATTTTAGTGACACAGCAAACGGCTCGAAGGGCGTAATGTCTGGTACACCTCGAGTTGTCATCCACCAAGCCCACAAGGAGTGGAAATAAGCTTTCAATATGTTGCTCGACGCTCTCTTTATTAGGAAAAAGATCGATGGGCTAAAATACAGAGAATAATCATATTTTAATACTACTATTATCAATTATAAATAAATAGTAAGTAATGGGCATTTCAACGCAAGATGACAGCACTTTGTTCTAAAAATACCTCGACACACTTGCTAAAGTCCACATCTCCTTGACACATGGGCGCTGCACTGTCCTGCAGCACAGCGCACAAGCAACACACGGCCGCTGTCCTCACGGCCTCCGCTGTGCGTCCGGCTGTCCACGTCAAGTTAGGAATTACAGCATCTACAAAGACAAAATCATTCAATTACAATAATAAGATATAAATATTATCATAAATAAAAAATAATGTTTGTATTATTGGAATGATGGTTCCGTAAAAGAATATTATGCTTGAAAGATTATAGCATGATCTCTTGACAGCCACATTGCTTTGATATAAATTAAGGATATAAAAATAAATCTTCTTTTTGGAGGAATATCTAAAGTTTACTGACATCGATGTAAAGGTTGGTATTACAAGAAATCTAATTAAATGAAGGTATATTTTATATTAAGAATGCATCAGCATCAATTTTAAATGCCTTTGTGATAGATTTTTAATTTTATTTTAGGAAAATTATATACACTGTAATACATATGCTATAGTCCATCCAATATAGGAAGAACCCTATGACACATTTATTGCCCTGTGCTAAATATCGTCCGATATAACGTTGTAAAAACGTTCGCTACCTATACTAATTTTATCAACATAAACAAAAGCCTCTCTTCTTATATATAATAAGTTATTTAGGTAAATATATCACAATAAAAACAAAATAATAAAAAATATATGCATATTGTTACAAATTAGAAAAAATACGGCAATTTGTAACTATAATAATATAATATCTGACGCACGTAGAAGGCCATGTCACATTACTGCGAAAACCAGTGTTGGGGTATAAATAATCGTATTTTCGATTGTTTTGTAAATACCTACTAAAATTAAATATTAGAATTATTATCAATTATAAGTGAATATTAACAGGTTTTAAGAGACATGTAAAGACATGTTTTGGACATTTCGTCCAATACATATGTTGGTGTTGGAGGTTTATACAAATTAACCAATCGGAGCAGCTCATTTTTTAACATTGCCTCATTACTTGGCACTCCATTGTCACGAAGCCAACTTATAATTTCATTTTTATTGTTTGCCGTAGTAGGAACTTTGTTGATTTGGACAGAATGGTACGAAGCGTTGTCCATTACTATGGCGTGAGGCTCATGTAAATTTGACAATAAGGTCATAAACCATTGTCTGAAATTATCAAAATTCATCTCTTCGTGATATTCTGTCGTTTTAACTGACTTAAACGCCAGAAGACGATTGGGCACAAAACCTTTTGACGTTCCGGCATGACAAATAATGAGGCGCTGGCCTTTTCCTTCAGGAGTTTTCGTCCTGGATTTAGCCGTGCCGTCGGTCCGTATTTTACCAACAGTATGATTAGCATTGAGCCAAGTTTCGTCGAGAAAAACGACTTTCTCCCAATTCCTAATGCTCTTCATTTGGCTCAAAAATCGCATCTTTTCAGGGAAATATCCGTGCGCTCCATTATAAACTTTTTTTTTTCACATTTTTTATATTTGAAGCCAATGTTTTTCAATACCTTACTAAGAGACGTCGCACTGCCTTGAAATGATCCAACTGACTTTAGAGAACCTACCAGTTTAAGAAGTGTTGGTATTTCGTTGCGGTCATAGTATGCATACACGTGATTCCGAATTGCCGCCAAATCAAAGCTATCGGGTTTTGTTATTGAGCATTTCTTCTGTCGTTTCTTATTTGGTGTTAATAATTTTTCTCTTCTAATGAAGATTCACCGTATTTCTCCTCTGTGATCCGAGATACTGTAGATTTACTGATTCCTAGGGAATCCGCGACCCGATCTCGAATGTTTTCAACAGACAGCAATGGTCCACCATTTTGTTTTTCTTGATGAAAATAATTACGCAAGCGTACGACAAATTCATGTGATTCACTGCTGAGAATAGTTCTTTTCTGTCTCTTCGGCATTGTAAAAACACAAAAATATGATTCAATGAAACAACTTTAACAATACTAACAATAAATATAATAATTACAACAACAAAAAACACGAATCGATCGAAGAACAACACGCTACTGAAAGTCAAACATTTGTACTGAGCCGCCATGAAGCCGCCATGCGGAAATAGAGATGTTTATATACGATTCACTTCGAATTCAAATTCGATTTTTTTTCGAAGAAGAAGAGAAAAAAATCGACCTAATCGAAATAAATATTTTTGCCCCATCCCTTTTACAAGGGGCAATAAATGTGTCATAGGGTTCTTCATATATTGGATGGACTATAGTAAACAAATATGTCAGTTATTGTTTAAAGTTTTTGTCTGGAATCCAATATATTTTATATTCAGTTGTATACTATTATTAATTTTGAACATTAAAACAGTAGAATAAAGCTTTAATATGAGGCTACAAATGCCATGTAAAGCTTATGACCACTATAGATGTCATACGCCAAGGGTCGTCAACCTGGGCCGTACCGCCCACTAGTGGGCGATACGGGCTTTCGTGGTGGGCGGTGGGCGTTTTTTGTAGATTTTCAAATCTCCTACATTTCTTCTAGATTTTTTTCTACCCATATACTGAATTGAAATATAGCGAGGTTGGTGGGCGGTAGGGAAATTTTACTATGAAAAATAGTCAAAAGTGGGCGCTAGGCATAAAAAGGTTGACGACCCCTGTCATACGCAGTGAATCGTTTAAATAAATTAAGATTCACTATGACTTGATACCAATTACATCATGTGATTGATTGTGATGTGCTATTAATTTTTGTACATCTTTCACTTTTGTCATTTAATAAAAAGGGACGGAATGAATAGTGTATGCGTTTTCCTCTCAGTTCAACTTGAAAAAAATCATAATATACTAACCCTCCAAGATGACATTGAGAAACGCTTGCAAGTTTTCAGGTTTTGCCAATTTAAAATTGTCATCTCTGTTTAGCAGAACCGACGACAGACTTGTAAACATTTTGAGTTTAACTTCCGGGTCGATTTCATTGCTCGGTGCGAGCGCCTCGATCAGGAGAGGCGATAAGAGATGAAGCTGGAGACCCAACGCGGAACCTGGTAAAATATTTTACCATTATAATTAGGTAACATTTACTTGTGAAATTAAACAACATTATCCAAGAAATATAATTCCGACTTATAAACAGTTTCTTAATCTATATATACAGGAAGCGGCAAAAAAAGCTGACGGTTTTCGTCGTTGTTTTGATTTAAACATTGCCGCTCCCTGTATATATTTATAGGATCTTGTAATAGGAGGGACGAGTTGTTATTAACTCAGATAACTCCAAATCGCTAAGCTGTCAGTGAAACACCAGCTGACACACATTCTTCAATGGCCACCTTTATATGAGATGGATTGACAACGTAAAAAAAATTATCAGTTGGAAGTCTGCAGTTCACTTACATGGAAAGGATTCATGCAATTGCTCTAGGATAACAGTCCGAAGACTTATATATAGAGAAAATCAGTTAAATAATTAAAAAAATACCTGTATGAATAAGTATGGTGTCAAAAATACACCTGTCGGGTGTGATCAGTGTCCAGGTGCAGACATCCGACGTGATGTTAGCCAAGAGCGGCGTCACGTAAAGGCTGAAGAGAGCATTGATGTCCGCACATTTGATCTGTGATCCCAGTATGTCTAGAAGACCTGAAATCATAGATAGTCACATTGCATAAAAGGTACCAAAAAATCAAATCATGTGCAATACCTACAACTCAAATTTAACATAATAAAATTTACGTATAAGAGAATTTTAAATTAAAATGAAAATATAAAAATAAATAGTTTTATTTCGGATTATTTATTTTTATTCAAGTGTGCTCAAATAATGTCAAATAAATCTAAATTTAATATTATTATTTTTTAAATGAAATAACCAATATAATTTTATAATGCCTGTCAAAAAGGAGATAGGGCGTTCAAGGGTGAAAGTTACATGATGATTTCACTTCCTGAGGAAAGACAACGTGAGGGAGTGGACCGGGCAGCCTTCTGTATTACATGAGGTTAGGAAATAACATGTAACTATACATAGAATTATATAAAATACAGTGGTACATCGACATACGAGTTTAATTCATTCCGCAACCTTGCTCGTATTTCAAATTACTCGTATCTCGAAGCAAATTTTCCCATTGAACTGCCATTAATCCGTTGCAGCCCCCAAAATTTCACCCCAGTTATTTTTGCTACGTGTTTTTGAATAACAAAAATGTATTTTTAAATGACAAATATTGTACAACAACATAATAAAAGAGAATGTTAAGAAATAAACTAGATTTATAGTGTTACTTTCGCTTAATTTTCGTCACTGCTTTTCTCTTCACTTAGCTGATGTTACACCTCTTATCGACTCCTTCTGTTCACAAGCACAGTACATATCATGGACGTACTACACTCATACTGCCTCAACAAGTCAAGAACTCGCACACCTTGCTCATATTTTAATATAATATCACGTTTTAATTTAATACTTATCATCTTTTTCTTAGCACTGAACTTTCCACTAACTTTCTTCAGATCCATGGTCATAAAAATAAATGAAGTACATCTGTAAAAGTGCAAAAGTCACAAAACGCGAGAATAACTTATCAAAGATACTTTGACAGCGAGAGCACACTGATAACTGATTTTCTGACCATGGCATTCAGGCATTCATGCGGGAAAGCGTGAAAAGCTGTTCATGTGCAACTGGCTAACCTGCTAAGTCGGTTGCTCGTATTTTAAAGCAAAAAATTGCTCGCTCGACGGTTCGTATCTCAAAAAACTCGTATGTTGGGTCACTCAGATGTCAACGTACCACTGTAATTATAATGCCTATAGAGGATATGAAAATGATGATTTATTATTGATTCTACTTACATAAAGCATGGAATTCCACATCAGTCTCAAATGGTATAGAATAAATTGTAAAAATAATATTAAACATCTCTTGGGCGACTTGTTTACAGTCTGCAGAACATAAACTTAATAGAGATTGACATATTTGCAACAGATTCATTTGATACTTCAGCTGAAAAAGATATAAAATGATACTATAATTATCATAAAACAAATGTAGAAAATTACCCAATGCAATGGATATTTATATAAGATGCTTTCAAAATACATATCAAAAAGTTTAAATAATAAGAAAAAATATTATTTAATTGCAATCGGTAAATGCAGTTTAATTGCAAATTTAAATCAGCTTGGCACATACCTTTCTTATTCTACAGTACTCTGTTTTGGTGAGCTTTTTGATCATTTTTTTGAGATATATTTGACGGAATTGATAAGCTTGAGAGCCCTTTATAATATTATCAATAACAGCGAGGCAGGCCCAATTGTCCATCTCGGGACTCACGAGCTTCCACCAGACATCAGGGCCAACAAAGTAACCAAACAGTTCAGAAGCTCGATGTATCTGTAGAAATAAAAATATGATAAAAAATTATTAAATTATTGATATATATATATATAAAATCAACAAGAAATATCATGTTATGAGACATTTTTTTTTTTTTTTTTTTTTTTTTTAATCAAATATAGTAGGATACATTTAAGATTTTATTGACAGTATTACATTCATTATTTTTTTATTATTGTTTATTTTTTTGGAAATTCGCTTTCCACGCCACTTAAAGGTAGATCTTGTGTGTGGCGTGGGATTCATCTTGATTTAAGTGTTGCATAATTTATATTATTATTTTTTCACATTTTTACATAATAACATATTTTTTTTAGAATATAAAATAATATCATTAAAATTTATAAATTTTTTATAGTCGAAGTGACAATTTCAGCATCATTTACACATATATTTCGATTCTTTAATAGCCTCGACCCATCTAAGTCTCAATTTCCACCAGACACCTTTTAATGAACTTAATATAATCAATACCTTTTTAACAATATAAATATTTTATACAATTTATATAAGTTTTATATAATTTACATAAAAAAAAATATATAATTCAAATCATTATTTATTAATAAGAGATGGCAATTGATGGCACATCAAAATAAGATTTGTGTGCAAAATTTCTGCGGGAGGTAGAACTGACATGATATCAAATGAAGACTATGGCGGCTGATAGAGCTTTGCGGTGGCAGTTCGTGAATGCCATATGCTCTACTTAAGAGAGCGGATATGGAATGATGAATTGGATGCCAGGAAGTAATTAAATTGTAACATCTATATACGATTATATTTACATTACCATAAATTAATTATGTATAAGCAATTAAATATACATATACTATACATAAAAATCCTTAAACGAGTCAAATCATTCAGAAAAAATATCGGCGGGAGCGGGATGTGAACCGTGGACCTTTGGAACCAACCATTTTGCCCAGGTAATTATACCGTTCGGCCACCGGCCAATTTCTTCCACCTGAGATGACTCGTCTCTGATTTTCTATATAAGTTATCATTGTATGATAGATGTCGCTATAGTATATGTTCAAAGTATGTATATATTTTTTTATTTATCAGAATGCATTTATTCACAAGCTTAATATTATTATTTCCGACAGTCTATTTATTTTAGTAAGTACCACTCGGGTCTCGAACCGAAACTATAGATCGAATGGATGAGGATAACTTCTTGTAAGTACGTCGCGCACATTGCAATTAGTTATTTACCTGTATAATTACCTGGGCAAAATGGTTGGTTCCAAAGGTCCGCGGTTCGCATCCCGCTCTCGCCGATATTGTTTCTGAATGATTTGACTCGTTTAAGGATTTTTATGTATAGTATATGTATATTTAATTGCTTATAATATTGTAATATAGTCAATGATCTATAAAAGTAGATTAGAATATTGAAATAATAAAATAATATTCTAATAAATAATTTAAAATATCCATATAAATTAATTATTTTAAAAGAAATAAAGACAGGTCTAGGATTCGATCTGCAGATGGTGCACCCAAGCAAATGTTTATTTTCTACCAAAATGTACTTTTGCAAGTATCCTGCTAAAATATGAATGTCATGACGTGCTTTACTCTAGAATTGAAGGATTCTGTAGGGTAATTATTACTATTGGCAGACTATGATGTTACCCTAAATGGTAAGAACTACTTTGGACAACATAACAACTAAAAAAAATAGTACTACAAGCAGGAATTTACAGGTAACAGTTATTTTTTACCTCCGCAGTGACTCTAGAATCATCATCCATTGCTCCCCTGATGAGGCAGCGCACAGCAACAGAGGCGTGCTGCAAGATGCCAGTCTCAGCACCGAGCACCAACCAGCACAGCAGCTGCGAAGAACGCAAGCGAGCATCAACTTGCCAACCTTCCAGTTCTGTAATAAATATAGCATTTAACACGCAGATAAAATCAGCATTTACATCAGACCTCACCAATTACAGCCCGATTCTAATTATTGTGACAATTCACAATCTAACTGTCTATAGCACGATGTAATTTAATAATACTTTTAAATTTAAGAGAGGCGTTTATAAAAAAAAAATCTTCGAAAGATTCATTATCAAAGATTTCCATTGACTCACAAACAATTTACAGATATGGAGAGTAAAATTATATGTATTATTATTTGGGCAGTTGTTGAAAAAAGGTCAATTAAAAAAATTACGATAATACAAATTTCCTGAAAATATACAATGAATTCAGAGCGTATATCTAAACTATTTCTTTGATTAAGTAACATGGAAAAAAATCCTACCGCACAAGAAATATAATTATTGAAAAAAATCAAGTCTGCAGGTTTAAAATCTGTTTTAAATTTTATTGTCTTTAACTGAACTATATATCGAAAACTATGTGTGTTCGTGAAATAAATAAAACATGACTTATCATAATAAATAGTATTCAATTAAGGGTAGGCAACTTTTGAGAATTCACTGTTTCACAAAAGTGAATTCTATTGTGAAAGATATATGAAAATACAAAATATAATAATTGCTTTAAAAGAATGTCTGTTGCGCAATTTTACTATATACATATGTATTTTATTTGTATTATATTTGGCCATGAATGGGTAAGTTACCTCTTGAAATAGCCGGAATTATTTTTCCAATATTTCTCTCCACAAGACTGCGACAACCTAAATTTGGTCTCGTAACTGAAATTAAAATACAATAATTTATTATTGTTCTACACGAAATTATTTCAGGCTATTTAATTTGAATATATTATGCATAGTAAATGATTATAAGGCAAATGTACAATAGACCTTTGGGGTAATGGTCAGGGACTTCTCTCAAAAAGTCTGTCTTTGGTTTCAGTTCCTCTTCGTTCTCATTCATATACTGTTTACCAACAGTATCCCATAGTTTATCAGCTTCTTGACGAATTTCATCAATGACATCACTCAAACTAAAATAAAAACCAATCAATTAACATTATACCCAAATAGATTATATGTGTTAATATATTTGGTATTATCAAACCTTGTCAATAAAACTGGAATCATCCTGTGCCAGAAGGAATAACGATCTCGATAGTGCAGCATCCAGTTACCAACTTCCCGGGTGACTTGCATTCGAACTTGTGCCGACTCATCGAAGAGCTTCTCAGCCATGGGGGTGATTGACTTCTCGAAACATGCTGCATTTCCATTCATAACAATTGCACCTGTAATCATAACAAAACATATTACGAAATCTTGATGGTGAGGCAGTGCAGATGTTTTTGTGAGATGTAATACATTTTTACAATATATAATAAGTAATACATTGATAGCATAGCTTTGCAGAGGCAGTTTGTGGCAACCATATGCTCCAGCTAGACTTGGGCATAGGAAATTATGATGCCATTCATATTTTTTTATTGTCTAATTAATTATTAAATAAATAAAATATTTTATTAGATATTATTTATCATTGTTCATTGTTCATTGATAGAAATGATTAATGTATATTATACATAAATAACAACTTAAAAGACATGGAATTTTTTTAATATTTGGTCTGTACTTCATTTCCTGATACTGTATAAACATCTGAATCATAAAGTTAGAATGAATGTGCCTGTCTTGTTCCTTGAGTATTAAACAAAACAACAAAGAGGTATTGTCCCAAATGTAAACAACAAATTGTGATAAATGCTAAAGGTAGAAATTAAAAATATTTGACTCCTCTTTGACTTTAATAGCAGTCACATGAATGAAGTGTTTATTATTATTAACTAAGAAAACACACAAAGCCTAAAAGCAGTGATGTGTCAAAGGAAAAATTAGGCTAATACATCCAATCCTTTCTTGGATAGAATACGGGACAAAAAAAAATAACTTTCATGTAATTCAATTAATTAGTTCCGAAAATCAAAAAAACGAAAAAAGTACCAAAAACGTATGAAAAAGCAAAATCTGTCATCAAATTCATGCAAAAAAGGATTTATTTTTAATTTCTTTACTGTATAAAATAATATAATGAGAAACTGCTTCATGAGCATAATTACATTCACATATTTATATTGGTGCTAATACCATGTTGCGAGATATAATCTTTTGCGATTTTTGGAATGCACGTAATTGAATTTTGTTCGAATTTGCAGTTTGATGATTTGATTCATTACTTGAAATTCAATTTTTTCAAGATTTTGAATGGATTTATTCTGTTGATCCGAGGGTATTTATTTTTTACAATGAATGACGTTATTTGGTTTGTTTTTCTTTATTTCCCGTGGCTGTTAAGCGTATTTGTGATAAATACATATGTAGACTTTTTGTATTCAAAATATTTTAATTTGTTGGTTGTTACGTACGTCTCACGCTGAAAACGACAGCTGTTGATAGTTATGTGTTATTTGTAATGATATAGGAATTCGATGGTTTATTATACTTTGCATCCCACGAGTATTATCGGGCGGACCTTCAATAAAGAAACAGTCCGTGAGCCCCGACCGATTGTTAGAAAGGGGGCCATAAATATTAAATAAGCCAAAAACGTCGCCCTTTGTTGGCCAGCGTGAGATGCGTCTATTCTCGGGAAGATGTCATAAATATTAAATATTCAGAAAGTGTTCCTTTGTTTAGTAAAGCGTGCGAACGGGCCTAGGATACGTTTCAGTTTTAGCCATAAAAACATAAACCGATGTTTATGGCTAGGATTACTATCTCCAGGAACGTTTCGTATAGTAATAAAACCCTAAGAAAGGAATACAGACCCGTGCGACCGAAACTATTCCCACGGCCGCAAAAAGTAGGTACCAGAAAATTAATGTATAAAAGCACCGACTTGAACGTTAAATAAATCAGTTTGACTTGAATCTCTTGTTTCATTTCTATCTCCACCCTCCTGTGAAGCCGCGCCGGCTGCCTTTTGGAGAATGAGGCTGTCCGCCCACTTCAGATTGATGGCGTAACTAGTTACCTACAAGTAACTGGGAGAAGATGGTCTAGTGAAGAGCGGAAACCGATACACGCCCGTAGAGCGGATCGTCGAACTGGAAGCTGTCACAGTTGGTTTTATTTAACAACTTTCAGGACAGATTCACATCACATAATTTTGTGTAGGATTTTAATTTCTTCAAATATATTTATTATACAAAAGATGAAAAAAATGGGGAAAAATCGCATGACAACGAGTAAATCACGTAACAAAAGTAATGGTCCCCTCCAAAAAAATTAGTGAAATTGTAATCACATAAAAAAATTACACCTCATAAAGTGACTGTGTGTACATTAATTACAACATAATAACTATAAGGCTTCCATAATATGTGGAATATTTTTAAAATATATAATAAATTGCTCAAGTTAGGTTAGATAATATTCAATCAAATCAGCATGGTGGCTGATTTTCTCAAAATATTACTTAAAATAAAATCTTTTTCTCACTGGTAGGTATCACTATTTAGAAAACTTACAGAGAAAGTCTAAAAAGCTGCATTGTGACTTGTGCAATGGTAAATGAGAAAAATAAATAATTAACTTACTCGGAGTTTTTATTGTATAAAGCTTTATTGATTTTATAAAACTTTTTGAAGGTTTGACACACTAAAGTAAAGTGTCCCCACAACTTTACTGCATGCAGCTTCCAACTGCCTTAATGGGCTCTCATTGAATTTACTGGTTTTTACCAGTTGGGCTTGAATAAATGTTTAGAATGTACTTACCAATTGACTGAATGGCTGCAACTCGAACACGGAAGTGTTGATGAGAGAAGTTGATAAGAACTGGAGCAATGAAGCTCTCTGCCTGCATGTGAAAGTCGGCCTTTATGGCGTTGGACAGCAGAATGATGGCTTCGCATGATTCTTTTTTGACCGTTGGATATGGGTCGGTAGCAGTCTTAATTAGTATCTTCGTGAAGTCATTAAAGAATGGAACGAGTGCTGACGTTTCTCCGTACTTTTTAATTATACTTTGGACGAGAATAACCAACGACAGTCGCAACTCTTCAGATTCTTCGACTATCTCAGCTTGGCCGATGCGTTTGACTATCGCAGGAATGATGTATGTAAGATAATAGTCGTTCAGAGGCAGATGTTCAACAAACAATGAAATAATTTCAACCGACAAAGCTCTGCATATCTCAGAACTATCGGCGAACCTTCTCAATATATGCGGATTAATAGATGTAAACACGTTCGCGAGTTCCGAAGAATCTTTGCTTTTTCTTTCGAAGATATCCTGCTTGACATTCTGTAGAGCTGTTTTCCTGTCACCCTTCAAATCACTCTGTAAATCGTCGATGAAGTGCTTTAAGTTGCTCGTTTCGACAGCGACGCTTGCAAGCTCGTTGCTATCAGCCATTTTTAGGAGTGACTATTGTAAAGCGTGACCGAACCTCAAATCGCCATTTGTAAATAAACGAACGTCAACAAGTTGTCATGGTAGAGATAAAAAGCCGAGTGCTACCATTGTAAGAAAAACGACAAAAAATTCGCCTCTGGTAACATACTTACATTATTTTTTATAACTTACTGAACTAGGCTTTGTCCAAAAACTACCTAGTTTAGCTGCAGATTCCACAGAGACTATAAACTGAAATTAAATTTCCGCTACAGATCTAGTATCAAATCTATTATTCGTATCGTAATAAACGTATTAAAATATGTAAAATGAAAGGCATCATCCTCTTCTATACAACAATTAATTTATTTTCAAAATCACACGCAACAAAAATCCAGGGATGTAAACTCTTAAGCAGTGGTTCCCAAAAATATTGCTTCGTCCCCCATCTGAATACCTTTTATAAACTATTTTCCTCCTACAAAGATCCGAAAAGTGAATGCCACCAAAAATATATGTCGTCACTTATAATTTTATACAAACAAAATACCATTTTTTTTTACAAAAATCCTAACTCATTTTTGTGAAAATAACAATATTAATTGATAATTTATAAGAGAAAAAAGTTTTTTTTTTAAATCTAACTTTGTAAGAATAAACATAATTTTGTGAGGTAGTCTTTTTCCAAGCAAAGTGTTTTATGATAACAAATTATATACCCATGGCAATATAGGTGATCCAAGACTTTTTAACAAAATAAATTGTATTTACTAGAATCCGGGCTTATATAAAAGTTAAAATATTTGAAGTCGCTAAAAATAGGTTCAAGCTATTAATTTTTCGGATCAACATTTGAAACATTAAAATTAAAAAAATCTAGTAAATATCAATTATTTAAGTAAATTCTCAGCATTCACCTATTTACCTTGGGTATAATCAATTTTTCGAACATAAAAGGTATTTTTAAATTAAGAGGTGGTTTTTTTTCTTATTTTATTGTTAAAATCATCCATAATCTAAATATTCTGAGAAGGTTTCATAAAAATATGACAACCGTTCATGCAATATATCATATTTAATTAATGTTAACTATATTGGATATTTCACCATTAAAATATTCAGAAACTTACATCAGTACACATTCAACTTTTAGTTTATATATCCTCCCCTTATATATTGAGTGAAATAATTTATTTACCTAAGTAACTCATAAATGTTAGTAACGCACCCAAACCTTAATAATACTATCACATCTTTGAAAAATAAAGACTTTTATTTGAGATTTCTGGGTTTGCTTTGCGACAGTAGTCAAAATATTAGAAAATCATTTGTTACAAAAAATTCCATAAAAAAATCACAATTTGTATAGTTTGACTTTGAAAACTTACAAAATAGAGATATTGCTTTTTAATTTTTTACCTTAGTCCAGAAAAAACTATATAGAACATATTTTCCATGGAAGCAGTGTGATTTTTTTTTTACAAAATGATGTATTTTTTAACACTTTACCTACAAGTAGAATAATTATTAATAATTGTACACACTGAAATATTAAAACAAAGATACTTGCCTATAATCTGACTCATGCTTTAATTGTCTTTGTGATTGGTAAAATTATCCGCATATTTGTAAAATAATATTTACCCAAAATTATGACTAGATCACATTAAGATTTATAGTGTCAATGTGATTTTTCAATAATAATGTATGAATGTAAACATAGATTAATACTTACTTCCAAGTTGCAGCAGTTCTCTGATAGTATTCCACATCACACAGCATATTCCACAATTAAATGCAACTTGAATTGGTAAATAAAAAACAATATATTTGTGGTTTTTTACAAGTTCATGTAAAATATTAATTTATTGAAGAATGTCAAAACAAGACATTAAATGATAAAGTTAATCAACTGTTTTCAATCACAGTCCCTCCTAACGCAATCAACACAACATATTTGAATGTAGACTATTGAACAACAATGCCTCAGATATGAACAAGAACATGAAGCTCTCCATTAACTCAGCACACACATCTAGCTATGAAGGGAGGTATTCCATTGCACACATAAAACTTTCAAAATAATCTAGTCTTACAAGTAAGTACATCATAATAAATTATGCACCAAACATACAAAAGACATTGCAATATAATTATTTTTAAACCACATTGCATTCTAAACTTGAATTTATCACAGGGTTTCAATATGAGTGACTCACGAAACGGCATCAATTTTAAATAAAAAATGACAAATTACAAAACCATTCTAGTCATCATTCAAAAGAGCTAACCACTAACTTGAATACATTTTTTTTTGGTAACAGACCGTTTGTAATTGTGCATTCTTAATGTAGGGTCTTTTATTTTTTCAGCCTCTCATATTCCTTAATTGAACAGATCTTAGCACAAATAATCAGAATAAAACAACTAAAAGTAATGAGTAAATGCAATTATAATAAATAATTTATATGGATCATATGCGATGTTTAGTTATTTTATACCGGTTATTTAAAACTGATAACTTAAAATGCAAGCTGTAAGTTTTATTCCAACTAATACAAGAAAGTTTTGGTAAGTTGCAAGCGAGCATTCAAGTTCCATTGCACTTGGATCGTATTAAACTCACTGCCTTATTACACTCCATTTCAAGCTTTTGCTTTTCTAGCAATAAAACTTTATGTTCTATTTCAAGTCGTTCTTTCTCTAACATGATGTTTTCTTGCTCTTTTTTTAGTTTGTCTGCTTCGTGACGAAGTTTATCAGCCTGAAACAAAATAAAAACATTTATTTTAATTATGTAAAAATATATATATGAAAATACATTTGCAGAAGTGAGAATTGGCAAGAAACAATTTGGTTGATCACGGAATAAACGATGCTGTTCACCCAAGGATGACGTAATATAGTAAATCTGATGTGATATTTTTTATTAAAATTAATTTTACAAGAAAGTATAAGAATACATAATAGAAAAATGAATACTATAAGTTGAATTAAGTGTTTAAAAACATCAGAAAAACATTAGATATATGGGTAATAACTGATATAGTGAATATCAAACAAATTACGAAAGGGTATATGTGTTTTAAGTTAGGTTTATTTAAGATAATAGCCATATGGCTTCTTGTCTTTTACGGATAAATTAATTATTTATAGCCCAAAGCAGATATAAATAAATATAAAGCATTGAATTCATCTGAAACCAAGCCACACCCAACATTTAGAATAATCTCTATATGGATACTAAAGCAGTACATGAATGAATTAGAAAACTTTCCTCAAAAAACGCAAACATTTGAATTCAGTGTATTGATATTGCAATATAATTGATAAGTAATGTTTTTTATTAGTGTTTTTCATAAAATTTTGCTTTACTTTTAACAGTAAAAATAATTACTGGTGAGATAAATCCTTAGACAAAAACATTTTTCTAAGCTAAACTTATTTGGATCACATTTAATAAACCTATAGTGGTTTGTTTTCGTTCATATGTATGGTAAATAGTGATATGAACAATGATAATCAGCACAAATGATAAACTATACAATGAACAATGATAATCAGCACCATTATACATAAGTTCGATCTCAATTTTGTTGGTATCGTTTTATAAAAGATTTTAAAGCTTGATTCAGTAATAGATACACCAGCAAAAAAATGGGAAGTCAAAATAAATGGTAGTAACAATACACACATCTCATAAAAACTATTGAAAGTAATCATACCTATTAATTTACATATAATTGATTTAATCGATCCTACTATAGATCAGCGCGTTGCATGTAACGCGGCTTGAGTTCCTCTATCCTCTTGATAAAGTCAGTCTTTTCTAGGCAGCCCTCGCAGGTCTCGTCCCAGTCGTTGAGGATCTTCTTGAGGTCTCGGACCTTCAGCTTCTTCAGATCCACAGAGTTCAGGTCGATCTGCTTGTCGTATCTGAGCTCACAGATCTGACTATCCTTCTTCTTGAGTTTCTCGCAGATCTTGTCTGCGGGCATGGACCAGCTGATGGGCTTGGAGATCTCTCCCAAGATGCCGGTGGCGGATTCTTCCAATCCGCCTAGATAGTAGCACAGACGATTTTCTTTGCTTTTACTAGTCTTGCAGAAGGTTTTGAACTCGTCTTCGATCTTTTTAGGGTCGGATTTGACGTTGTCGGCGAGGCTGGCCGCGAATTTCTCTATGGTTTTTATACATACTTCACAGTCGCCTTCTTTTAATGCTAACGCGTTTACGAAGCAGGACGCGAGGAACAAAACCGCACACATTTTTGCAGAGTTAATACTATTAGTTGATGCCATTTTGACTTGACAAGTGTCCAACCTACAATGCTCTACTCCACATGAGTTCCACAGACAAGATGGGCTGAGATTCTACTATACGTTGACAGCCGACTTGTCGGGCTCCTATTGGTGCACGTACCGCCGCGCCGACACCAAGGGGAACAATCTAGAACTAACGTGGCAGAGTGAGGTTAAAGCTACGTCTAATGCTTACAACTACACCTTACGCACCTCGGCTCGCATGGCCTCGTGGCGATGAGACCTCCGGTCATCATTGTTACTTTCCATCGGGTGGTTATGCGAGCGATGTCCGTTTCAGGGAGAAATATGATTTATTGTGTTGATTTTGACAGATGCTAGCTGGGACGAGCTGCATGAAACGAGGGTAGAATGCCATCTGTTAATGTATTTTTCAAACATGGAATCCAAAATACCTAACATCCAAATTATATTTTTATACATATTATCGATGTTTATTTTTAATTAGATTTGTTTACGACTAATTTTAGAACAAATTTTATAAAAGAGATTGTAAAAAACTTACCTGTACCTATTTACATTGCGAGTTGTTGTATATTATAAAATATATTTTATTAGTACCTTGGACCCATTATATGTAATATACATTATTTACTATAATCATGGACATATTTTAAATTATTAATGACCTAGAACAAGGGTGCTTAATTTTCATTCAAGTCTCTCCATGAATGTATAAAAAGCTCAATTAACTTTATGGTTGTAAAAATTTCCAGCCTTGAAATATCTAACTGTTAAAAAAACAAAAATACTACCTATAAAATTGAGATTGCTTTAAATACAGACATACTCAACCCACGACCCACCATGTTTTTATATACCTCACTTAACATCATCATCATTATTATAAATATCACCATTCATCATTGTACACACCTGTCGATGTTTTTCGAGAAGTTATTTCGTCTTACTTGGATTATTTGTCTTAGATAAGTTTGTATATTCATTTGAAACCTTGATTTGTATTCTTCTAATGGAGGTTGGCTCAAAAGCTTATGTTTTATGACTATTTATCATAGCTTTTGTTTTTTTACAGGCTCATTTTCTAACCAATTTTGGTTGACGCTTCACTTAGTTTGTAGAGCATGTCTTGAAGCTTTTTAGTTGATTTAGCTATTAGTAATATGTCATCTGCAAATCAGAGATGGGAAAAGTACTCTCTGTTTATATTTATAATTAACAGTTTTTAAATAGAAATAAACTCTTTCAAACACTTTGCTTTTGGGTTTCCTTTTTTTAATATTATAATTTTAAATGAACAGTATACTGATAAGCTATAAGTACTACTATTATTATGCTGAAGTTTATAATTTTTAAAAATGTTTTCTATATTAGGAAGGGGGTATGTTTCATGATTTTTTTCCTAATAGCAATTGTGACCTGCATAATTTTACAAAAATATGTATGTGGCCTGAAGAAAAAAAGGATTAGTATCATTGTAGTAAGCAGTAGGTTTATATCATACTTTTCGATGGAAATTAATAAATTAACTTATGACAGTGACGACTATGTACGGCCAAGCTATGGTCAAATGCAAAGTTATGGAACAAAACGATTAACGCTTTTATTTCTGGTCTGAGTGATGGACTGCAAGTTATTCCAACAATATATACTTGTAAAGTATTTTTTAAATTTCTTTTAGGTTAAATACAAAAAGTTTTTTTTCATTTTTTTTACGTGTAGCATTGTTTCATAATTCAATTTTATGTGTTATTATTACTTATTTTATGCGAAAAATGTTAAGGTATAAAGTTTGATAAATTTAGTAACTACAAGTGTTATCTCCATTACTGTATACCAGGAAATTAGAATTCGAAAGATATTGGAAATTTATTGATAATATGTACTCAAGAAAATAAAGGTTATTCGTGGGTATTTATGTAAATAATTAAAAGTTATCACATTATTGAGTTTTTTACATTTTGTCCAAAATAAATAATAGGTAGTACCTGTTTTCAGTGATTTAACATTTTTACTTTTGTATAATCCAGGATTCTTGTAAACATAATTTATTAGTGAGTTAATGATAAATTATATTTTTATTTCTGGATTGTAGGTATATTAAATTTATTAATTTGGTACATAATATTTTCATTTCATATTTTTGGTTCATATCTGTCATTGTCCTTGGCAACACTGTTTCTTCCTGCAGTCTGGAAAAATGGCGTTCGGAGACTACCCAAAGGAATATAATCCCTCCGTTCACGGGCCCTACGACCCGGCTCGCTATTATGGGAAAGGTATAATTCATTGTCATCTTAATTATTACATCAATTTATAAAAAATCTTTTGGGTGTTCACGGAATTTTCAATGAAAAAGGTTATGTAATGTCTGATTGTCACTTGCAACTTCATGTTTGATAAAAATCAAATACCAAATTATCTATTCTGTAACACATTTATATTCTTTTGTTTTTTTTTATTATTATTTAAAATGAATTGCCCATTCCGATTGTATAATTTACTAATTTACCCAGATCACAAGGTTTTTATAATTTAAACACTATTTTTGATCACTAGAGTTTTTTTTAAATACTATTAATATGTAATCACATTTTTAGGAGTATCTTTTATTCTTATAGCTTTAAATTTTTTACTAACTATAATATATGTTGTCACTAAACGCATATTTACAACAGCCGTGGTGAACCTAAATTGCACTCCAGGCCATATTGAGGACCCAAAATATTTCTTAAATACATTTGTATAGTTATAAAAATAAAATAGTTTTGGTAATACTCCACTTTAGTAACAACTCAGTATAATAAAAACGATGCTATAAATGGCTGGCACATTTTGTTCTTTGGTAGCATTCTTTATTTATCATATTTTATTGTTGAAAATGTCATTACCAGCACAAAAAAATTAATAGAATAAAATATCTTGTCTTATAATATATAATTATTTTTCAACTCAATGGTGTGTTGTAATAGACCAGTGGCCAGCTTCGATTGTAATGGACAAGATACATGCTTACTTTACGGAGTTTGAATCTCATGTCCACCATTTCTTTTTTTCTGAATGAATGATTAGATATATATACATATTTTTTGTATGTATCAATTTTTATTATTTTGCAGCTGATGTGCCCTTTGGCCAGGTGAAGCTTTCTGAGATCGGGTCATGGTTTGGCAGGCGCAATAAGGGCCCACAAGCCTTTGCTGGCGCTTGCAGCCGAGGTCTGTATATTTTATAGTCATTTCATTGAAAGCAATGATCAATATCAAAGAGTTAATAATTATGTGTTATCAGTAAAAATTGATCTAAACAAGAGCATCATATTGTAGATTGTCAAGATGTAAAAATGTGCTTGGTTTATAATGTAATACATTAATGAATTTTATTATTTTAATTGTGAACTTTGGCACTTCTTCTTTCAAGCTAACTTTCTTTTTGAAATTATTTTTCAATATCAGATATTTAGGAATTTCTTCTAATACAACGAAAAGAAGGATTTCTTTATTAATTTTAATTATTTATATAGGAATTGTAATGAATATTTAGTTATTTAGGTAAATACATCACTCAAAACTAACAGCAATATTAAATGAATACATATTTTTACAAATTAGCAAAAGGTCTCATATAGAGATTGATAATCTGAATTTTGTTTTTTTTTTTGTAAATACCTGAAAAAAATTACTTAACGATTGATATTATGACTTGAGTGTATTTAAATATACTTACTCATACAATCATATGAGATTTTTGAAAATATCGACTTACCACATCTCTTCAATGTAAGTGAAATGTATATACATGAAATGTTGTCATTTTTCCATGAAGAAGAAATGAAAAATTAAGAAAATCAAGTAAAATATCTTCACCCATCCCTATGAAACAGCATTGCAACTCTCATAGTGTTAATGCTATAATTACTCAAGTATAAAAGAGTTAACATTTCATACTTTGTTGGATTGTGCAAACGAATGGTACTGTTACCCTTATATAAGGCTACAACTAAGTTGGTCCTAGATATTATGTTAGATTGCACAATTTTTACAACTTCTTCATTACCCTTATAAGCAAAAAACATGCGCTACACTTAATATTGTTAAATATACCATTTTTAAGAATTTTTTATTCAATGAGAGATGGAAAGGCCTCCACCACATTACCGAACCGACTCGAGTATTTGGTGTCTTAAGTATTATTCCTATAACATATTCTAATGCTTGTCCGCAGCCTGGTGGAGGTGGCAGCACAAGTTTGTGCAGCCCAAGCGTACCGGAGCTGCTCCCATTTTCCAGATTATCGTTGGCAGCATGGCATTCTTCTATTTTATCAACTATGGAAAGCTCCGTAAGTTATGAAAATACTTTATAATTTCGTATTATTTTCATTTATGTCGACACTAGAAGACCTAACTCTAATCTTGGGTGCAAAGATTTTCCTTCATTACAATTCTTGTATTGCAATGTATAATTTAATATACATATGGTTTACCTTTTGGAGTTAGCTCTTATGTGTATTAAGCCGTAAATATGTTTAATGTGAGCGACCTGGCCATTATTTATCTCATGTTTTTATATATGTTTTATATTTCTTTATGTGACTCTGTATAATGTGTAAGTTTGGGTTCTATTAAATAAATCAATGAAAATGTGATAACTAAATTAAATTTGCAATTCATTATATCTGTAACTTCTTCACAACTTAGATGAATAACAAAATTTATTACCAATAGGATGATGACATGCAGTTTTTTGCTAAAAATATCAGGTGTAACTGTTTAGTCACAAGTATCTAATGCTTATTTTATTTTTTATTTCAGAGCACCACAGGAACTACAAGTACCACTAAATTTCGATCCAGATATTTTTCACCATCTAGCAGATTTCATTTACTGTTAGCAGTGAATTAATTACTTTATTTAAATGCTAAAATTGTAATGAAATCAATGAATACCATGTAGATATGCAAATGTAATATTATCTTACAGTTGTTTTATTTTCACAGTGTAACATTGGAATATAAGATTCTCAAATAAAACAACTGTTAAAACATGGTTTGTTTGACTTACATTGATATAGTCCTGGAAGAAATATTATAAATTATATTATGTTTATTTAAAATATAAAATAAAAAAGGTATTTTTTCTTTCATTAATAAAGCATTTTTATTTGAATTATTCTATAATACTTAATTAAGTACATCATAACTAAATAATTATATCAGTATCCTGTATATTTGTCACTTCTGAAGTTTGTATAAAATAATGTGACAATGTTCTACAATTTAAAGAGGTCATCTAAAAAGTTGGATGTCAGATTCGTAATTACTATCAAATCCTCAACTCGCATTTGTAAATATTTGTATAAAAGCAAAAATGTGAAATTTATAAAAGGCGAATTTAACATTATTTTCACCACTTGTAATTAAACATAAATTAAGTTGAGTTGTTAAGGCAACTGCAACTAAACTTATATGAATATATTACGAAGAATCGGTTTGATTTCTTTTAGCTTGCTGTCGAACTTTTGCCATTTGAACATGATGATGAGCTATCTTGTAAGCTATTGTTCCTTGTCTTACTTGATTGTTGACTAGTGCTCTATGGTAGCATTTAAGAAGTGAGAAATCCAATTCCGCTGGTTGGATATATTCCTCTAACGGATAACAAAGCATCTCTTCTGGACAGTCGAGAGCTCTCAAACACCCAGCATATTCTGACCAAACAAGTTTTCTCCATTTAATGTTGTGTTGTTGAGCCAATGGTACAAGTATGCAAGCAGAAAATGTAGGATCGCCATAACTCACCGACTGAAACTGATCAACCAACTGAGTGTACAAGTCTTCAAAATTATTGACTCCGAGAAGAGGTTTATCAAAATTAAATCGGTTCGCAGCAGAAAATGATTTTTCCGTTTCAAAAATAATTTTTACACATTTATACAACAGTTGTTTGACTTGAGGATCCAAAAAAAGGGAATTGTCGCAAAGAAAGACACACGCCAACCTACACAGTCTGTCAGTCAGACCGATTTCACCGGTGATCTCTGGAAAATATATTTCCGAAACAAATATCCATTCGAGGCAATAGATCACAATATTTTTTGTTTGTTTTTCAATTTCTTTTGCTAAATATTTGGCAATACCACTTTCTGCTTCTGGGCTTTGATTTTTGGTATATAAACCGAGTATCGGCATATAAAGATCCAGTCTCTTGGCAAGATTGTCAGGTTCCAATTTGACAATGTTAAATTATTATTTTTTTCTTGCAAATTTAGCTTTAATGTAGAAATGTAACATTGTAAAATACCGGGAAGATTGTTTAAAATGTCATTTGTATCAGAAAAATTAAGATTTCTCAAGAGACATTCTGTGGTGAAGCATTCTTTTTTGAAAACGATGTTTTTAAATAAAAATTCAAGATGACTTTTGTATTCACTAGTCAAAATATATGAAAGTTTGAAAGCGCAATTGTAAAATATTTCTTTCTGCACATCAGATAATTGCAGATCACTGGAGAGACAGAGAATATTACTCAATACATCTAATTCAATTTTTGTGAACCAATTATCGCACAAATTTAATTGAGATTTTGAACTAACGGTCACTATATAACTGTAAATATTTTCATGTTGGAGAAATAACAAACTTAAGCTGGCATCCTTAACAGTCAATATATATTTCGTAAAGGAGGATATGAAATTTATTGGAGATGTGGCAGACCCTGTAGGTGGGAGATTTTGAGAGTTTTGTAACATGGAGCTACTCAACCCAGGTAAATTAGTATTCTTTTGTTCGGGTGCAATTTGAATTGACGACAGAAGATTTGAACTTTTTATTACCAATGAAGATATTTTATGAAATCCTTTAGATTTCAAAAAAATATTCAAGCACTTGTTTATTGATTGAATTTTGTTTGATATTTGATCACCTCTGATTGTTAGTATTGTACTGAGGTACAGAAATGCTGATGAAATGCCTTTCAAATGGCCACTCGTAAAGTTATCTAAATTGCATAATTGGGAGGTCCATTTTTTAATTGACAAAACAATAAGATCATCTAATTTATTTATTAAGTTTAAATCAATAGAGACAGACAGTTTATCTGCAGATTTGGTTGCATTTATTAATAAAGTAATTAAGGCAGCTGCATGAGAATGCATGATAACCGGAGATGAATAAATCAGGTCTGTTCTCTTTATGTGGTTATCTAGGACCCTCAAGAGAACATTTGACAATTCAATAAGTTCATTGTTTCCCAGGTTGTATGACAAGAGAGACGACCAAATATAAAAAGATTCAATTTGAATTTTCAACATGTTAACATTTTCAGTGATCATATTTCCGATGTAATTTTTAAGTGAGCTTAGTATTTTCAATTGATTATAACAAATACCTGCCATGGACTCAGATTGCGCTATCACAATTCTTATAAGCTTAAGTGAAGTCAATGTGATTTTTGATTTTTCTCCTTCGCTTTTAAAAGATATCACGGATGATAATGATATTGGAATGTATGTTTCCACTATAAAGCTCATGAGATTATCGATAATAAAAAGTTGGTTCACATTATCTTCGGCGTCTCTCGCTATTCTGATGAGTATTTGTAAGCAATATTCGACGCAAGAACTGTTCGGTTTGACGACGCTCAAAACGTATCTCAATCTGACAAGAATATCAGTACGCAAGGCGCCTCTGATCAGATCTAAGTCGGTCAAATGGAAGTCTTTTAATTCGGAGATTTCAGATTCCGTCTCTTCTATTTCACTTTTAGTGGACGACAGTCTCGGCTGGAAAAGACCCTTTTCAGTTCCGAGCAATGAGTCCAAACAAGCTTCATCCACTCTGTTATAGAACATGTTTCTGAATCCTTTCAGAACGGGCTCTAAAATGATTGGAATATTTTCATCGAGGGCAAAACGTAGTACAAAAAATATTTTTGTTAACGGGATGTTGATGACTCCATCATAAATGCCGATGCTGTGGAACTCCAGGATGCCGGCCATCGTGGAGAGAGCCAGCGACCTCTGTTGGATGACAGATGATCGTGACAGTTGGAAAAGCTCCGTGATGGAATACCCAGGACGGTGAGGTTCTTCACCGTGGTGAAAAAGAGTTTTGGTTTCTTCATTATAGTCAATGGTGTATGGAAGCAGATACCCTTTGAAATCAAATCTCGCCTCATAAGGTTCATCACCGGGAGCCTGTTCATTTTTATTCATATATTTTATCCACTGAAGTTTGTCTTTTTCTAATGTGTCAAAATGAACCCAGTCTTGTAAATGTGGGTGTGTTATTATATCACTGTCCGATAATTCATCGGCGACCTTATCACTGTCACATTCTTCAGTAATATTTTCAGTTTTTACTTCTTCGATTTTCATTGGAGTATTAATATCTTCTAAACTTTTGATGTTTGATTTGCGTAATGATCGAATATAGTCCAGTAGCTTGGGATCGATCATCGAGGCTAGCTTTTCTTTTTCTTCCAATATTTCCTTTTCAGTCATTTTGCTGATAATATTTTTATTTTGGTTGTGTATGTCGGAAGCGTCGTGGCCTATCAATATGGCACTTTTATCGGAAACCGGTATCCTAATCAACTCATTCTTCTCATCAACCATTTCAACGTCCTGTGATGAGCTCGGTAAAACACTGACTTTAGAACGTTTCATTTTCATCTGTTGTGCAAAAATGCTTATACTCCCTGCTCGTATGTTTTTGTCTCTAACATTAGTGGCCGGGAAACCGCCTTCATTAGATAGTGAGAAGTTTCGAGATAATGAGGTGGACGCTTCAGCGATATGTGTATTCTTTTCTAAGATATCTCCCAGGACATCAGGCATAATAGTCGGATAATAAACGTGATCATCGACTATATTCTCTTCATTAATGTGTTCCTTATTCGACACATTCTGGTCGTCAATCAACGTATCATCACCAAAAGTAACCCTCGTATGCCTCTTTTCTGGACTTTCTGTGTATTTAGATTGTTTAGCTTCGCATTTGGGAGCTTCATTGGTTTTGTGTTTTCTTAAGTTGATGATTTTTGCAGATGGCTCAACTTCTTTGTTTTTTAGTTTTAAGGCAAACGCCTCTTGCATTGCAAGGATATCATCTTCTGTTTCTCCTGGCTTAGGACGATTGAACATGGCGAGATATATGAATTCAACAGTCAATCATTTGACGTTATAGATATAATTGCGCTCACTAGCAGCTCTTCCGTAATAATAGAGGTATACATATATATTACAACAATCTATGTAATTTATGTTTAAACTAATATTATATGCATTGGAAGATGTCAAACGATGAACTTTTTTGTGGTTATTTTAAGTAAATGTTACCAGTTAATTATTTGTATACAAATATGTATTCCTTGCCAATGTAAAATATTATATCAGTCGGTATTGTACGTACTTTATTTGTATAAAATAAATACACTTGTATAAAATTACATTATTAAACTGGTTGTCAATACCAAACGAGGCACTCTTTCACAACATATTTTATTTTGTGCCATGGTTATTTTAAGTCTTCTTTATTGTTTTACAGTTATGTCTTCTCCGAATTTACTTAAGACATTTTTTCACATTTTTACGCTACTAGGACACATAACTTTTTAAATACATTATTTAAAAAAATATATTTATACTAATACTATAAACAATACCTTGGTACATTATTACAAGGCATATTTTGATATAAATAATCTTTGTCTATGCCGAATGGTAAATGAGAAGTCTCAGACAACTGTCATTGTGTCATAAGCTTGCAAATTTCTTATTCGGTTTTTCGGTTTCGTAGCAGTTCGCGAGTATCGTATTGAGACAATAGTTCAAAATATAATCAAGATGGTACTCGAAAGTACAATGATATGCGTCGATAACAGCGACTACATGCGAAACGGAGACTTTTTGCCGACCCGTCTCCAAGCTCAACAAGACGCGGTGAACGTAGTCTGTCTTTCTAAAACGCGCTCCAACCCCGAGAACAATGTGGGGCTTCTCACACTCGCGAATGTTGAGGTCCTCGCAACCCTCACCAGCGATGTCGGCAGGATCCTATCCAAGCTGCACCGCGTCCAGCCGAACGGGAATATAAATATTTTGACGGGAATACGCATTGCTCATCTCGCACTCAAGCATCGACAAGGCAAAAATCATAAAATGCGAATCATCGTGTTCGTCGGTTCGCCTGTCGAAACTGATGATAAAGAATTGATAAAATTGGCCAAGCGATTGAAGAAGGAGAAGGTGAACGTGGATATCGTGTCTTTCGGCGAAGACACCGATAACAATGCTTCGCTGACTTCTTTTGTGAACGCGCTGAACGGGAAGGACGGCGGAACCGGCGGAAGTCACCTGGTGGCCGTCCCTGCCGGCGGCTGCGTCGTGTTGTCTGATGCGCTGATCTCCAGCCCCATAGTTGGCGGAGAAGGTGCTCCATCCGGGTCTGGAATGTCGCAGTTCGAGTTTGGGGTCGATCCTAATGAAGATCCCGAGTTGGCTTTGGCTTTGAGGGTGTCCATGGAGGAGCAGAGGCAAAGGCAGGAAGAAGAATCTCGCCGGCAACAGAGCTCTGAAGAAGGCGGCGAACCCAAACCGGGTGCAGATCAAGAGAGTGGTTCCATGGGACGGGCTCTGGCCATGTCGCTGGGTCGCGAGGCCATGGATCTGTCGGAAGAAGAGCAGATCGCCATCGCCATGCAGATGAGCATGCAGCAGGAAGCCAGCGCCGATGAGAGCATGGATGTGGCGGACGAGTATGATGAGGTCATCAATGATCCCGCCTTCTTGCAGAGCATCCTGGAGAACCTGCCCGGGGTCGACCCTCAGAGTGAAGCCATCCGCCACGCAGTCACCACGCTTTCCAAGAACAAGGACGCCAAGGACGACAAAGAGCCCAAGGACAAGGATAAGGATAAAGAGGGTTCTTCCAAGGATAATTAATCCAGTCGAAAAATAATTATTATTAATGATTATGTATTGTTTGAAGATTGTTTTATTTTAAATTACGATACAATAAAATTTCTCAAATATACTCTTCTATATCATGTAATGTATTTGCGTGTCTTATTTCCTCTTTTGATAATAAATATAGCGCTGTTCATGCATTTGTCTTTTATTAAACCTTTTCTATTTATTTGACAAGAATTGTCATAAGAGTTTATCTTGATGTTGTGTCCCTTGGGATGTAAAATAATTATTCAATTTACTTCTAAAATATATTCTAAGATAATTACTTTTTATGCACGAATTTTATTTGTGCAGTAAACCTTCATTATCCTGACGTAAAAAACATCCGAACTCCATATTCATATTTAGGATCGAAAATGTTATAAAAACAATGTCTTGAAGCATAGCTGGTGTAAGTAACACTTCAATCTGATTATCTATTAATATGATTGAACATTATAATTTGTGGATGAATTATAAAAGTGACAAGAAAATTTAAAATAAAATCCAAAGGTTACAAATTTCTGTGGTTATATGAAATATATACTATAATATAAGTATCGGTCTGCTGTAATCGTTTGGTTCGGTTTAAGCAGCTCATAATATATAACTCTGAGCTGATCCCACCAGATATAGAGCATGAGCTTGGAACCATGAATATTCGGTGTCAATGTTGATGGCTCGCTGGGCTTGACCCATGCTTTTCTGTGTTTAGGGTCATCATAACATATCCACTTTTCATCACCAGTAACAATTTAAGTAACCTATTATTTTTTGCCACGCGAGCAGCTGTTCGCAGGTAAAAAATCGTCTTACGATGTTCCTCGGTTTCAACTCATACGGCCCCCAATTTCCTTGCTTTTGAATCATTCCCAGATTTTTCAAGCCCCTAGAAACTGTTGATTGATCAACTCTTAATGTTTCCGCAAGCTCTTCCTGTGTCTGGCATGGATCTTTTTTTTCTCAGCACCAGGATGTTCTTCATCTTAGAGGTCAAAATCACCACCCTTGAATTGTTGAAACCATTTTCTGCGTGTTTTTTCTGAAAGAGCATTGTCGCCGTATGTTTCTACTACTATTCTATGCACCTGAGCTGCTGTTGTCTTTTGGTGGAAGTAATGTTAAAAAATCCCCGCAAAAACGGTTTTGTAGGCACAAACTCAGCCACGTTTAAAATTTCGGATAAAAACGTCTTTACACTCCGCCAGGTGAAATTGGACTGATGTTTGCAGAGCCTAGGGTTTTAGCTTTCAGGTAAAATTTATTTCAGCCCGATCGGATATATACCTGCTGAATTATAGGTCAAGATACAAAACGCTCATTTTCAATGAATAATCCTTTTTATAACCTATCTGTATATGGAATTAAAATATGTATATTGCACAATTGTTAATACTTGCTAACTTAAAAAAAACAAAAGCTTTAGAGGATCACAGGATTCTCCCATTAATTTTTTTTTTGGTCAGGTTTATATAGGTCGAAAATTTGTGTTCATGGTGTAATTTTGTTCATACACACATAATATGTTTGTTTTGTGGAAAAAATAGATTACATAAGTGTCACTGAAGTCAAGTTATTGACAATAATGTGTAGATACGATTTTAAACCTGTGATTTTATGGGTTATAAAAATAAATGTGGTAAATTATCTTCATTTAAATAAATTTATTTATGCATTGAAAAATAAAAGCATTATGCTGCTAATTGAAATAACAATAATTTAAGTATAGAATTTGATGATAAAAGTATAATAGTATATAAAAAAATAATTTTATACATCCTATAAAATTCATAATTGACTTGCATTTCCCTATCTTTCATTTACTTTTAATGATTCAATGTTATTTGAAAGCTTATTTTTGGCGGCCATCACAACATCCTGGTTTTCATCGTTATTAGGGTTCAGAGGGTTAGCATGCTTAGCTTCAGTGTGTAAACCCCGAGATGTTCCTGGAAGTTTGTTGGGAGGACTAGCAGCTCTTTCGCGTTTCAAAGCTCTTTTTACTGCCTAAAAATATATAAGTAAAATATAAATTAGTATTGTAATTAAAGTAAATAGTAATGATAAACTCATGGTAAGTATTAAATAACGTAGTTAAATATCTTTTTATTATGGAGAAAACAACATAAATGTAATTTTATACCACAATTATTTGTGTAGGACTAATAACATGACAAATATTTTTATAAAAAATATGGCATAGTATAATTTAGAATACCTTATTTTCCAAATCCTCACAATGTTCGGCGAAGAGAAGTTTCAAGGGTGCATAGAAGTGAGGAAGTATATAAAGATCGTTTAAAGAAATCTAAAAATAAAAATACATTTTTTTATATCAACATTATTTTACTACAAGTTGAACAGGGAAAAATATATATAATTTGGTTTGTCCGTTCGTCAATCGTAAGATCATCAAACTATGGAAAGATAAAAGATTTTTATTACATTTGTTTGATAACTCGTCTAAACTTATATTTTTGTTAATACATTAGTAAGAGAAAATAGGATATTAAATTAATATTATGAGAGTAAATAGTTACAAAAAAATCTACTATATATGACTTATAAATTATTCGAAAACCTTGTAAAAAATATATACGAAAGATTATATTATTTTACAAGAAATGGAAATTTAAAGTAAGTATATATACTCGGTGAAGCTAAAGGAGTAAGAGCTGTTTTTTTAAATTAATAAATAATATCGTAATTAATTAAATATATATATATTGTTAAACAAACTTTGTCCATGCCTCGGAAGCGTCGGGCTGATCATCCCATCTCTCATCTTAAAAACGCTTATTATTGAACACCCAAATATTTCTTAGGGTACTACAGCCGCAGTCTATGCAAGTTCTCTAACTCTTGCCCTGGAGCAATCTAGGATTATACAGGTATTCTGGGATAAGACATAGACAACCTGAGCTTACAGAACTGTGAAGTGACAATTTGTGGTGTTCATATGCTCTAAATATGTAGCGGATAAAGTAAAAAAATATAAATAACCTTCATATTATCGAAGGCAATGCCAACATTGCAATTGGTGGAATTTTCGATGGCCGGTGCCAGGCGGGGCACTCTGGCGTAGCGCTGACTGAAGTGTGTCAACATTGTGAAGCGGGCCCCCATGGAGCGCCCTATGCTGACAGCCTGACCTGCCGTCGAGTGCATCTTGCGCCGAGCCTCCCCTTCTAAATCATCCTCCATTGTCGCCTCATGAATAAGTAAGTCTGAGTCAAGCCCTAAAAATAATAACAAAAAAAAAACAACCATTATACAATGAAATGTGTAGGTAGGATTTATTTTAAAAAATGTAAACTTATCAACAAGAGAATATATATATATATATATGTATAATAGCTATTCAGTGAATAATTTAAATAGATACCATATTACAATACACAAATGGATAACTTCTTGCTGTCAAAAAACTGTCTGGAAATTCGTTTCTTTTAATGATAATTGTTTTAAGATTATGCAAGATTATAAATACCTATGTCTACTAAAGTTGCGCAAGGCATTGTATCCCCAGAATAAGTAATTTTCTTGGAGTCCTTTGTTGTCAGAGAAATTCCAAATGCATTAGGGCAATGTCTAACTAAACATGTCTCCACAGCTGATAAGCCTATATGGTTCAACAATGACTTCGGTAATTCTATACAAGTTGAACTGGATTTGACCTGAAAATAAGAGTGAAAACATCAAGCAATATTTTGTAGTTTCAGAAAGTATTTCATTTATTTTAATTTCTAAGATTAGCAAATGTACATATTAATTAATTTTATTTATAAATTATAAACGTAAAACTTAAATCAAGAGAAACTTACCAACGATAAGTTTGGTATCAATATAAATTGATGAAGGATTCGTTCGAATCTTTTGTCATATAGAGATAGCCAGCTCATTATTTGTTCTGGTGCCAAAATATAAAGATTATGATCATCCGAGGTGTCCATATTATTAGCTCCACTGTGTGATCCATTGATGGCCATCAAGGCCTTTGTTCTCTCTTGCAGAACTCCAATGAGACCTGGAGTATTTCAATGTGAAATATAGCGTAACAATTGACAGTAAAAAATATGTTTTTGTAAGGATTTATCCTTGTAATTTTTTTATCAATATTTTGTCAGAATTTTAAAATAAAAGTATTAACATCCTCCTCTCTCAAAGAGGGGAGTTATTACGTCGCGTGAGGGCAGGATGAGGAGCAGGTCAGCAGACAAACACTTTCTTTTAGAAGCACAGATTATATTTACATTAAAAACATTACAAGTTTCTGACCACGCGGGATGACATGCCGCGCGGCCGCAACGCGGACCTTGTCTCGCCAACGGGTGGGGGACCGACTGATGATCTTCGCGCTGTCCCGGCTTCCGATAGCGCCACGAGCGGTGGTATTTTTAACTAATACACCCGTTAGCGGAACCGTCCAAAATGACAGCAAGGCGCACCTAAATGCACAACAAGCGACCCGAAATAAAGAGACGAAAGATCGTATATCAAGGTTTTCGGTAACAGTAAGCAAGGACATCATGCTGATGTCAGTATGTATATAAAACATTATCAAATAAACGTATAACGTAAATAAATAAAGAGAAGCAAATTGGGTAGCTTGTAGGGTAATTTTAGTCACGCAGTAAGCTTTGGATTTGTATGGTCCGGAACACCAATAGAGTAAGACTATTTATAACAAATACATGTTATTTATTATTCTCTCATACTGAACCTATGCCTTATTACTTTAAGGATAAAAAGAGTATAAATATCTTACCTAAATGATGATCAGCGTGTAAGTGTGACAAGTAGATGGCCTTAATTTTTAATAGGACGTTTGCAATCTCATCTTTGCCATAAAATCTGTACATTTGACCAAATGTTCCTTCACCGCAATCCAGTAAAACACAATTGTTTTCACTGAAATATTAATATAAATTTAATAAAATGAAACACACATTACTCCTTTTTAAACAAATATCTAAGGAAGTAAATTAAAATCATTCCCCATTTTTTTTTAAATTCATTCTTGGTGAAATTCTCTTATCCGAATGTAAGTGAATAAAATGAAGCATTTATTTATAACTATAAATATTCATTTTAATTACATACATTACAAATATATGATATTTATTAAAAAAAAAATGCTGTTTTTAATGACTTATTTCGATTTCTATAAGAAGTAATTATCAAATGTTTCATAATCAAATAAAATTAATAGTTTTCACATAAATACTAACTCTGTATGCAGCATGATGCCACTCGTATTTCGAGTTTTATTTGGAATACACGATCCTGTACCAAGAAATACAATGTAGGGATATTTCTTCTCCTCATTTTTGTCATGTATTGAATTTACTGTGGTATGTAACCTTTCAAGAGATGCATGTAGTCCTTCAGAATTCATTGCTTCTGTGATGTATTCCGTAACATTCAATCTCAATTCCGCAGACCTGATAATAGATACAATAATATAAAATGTAAATTTCTAATATTTTTTTTATTGAATATTTATGGATTAACACTCTGTCGATTTATTTATATATGAATAATCAGAGTTATAAGATCTCTGAACAAATTGAACTTGATAATTAAGGTGTCACTTTATGTAAATATTTGTTACGTTAAAGCCTTGCAGATTTAACAATGCAAAATTATTACCTAATTTATAAAATATTTCAGACGAGTTTCAAAGTTAAAGAAAAATAAATAGTGCAAGATAATACTTATTTTTTAACCAACCTATCGAGTCCTTTCTTTGGTCTAAGGTGGAATGTTGTGAATGTTTTAGCAGGAATGATAAAATCATTACTATTCAACTGTTCCACATCTACCAGTATATCTTTTTGAGAATTAATTTTTAACTGTGATTCAAGCAATGCCACCTATAAAAAAGATAATGAATTATAACAAATACAAAATAAATAAACATACGAAATATAAAAAAACATCTTAAAATCTCTTTCTACCTTGTCTACTATAACTTTTGCAATGATTGGATCAGAATTAGATGTTAAATTTAGTGGGGTGTTTTTATCTTCAATCGGAATGCTGAAATCTTGAATCAATGGAAATATTTTGTCATTCAACAGTTGTAGCTTGTGCTGTGCTCTATGAATGGCGACAGAACCTGAGCAATCATTTCCATTATTTACAAGAAGATGGTATGTGTTTGGAGAAAAGGAATTCATAAAATCCTGATATCTGAAAAAATATATAAACGTGTACTAAAAAAATATAATACTGATCTACAAAGTTTATTAATATAATAATATAGTGTAACATGTTTTATGTATACGGAATAGGTATTAAGCATTAGGTAGGTTGTAGGTTGAAATTGAAAGACTGTTTATTTTTAAGGGAGTCGAAACCGGCTTGTTTTAACTGTCTGTTAGTTTTACCCTATAAATTAAACCCAAAGCTAATACCTATTTTTATAATAAAACCATGGAATTAATAGTAAATAGACAGGAAATGTAACATTTTAGATGGAACCGTCGTACATAGACAATATATTTAAAGCCATGCCCACTTTATTTTGTGGAGGCATATGGTGAGTTATGAAAAATATTGATTTTTTGAGATTTCACTGTTGTTATATTTTCATAGAAGAATAATATAATTTAGTAATCAGAATACAACAGGATGAATACATAACTTTTTTTTGATTGAGTTTAATTATGTTATTATCTAAATATTATATAATAGTTACTGTTTTAGAAGAAGTAATAAAATAATTTAGGATTTTAGTTTTTTAGTAAAAATATTAGAGATACATTAATTGTAACAGATATAAAATTGTTTATTTGAATTAAAACCATTAGTAAAGTGTCTCTAAGTGGACATACCTGTAGAAAGAAAAGGGAACAGTGAAACTACCTATTCCTTGTTGTTGAAACATAATTAATTAAGTTAATAGAAACATGATACATCACATTACCTCTCATCTCTCATAACTTCTTTCGGAGTAAAATGTATTATCAGCGCTGGTTTATCATCAGGATTGATGTTGGGGTGCTCTTGATGTTTTTTTAATCTTGTAGAGTTTTTTAAACTATCCAGATAATTCACGTCGGGTAAATCAATCACTGCAAAATAAATCACGGACATGGTAACAATTTCCTTTGTTTAATCTGCCCTCTAAATGAAGCATATGGTTGCCACAAATTGCCACCACACAGTTTTGTCAGATCTTTGGCGTGTCCTTAGGCATCTCCGCACTCCGCATACATAGCCGGCGGGTAGAGAAGATTTTCAATCGATTTCTTAGCTCTACTACTCCCGGTTGGTGTGATTTTGATCCCTCACTCGTAAAATGCCATTCATAGCCTATCAATTAAAATTGGTGGTAGATGAAAGTCGTCCCGTGAAGACCACCCATTCATAGTAAATTCCTGTAATACTAAGGATGATGCGTGAATCTCGGGCTGTAGTCTATGACGTTGGCGGATCAACACTCCACATGCAGCCATATGCAGCATGGTGAGTGTCATAGAATTCCACAGATGAGACTTCAGAATTACTATCACCATCTGTCGGTATTCTCCTGTATGTGTTAACGTAAAAAAAAACAGAGCTTTGCCGAGTACATAAAAAGTATAGTTTCCGACGACGACCTTTAGGATGAGAGCTCAGGGACTTGAATAAAATGCACTATTGTAATATATATATAATTTGGCTTTCTCCATGAGTTTTCAAAAATAAATCAATGATGAAATATTTAAATTTTTCTAGCAAAAAAGTGTTTACCAATAAAAATAGCTCCAGGTTCATCCGGAGTACGAACATCTTTAGAAAAGATAATTTTTCCATCTTCCAAAGTAACGTCTTGACCATTTTTTAACACGCCCAAAATCGGTCCCGGTTTCACACCTTTGTCTACACATTTTTGAAGATCCAATGTACCGGGCAGGGACTTTAGTCTGCAAATATATGCCATTGACGAAAATATTTCTTTTTTAGGAGCTGCCAACAGAAGTTCAAACATTCCGTCATCTATATTTCTTCTACCGCTGGCTGAAAAGTAGTATCAGATTAAGTCAAATAATTGGAGATGTTTGATTTATTAGAGATAAAATCATGTTTTTTAAAAAAAAATCCACCGAATTTATGAAATTTGTTGAAAATGTTATTTGTAAGTACACTAAATGTTATTTAAAAATATATATTTGATTTTGTGTGTAAACTTGTTACACATTGAGGGCCTGCCAATAGTTTTTATTTATTTATCAGTTGTTATATAGTTTGTTTTACAAAGCACAAATGACTACAAAAAGGGGAGCATGAAAAGAACCTCCACGAGGTGCCCCATGGAAACGGAATTTCGGACTTCCTCTTCTGGCCAATCTTTTCAACCCAGCGACAGCAAAAAAATAATTTGACGTCGCTGACACGAAGAAGAAGAAGACCACAAAAAATGTTATTAGTGTAAAAAGTATAAGATGTGATTTACAAGTACGATACAATAATTTCAAATGATGAAATGGTGAATTTGAGAGCGAGCTACGCTTTTAAAGGTTAATATTTGTAAGTTATGGTACAGTTCTGACAGTATCCTCGTTAACTTCATTCGCTAAAGACATCCCTCACTAAAGAAAGTACGTTAAAAACAATTTCACAAATTCAGAAAAAATGATAGGGAATATTAACTTGGGTGGGAGTAAGGGATGGATGTATTATTTTTTTTCGATGATTTATTTGGAGATTTTCTTCTTCTATTTTTCTTACTCTCATGTGCGTAGTAATCAGTGTTGTCAGCTTCTATTGTATTTGTCACGTTTCCTTCTCCTCTATATATATTAACGTTGTCAACAGATTTATCATGTGATTCGCTGGGGTTCTTGTCTATTCTAGAAATATATAAAAAAAAAATAGTTGTAATAATGTAACGTGATTTACCTTTTGACCGCACCACCTTTTTGGTGGACTTAATAATAGATTTTTAGACAATTAGTATAGATTGTAATATATTTTAAACACGTTTACAATTGAGCTACCGTTTAAATGACTACATACTCTCAATTCGGCAGTGATTGCTGCAACAAAGCATAAACCAAAGCTGTTTTATCTTTAAGAGTTCTCTGTATCTCATCATTCAGAACAATTGTTGACCATGAACATATTTGGCTGAGTTTTGGAATGCAGAGTTCAATTTTTATATTAATCTGGCAGCTTTGTGGTAGCGGTTTTATAAAATTAGAAGAAGTTATTATTCTTTGCACTGCAAGTGGTATAATGTTGATAAGTGTGATACCTTTCAATAGGAACATATTTGACTGTCATAACACAATCTTCATATTGCGTTTCCTCGTTGCAAATGGGTGATTCGATTTTCATGTCTTTCAGCACCACAAACTTTCGTGTAGCAGTAAATAGGTCGCCCTGTAATCAAAGAGCAATAAATAAAAAAAAAATATTTTGAACTTATGTTTTGATTGGAGTGTAAATACTGATACAAAAAGAGCCACCAGCTTTCTAGCATTTCTATTACAGAGTTTAAAATTGTATCCTTGGGTGTAGTTTAAAATTGCAGATAAATTGATACCACCGAGTTAAGAGAACAGTTCTAGAAAGTCGGTCAGCCCTTCCTCCCAAACAGACTTTTAAAAAAAAAACATCAAAGTGATGGAACATTTTGGTATCACTACATAAAATAAAGCAGTTTATATATTTTTTCATTTGAGTTTGCCATTAAGATGACTTAGAAGCGTGCAATGTTGATCATTTATTTAGTATTGGCAGGCATTTTTACAGGTGAGGAGTCAGTCTCACACCATACAAAGGTATTTATAGATATTTAGATCAGTTACGAGCTTGAAAATTTCGAAAAATACTTACATTCTGTTAATAAGAATTATAATCGCTTGAACTGATCATTTTGTCAGTCAATCAATAGCTTCAACTCATGTCCATATTTTGTCTGGAGTGCAATTATCTTTAGTAAAGTTATATTAACACATTCGCATTGGGAAAGGTATTAATACCCGCTACCTCGACTGACGGTTAATTACGGGAAGGGTATTTTTACCTTTTACGCACTCTGATCTTTAAAGTCGGGTAGAGTATTTATACTTGTTTTTTTCTACAAGCATTTGACTTTCCCTTACTTATAAGGTTTGACATTAAATATTTAAAAAAAGTAAATGCATATTTAAGACACAGGGTCACTACAAATTCGTTTCAATTTTTTGAATAAATAATGTTTGTTTATTTTGTAAAATCAACATATGTTTTAAATTTTATTGTATAATCGCTAGTATTTTGTGTATATTTTTTGTGATATAGTCCATCCAGCGTATGAAGAACCCTGTGACACATTTATTGCCGTGCTAAATATCGTCCGATATAACGTTGTAAAAACATTCGCTACCTATATTAATTTTATCAACATAAACAAAAGCCTCTCTTCTTATATATAATAAGTTATTAAGGTAAATATATCACAATAAAAACAAAATAATAAAAAAATATACATATTGTTACAAATTAGAAAAAATATGGCAATTTGTAACTATAATAATACAATATCTGACGCATATAGAAGGCCACATAACATTACTGCGAAAACCAGTGTTGGGGTATAGATTATCGTAGTTTCGATTGTTTTTGTAAATACCTACTAAAATGAAATATTAGAATTATTATCGATTATAAGTGAATATTAACAGGTTTTAAGAGACATGTAAAACAAACTATAAATAATAATATTAGTAATATGACGTCATTTCTTATTTGGTGTTAATATTTTTTTCTCTTCTAATGAAGATTCACCGTATTTCTCCTCTGTGATCCGAGATACTGTAGATTTACCGATTCCTAATGCATCCGCGACCCGATCTCGAACGTTTTCAACAGACAGCAATGGTCCACCATTTTGATTTTGTCGATGAAAATAATCACGCAAACGTATGAAAAATTCACGTGATTCACTGCTGAGAATAGTTCTTTTCTGTCTCTTCGGCATTGTAAAAACACAAAAATATGATTCAATGAAACAACTTTAACAATACTAACAATAAATATAATAATTACAACAACAAAAACACGAATCGATCGAAGAACAACGCGCTACTAAAAGTCGGACATTTGTACTGATCCACACGCCGCCCTGCGGAAAAAAATGATACTAAAATATAATTATTTTCGAAAAAAGAAGAGAAGAAAAATCGATATAATAGAATAAAAAATGTTCCCCCATATCTTTTACACAGAGCAATGAAAGTGCCATACGTATTAAGCTAAAATCTTCCCAAATATAATATTCGCTGCATTTTAAATTCTATTATTTAAAATTAGAGATGTTTATATAGGATTCACTTCGAATTCAAATTCGATTTTTTTTCGAAGAAGAAGAGAAAAAAAATCAACTTAATCGAAATAAATATTTTTGCCCCATCCCTTTTACAAGGGGCAATAAATGTGTCACAGGGTTCTTCATACGCTGGATAGACTATAGTAACCTTTATTATTATCATGAATAACATACTCTAAATCTTAAAAAATATTTGTAACTCTAAAAAACTATCCAAAGTTGCGGACATAATTTAAAATTATTGTTAGATGTTTTACAACTTTTCGATGATTTCGCTGGTGGCGCTATAATTGGTGAGTACCATATTGAAAAAAAAATGTAGTCATGTTGGATATTTTAAGAGTTATGGCAGTTTATGTAGAAACATATTTTTTACGCGCGACATCGATTTATCGCCCGTATTAGAGTATCAGCCCAGCGCGAATGTCACCCGATGCGAATGTGTTAAAGTATTGCTATGAATGTTACCAATCCAGGAGGTCCGTGTAGAGTAATTTGTGGGACTCCGACATCTTGCAGCGTGAGAGACAATCCTGGCAACCCTCCCATGGATCGCCAGTCGGCTGAAGTCAGGAATATCCTCTCCAGCCGGGCAAGCTTCATCTTGTGCTCATAAGCCAAGCGCTGGGTGCCCTCCCCACAGTTGAATAGGTATCTGAAATTATTACATTTTACTTGCAGTGCGTGGTGCATCTTTGACATTGAAATTACCGGAACACAATTGACGAAACCAAAATTGCGCGTGATTAGTTGTTACTGTATCAGAATCATAAACACTATTCACGATTTCAATCGCATGGCTTGCGTTTTTATTTTTATTGAAGAAAAACTGTTATATTTGGTATATTGTTCTTTGCTAGTGTCCATCTTTGACATATACTCAAATAAAACTGAGACAAACGATCACAAAACTGTCGCAAAAGTTTTTTTTGTACGAAATCTCATCTTTCTAAAGCCATCTAGCATAACCCGCTTGGACTAATACAATGTGAGATACAGATAACTAAATCTATCTATTGCACAAATAATGGATTTCTTTTTACTCCACTTATTATGTTCAATGAATTAGTTTTATAAGTTAATTATTCTAGTGAATAGACATGAATGGAAGGGATTATTGATAATATAAATAGTACTGACCGTTTTGCATTCTTATACTGATAATGTTACTAGCATAATACCTACTGATGCTAGTTTTATATACTGACCGAAAGCTGATTTAAATATTAATAATTTAATTAGATGAATAAGGATAAATAAATGATAAAAATTGTACTGTATGCGTTTTTTTTTTAATACATATGAATTATAAATATGTTTCATTGATTCATTTGAAATCATTCTTACAATATTGAAAAGGAAAATTTAAAGAGAGCTTACAAAAGAAGGAGAGCTGGTCGCATTAAAAAAGGTAATACGATTTCAAACGATATGATCCTGCTGCTGATATTAATAAATGTAACTTTTTATATGTGAATTTTTAAACATAAATGAGTTTCGTTACCTTGATTGATCTGTAAATATGTATACAGAATTTGGAGCTCCTGATGATCCTGATCCCAGGACTTGCAGAGTCACTGTTCCAGGGACATATTTAGAACTGCGCTCTTTCACGAGTTTTCGTTGTTTTTGAGCTTCAGATATGTGTTTCTCCAATGGACGAGACATCTTACTTAAAATGTTCAAAACGCGCGAGTCATTTACTTTATTATCCCTGTATTCCCGTGACGATGGTAGTTTTAATAGATGACTGAGTATTTTTTGACCACGGCTAATTTTAAAAATTGTCATTAATAATAATTTTTAAGAAACGTAAGTTACCGATAATTTCATCACATAACCTAAAATTTTCACATGTCAAATGCAAACGGAAATGATTGCCATATAATGTTTTCTTATCCCAAAATCAAAATAATATTTTGTTTTTTATTTGAATAAATAAATGGTTTCATATACCTATTACGTACGTATATATTTTTAGGTAAGGTAAAACAAGAAACAATTTAGGAACAGCCTCCGACACTTAAACCCTGCCGAAAGAATAGTCACTTACCGAGGAAATGTCGCAATCATAAGGATTGTTTAAAAGTTCCTCTTGAAGATTGCGTGATATGTTCCGGGAAGGATTTTTTTTAAGGAAGGGGTTGTGTAACGTCTTTAGTTTAAGAAAAGTGAGTCTTGATTGCGTGAAATATTTAAATCTAATTGAAGTCTTAGCTTGGAAAATATTGAATAGTGTATTAGTAAATTCATTGAAGAGGATCCATTGTGGAGTGGAGATATGTTGTCGGATTAATCGGGATAATAATGTACGGGTGATACTTGATTGAGTAAAAAGAAGCAATGTGTTAGGAAGGAGTTTGAACGAAAACACTAAAAGCAGTATGTCAGCATCAGTAAATTATTGCAGCCAATATTGTATTTAATGTAACGTGAAACCAGAAGACAATTTAGAAGGAGTATTTATTGATTGTGTTATGTTATTATTTTTTTCAATTATATGTGTTCATTGCACCATTCGAATTAAATAAAGGGAAGTTTAAAAAGTGTGAATTTGTATCAATTGCTTCTTTGCTCAACTGGGTATTTAAAAGAGTAGAATATTATATTACTATTCTATGTGTTATGATATCCACTTTAGATAAATATATATTATCTATAACAATAACATCAAAGTTAGTTTTAACCATCCTTAACGTTGGAAAACGGAAAATCAGAGACATATAATATGGAATTATTTCGTAATGATGGTGGAACTACTGATAAAAATTCCAGGCAAAAACCATGGACCTATTACACAATAAATTATATAGATAAAAGAATCAATATATTTGTTTCCTCAACTATTAAAAACTTTATTATACTGCATGGCGGTGTATGAAATATTAGGTCCAATGGAACAATACTGAAATTATACAACATAACATTTAATATACAAATACCAAAACTTCATAGGCGAATAAAGTTGAAGAAGACAACATCGTGTTTCCTTCATTACCACCGGCTTGTTGACAATGTCATAGTCGATTTCTTCGATTGTTTATTAGGCTTCACGGAAATATAAGTTGAAGATCAGCAATCGTATCGAGATGGATGTGACACGTTCAAGTGAGTCTCATTAATGCCTTTTCAATTAAAATAGAGGCGTTTGATTGCATGTCAATTGAATTTTATAACCTAACTTTTTTGTACACAGATTTCGCCGAGCTTCTTCCGAAGATTGAAGAAACTATTGCCAGAGCTGATTTTTTTGCTATCGATGGAGAGTTCACCGGGCTGAGGACTGGTGCTGATGTGAATGCCTTCAGTACACCCGCAGAATATTATGATTTACTTCTGAAGGGCTCCTCAAAGTTTCTTCTTGTACAGTTTGGATTATGCGCTTTTCGTTGGGACAAAGATTCTCGGTCGTTTAAGCAGAGCTCATACAACTTTTATGTTTTCCCGAAACAGACTACGCAAAACGCTCCCGATAAAATATTTCTTTGCCAGAGTTCATCAATAGACTTCTTGGCTGCACAGAAATTTGATTTCAATAAGCTGTTTCACGATGGTAAAATATTTTAATTTAATATTATTTTTCTTGTCACATTTTAACTTTTTAGTATAGGATATAGAAAAAGTAAGGCAGGCATTAACTTAAAAGCAAGAGTTTGCCTTGCTAGTGAAGGTGATAGGAGAGCCGTTGGTTCTTAAAGTGGCTTAAGAAATGTCTGGGTACCTCTCTCCTTGTCTGGAATATTAGGGCTATTTATTTTTATGGTTATTCCACTATTTTTAATTAATTTTTTATAAACAAATAGACGAAAGTGCAAGAAAAGAGTTTTGGCTCTCCAGTGGATTTTATAACGTTTAACATAATTGACTGAATAATGTGCGTTTAGCGATCGAGAAGATTGGAAAAGTTTTTTAATCTGCTTAAAGGGTAAGAAATACAAGATGCAAGGAGAAAATTCCAAAGCCTATTTGTGGTGTTAATGAAAGAGCTGGAGAACTGTAATTACCTAGTCGATATCTCAACCACATAGGAATGTTCGTAATGCATTGTAAGCAGCTTATAAATGAATTGTCTACCAACTATTTTTATATTATAACTGCTTTGATTCTATGAATACATTATTTTGATGCTTGGGACTCTCCCATAATAAAATCCCTCTTTTTAACATACTCATATTAAACGATAACGCATAAAAACATGGACTACTATGTCTACAGTTCTAATTTGTGTATTCTTAGTAATAATAGTTACTCAATACCAACATTTTGTAATTCATATCCAACAATTTAATATAGAATGTTGAATTATAGAAATGGTTAGCATTTGTAAAAATAAACAATATTTTTATTCAGGTATACCGTACTTGACAACACCCGAAGAATTGAAGATGCGAGAGCAGCTGGAAGAGAGGCAAGCCTACCAGAAGTCTTTAAAGGATGCTCAAACACCAACCAAGCAAGATACATCAATAATATCTGTGCCCGAGGAAAATAAACTCCAACTTGAAAATATTTGGTATTTAAATTTTTAAAATTAAATTACATCTCGCTTTATTTTTTTTTGCCACAGCTGACAATCTCTATATATAATGTTACATATATGTATACAAATTTTACAGGAGAAGCAAAATGATATTTTACATCCAGTAACAAGAAATATTGATATTTAGTTAGACTCAGTTTCAATCATATATTTTATTTCTGTCCGATTGGTTACCGATGATTGTGTGCTATTTTCATATGTAATTTGCCGGTGGGTATAGCTCAATGGCCAACATGTTTGCTTTGCAAGCCAAAGGTTGTGGGTTCCATCTCCGACAGAGAATAATAATAATAAAAATAAACAGAACCTTATAAGCACATTTACCGGCGGGTATAGCCCAATGGTTCAATCAAAGCGTTTGCTTTGCGAGCCAAAGGTCGATTTCTGAGCTCTAAAACACCCCCGGTTGGTGTGAATTTGATCCCTCACCCGTAAAATGCCAGTCATAGCCTATTAATTAAAATTGGTGGTATACAAAAGTCGTCCCGTAAAGACCACCCATTCATAGTAAATTCCTGTAATAATAAGGATGAATGCGTGAATGTCGGGCTGTAGTCTATGACATTGGCTGATCAACACTCCACATGCAGCGCTTAACCATATGTAAATGATTAGTGCCATAGAATCCAAAGATGAGAGACTTCAGCATCACTATTTGTCTAGTATTGTCCTGTATGTGTTAACATAAAAAAATATATATTATTATGTGCTATTTTTCTTATCTTTTTTATCTATTTCTAGCAATCAAGTAGACGCATTCTTAAAGGAAGGCAAAGAAAAATCAATACATTTTAACAATTTAAATGCGTTTGTCAGAAAACTTGCCTATCAAGAATTAGAAATCAAATTTAAAAATCAAATCCACCTCGAGACTCAGACACTGACCCAGCAGAAAAGGTATGCGATTATTTTTTCAAATATTTTATTAAGCTATAAACATAAGACATGTTCGGTAGGAAAATGTTGTATAGAATACTTGATTTGTTGTTGTGTAATGGAAGCTTATAAGTCATGGCATGTCTGTCAAGAAGAAGGACTTCAGTTTGGTGTTTCCTGTATTGTTAAAGTCTTCTTTATTAATGCTAAAGATGATGGCAATCAATACCGATTGTTATTTGTAGATATGTCCCTTTACATTCAAAATGCTTTTGTGATTTGAGTGTTCAATTATATTCCTAAAAATGTCACTCCATTTTGCAAAATATATCTCCCTCAATATCACCAGTGATGACATCTTTTCAAGAGTTACTAGATTTCTTCTAACAAAGTATTGAATATCTTCCATTCAATTTGCGCAACTTCTTAAATGAGAAGAACTCAAAAAATATAGTAAAATAAAAAAAAAACACAAAATTATTGAGTATTTCAATTGTTTTATTTTAATGCCATTTAAAATTCTGTATTCTTAATTTGCACAAAATTGGTTCTTATAATTCCATTGAATATTTTAAAAATAAAACATCTCCATTAGGGTTCTCGTGGTCTCACATGTGATGAGCGAGGAGGAAATCCAAAAAAAGGATTTGGAGAGGCAAGAACGCGAGTGGAAGGATTTGGATTCAGCTGTTGGGTTTTCCCTAATCGCCAGAAAATTAAGTGAATCTGTAAGTATACAATTATAATATATTTTTAATATTGAAATATTTACTTAAGGTCACTTAAAGTATGTACAAGTTATTAGATATTTGAGGCAAATATTTATTAGTTTTTTTTTTAAAAATAAATATCAATTATTCAGGTGAATACTCAGTTATCATGCTTTATTTTCTTGGGTATATTAACATCTATTTTAAGATCCAGTTTATTTAAACTATACAGGTTTGATGTATTAATTGTTTATATCTTCCACAGGGGAAACTAGTTGTGGGTCATTCTCTCATCATAGATCTACTTTTAGTCTTAAACCAGTTCTTCTCTCCACTACCGGAAAGCTATGAGGAATTCAAAGATTACAGCAATTTCATATTTCCCAGGTAAGGCCAAAAAATTTTTTTTTAAACATTTGCTCTATCAGTAACTGACTGTATTATTATTGTGAATTGTATTTGTCGTCTTGCAGATTGTTGGACACTATGTACATGGCGAGCTTGCCCCCTATGAAAGATAAATTGACCGGAGTTAATTTGAGAACTCTCTTAGCAAACTTATCGGCCGAACCATTTCGGTTGCCTAAAATAGGTGAGTGTCTTTTAAATCTGCTATTTTACAAAATATATATTTATTTCCAAAGTTGTGTGAAAATAAGAAAAATCTATTTATCTATGAGAATATCTACGAATGAACTCTCAGTATTAGCTTATTGTATTTGGTTTAATTAAATATCACATGTATGCACTAGTTTTATATTACAATACATAACAAGAAGACACTAGATGTTATATATTGGTGATTCTAGCTGAGGTGCCAATGTTCTAACTGAACAAATCAATTATGTGATACATTTTTTATTGTCAAAAAAATTTCAGAACCTGAAGAAATGGGTAACGTGGTGGATTACACCCTGACTTCATCAAAATATCACGAGGCCGGGTACGATGCCTTCATTACCGGGGTGTGTTTCATGACGATGTACGAGTATCTAGTCAGGACGCAAAACAGCAGTCTGAAAGAATCGCCCATCTCGCCTGAATCACCACACCTTAAACAATATCTCAATAAGATATTTCTGTTCAAAACATCGTTCCAAGAATCTCCTTACATGAATCTAGCCGGGAAAGATCGTAAGTGATGTACAGTCAATTCTGATTATGTTTTTTTTTACTCGGCTTTGAAATAACTTAATGGAGAAATGTTCAAGTAAAATATGTACTTAAAATGAAGGATGCTTTTGCCGTATAATTGGAGCGGTGCAAGGAGAATGACTCAAAGAAGAAGAGCCGCTTATAATTATAAATGACTTGTGTAATGAACTTGGAAAATAACTTCTTAGGTTTTCACAGCCAGATTTGATGTTGTGGCTTTTGTTAGCGTTATTGATTAATAATTAATCAATAACGCTCATAAAAGAAATATATAATCTGAATAAACCAACTCAAAACTAAATAAATTATTAATCCTGAAAAAGACCCCTGCAATGGCGGTCGAAATATTGGTTGAAAAAAGTTCACGACACACGGCTCAACCCAAAAGCCACAACATCAACTTGGAAAATGTATAATAATACTTGTTGTGACATTACAGAAGCCATTACTTTGAATACAGTTAGATTTATATTTACTGAATTGTAAGACCTATGGTTAAAACTTTTTGGACCGGGCATGTATTTTTTAAGAAGTCTGAAAAATGTTTGTTACTCCAATGAAAAATTAATCTTAACATTTTTGGAATTATAATTTTTTTCGTTACATAATAAAATAAATATAAGGCAATTTATTTTTTCATGCAATGGTACAATTTTTACACAGTATTTATTCTGTACAGCTCGTCCATCTTCTTGTTAAAAAAATAATATTTTTTTTGACAGCAAATCAATCTTCTACTGTACAGATTTTTTGATATTGTATTAAGCTAATATATTTTATTTGTTTTCCTTCAGTCAACCCTACACGTGACCATGTCTTCCATGTAATATTTCCAAAGGACTGGAAGAGGAGCAATATAAATGAACTGTTCAGCGCATTTGGTAATTATGAGTTTTTAACATATATAATTTGATAAACATTAATTTTCGACCGCATTATCACATTTGATTGAGATTGACAGCCAAATCACTGAAATATTTTATTTCATGAAAAATATATATTAAAATTAATCAATATCAAATGTTTGCGGTGACACTTAAGGAGATGTGGCCTGGTATTTTGGCAGCAATCATTATTCTCACTAATTTTGTGCTTTACATTTTCTATCCTCAGGTAATGTTACCATTGCTTTCCTGGATGACACTTCAGCGTTTGTGTCTCTGAAGCGCCGGGAGCACGCGGGGGCTGTTATGCGCGGCATTAGTGGTGGTTCCCTGAGTGGTTCTGTCTCCGTGACTCCCTTCAAGATGTACAAGGCCAGTCTCGTCCGACAGAAAGCCATCAGCAAGGTTAAACCTTTTGTTATTTTCGAAAGTAAGGAATGATTGTTATCTTTGGTAGTTAGATTTTTTATTTAAATATATACTCGTCCCTTGATTTAATTTGTGGAACTACATGAGGTATTCATTTTACGTAAGTATATATTGCAACCGTTTTTTTTAATACAATGGATTGTGCATTATGTCGTAAGTATGGGTAGATTATAGAAAAGATCACTAAAATGTCCCATGGCCCGGATCCGGCCCGCAAAGGATTTCCTAGTAGAAACCGTAATTAATTAAAATGTCATTGCGATGATTAGGAATGGAACCTTTTAATCATTTTTGATTGAATCATATATTCTGCATGTTTTTTTGCATATTTTTAACATATATTTTTCTGCATGCTAACACATTGTTGTCGGGAGAGGTAAAACTATGTTTTTTTTAGTTTGGTGCTCAAATGCGAGAAACGTAAAAATACGTTTTTTACTTTCTGGTGGTGGACGCCGGGTAACGTAATGATACGTGTTGCGTAATAACAGTTTTTGTTGCTAAATTATATATCTTACTTCAAACTACACATTTCACTCCAAAATTTTTATTTTTATTATTTATTTATTTATTTATTTATATACAGAGTAAAAATTCCAATTTTTTTTTACAAATATTTAGAAACATAGAGTATACATAAATATACAATAAATAGAGAAAATAATAAAAAATAAAAATAACACAAAAGAATAAGAAGATGACACGTGTCAACGATTATGCTTTAGTTTTAATTTATTAATAAATTATGAAAAGAAACATTTTTTTTTTTTTTTTGTATTCTCGAAGAAACCTTTAAACTTTTTTTTTTTTGACCTTCAATGCGCAATAATTCTTTTCAACTTGTACGGAGAATTGGGGTTCTTTTTTCCTATTGACAATCCACTATTTCTAGAACCATTTCTGGGATCTGCTTGTATAAAAATAAAACTTCCAAAGTTAACAGTTAACTTAAGCAAACAATGAGTTAATATTTGAAATCTCTTTTGCAAAAATGATTCAGTTGGGTTGTATGTGCGCCCAATTCTAGTTGTACAATATTTTTTATATGTTGTTTTTAATATCACTAATTATTCGCTAATTTAAAAATGATAAAAATATTACACTTATATGTTGTACATATTTTTTATATCAACTAGTAATTTAGATAACGGGCATCTCACGTGAGTGATTTTTTTATCAGTCATCTTGTTTCGACACCTCGATTATTAACATTTATAAAAAAAAATTGCAGTAATATGTGTTGCCAAATGCAGCTATAATGCACGTCATTGGTTGATTTATTTTGAGAATTTATCAAACCTTCAATTGGGCTGTATGCAGCCAGTAGGCCAAGGTTTAGGTATCACTGTTGATGGTATATACTGATAAATTTTGTGTTTCAGAATTCAACTGCCGCATTCTCTGAGCGTGCGGGGCTTCCTCTCGCTTGCTTGCAGCGACTCTCCTCGTCCGGGTCTTCGCCGCCGCCTTCACCTGAGAAGCCGCCCCGCAAGAGGAAGCACAGCAATAATGAGACGTAAGTGAAAAAAACCAACAACATCATCATACTATGAAACCTGGAGAATAACTGTATTTGAGAGCTAGAAGCATTTTAACACGTAGCATGCCTACTACACAGATCCATGTATCATGGATCTGTGATCGCTTATATCAACAAACAAACATGCCAGTTTATTGTGGGCACTATATATAGCTAGAGCTATATAGCTACAGTTGGTTTTGGACTCGTTTCCTGTAATAGAATATTCATTCATCAGAGTCCATATCTTACGTGATCCATGTAAAAATAAGGTAAATTAATAAATGTTTATTATTAGTATTAAATGTGTATCTGCAAAAATCACTTCTTATGTACAGATTTGAACTTAAAGCAAGGAAAAATTTGGATTTAAAGACTTTTTCCAGTTAGACACCACATGACTTCTTCTCATCCGCTATATTTGCAATATGTAGAGAGATAGGTGGGGAATTTTATAGTAAACTGCTGTCAGTGCTGTCAGTGCTGTCAGTGCTGTCAGTGCTGTCGGTGCTGTCAGTGCTGTCAGTGCTGTCAGTGCTGTCAGTGCTATCAGTGCTGTCAGTGCTGCTAGACACCAAAATTTGGTGCTTGGACGGGAAATTATGTTGAACCTTACAATTTTCTATGATCTCTTTTAGATTTAAGAACTATGAGCTCCGATCCAAACGTAATATAGTTATTTACCTTGTCCTTAATAAGTCCTTATAGAATAAAAATACTGTACATTTTTTTTCTATAATTAATTAGTTAAGTAGTCAAAGGAAATACTAAATAGCAGCCAAAGAATAAATAAAAAAATAAATAAAAAAAGAATCAAATGAATACTTAAATGTATATTCTAGTTTTTTTTTTTTTGTGTTTTGAGATTATTTTTTTGAAATGCATTTCTTGTTGATGCAAAAAATGATTCTATGAAAAATGCAGCAAGTAAAATGTAGCTATAAATTATTGTGTCCAATGCTTTTAAATTATGAAGGCATATTTATTTTATCCCATAAGTGACCCATTGCCCGTTCCAACCATTTTTTCATTAACCCATTCGCTGCATATGACGTGTATAGCGGTCATGAGCTTTACATGGAGCTTGTAGCCTCATATTACAACTTTATTCTACTTTTGTAATGTTCAAAATGAACTTACTATATAACTGAATATAAAATATATTGGATTCCAGTCAAAAACTATAAGCAATATCTGTTTGTTTACTAGAAAATATACTAGTCTATATATATATAATTTGCCCGAAAATCGATTAAAAATTCTATTAAAAAAGGCGCCGTGCTCTGAAGATTAATATGAATTCCTTAGTGGTGTGTTTAATTACATTTTGAGTATTGTTTTAAATTAGAATTATGAATATTGGACACATATATTACTATTTGCTTGTCAAAAAAAAAACCAAAACAATTTAGTTCTGACCTAATTATTGTGTCAATATGAATCTATTTAATAGAAAAAAAAAAGATTGATATTGTGGCTTTTGAGTTTAGCCGTGTGTGGCAAGCTTCCTTCAACCAATATTTCGACCGCTATTGCAGGGGTCTTCTTCAGGATTGATGATTTATTTAGTTTTGAGTTGGGTTATTCATATTATCTTTTTTTTATTTTTTATATGACATATAATCAATAACGCTCGTATAAAAAAAACATAATCTATAAATAAATCATCAATCCTGAAGAAGACCCCTGCAATGGCGGTCGAAATATTGGTTGAAGGAAGTTCGCCACACACGGCTAAACCTAAAAGCCACAATATAGACGTTTAATATTTAAAAAGGTGACATTAACATTTCTCTAAAAATAGAGTGAACATAAATGCTTTATGATTAGACTTAACAGTTGTCTGGCCGCTGGGAATGCTGTAAATTCGTCTGTTTTCGTGTGGGTTAACAAGTTTCGGTCCCTGGTCCATGTGGCGGCTACCGGCCAGCTGACAGCCGCTGTTGTTTATTAGCCATACATCATAACCACGCACATGCACTATTATTATCACATCCTTTAACTTTTCTACGCCCATTCGGCTTTTATTATTATTTTTATTATTATTCCAATTTGATATTTTCGAAGAATAAATTCGAATTTGTAATACTAACAATATTTTTTGTTTTATTCAAATTAGTGAGGAGACAAAACTTTATTCCTTAAATAATATTTGATATTCATCTATATGATCATCATAATGAAATCCAATTTTATCAATATCCCGTTTTTTATTTTTATTAAAAATGGACTAAAACTGAATGGGCGTGTAAAAGTGCGATGTTTCAATTTCAATTTGCAATTTATTTATTTTTTCACTTACAAAAACATTACAAATTAAAAAAAATCAATTCGTTACTGAAGTACATCATTACAGTAGTTACATAAAAATTAATAATAAAATAAAAAAATACAATATATACAAATTTAGGTTCTTATGATTAAGTACTAAAAACAAAGCAATAAAGACAAGCAACAGAAGGTCCCAATGCTCATCAAACAGACGACGCCAACAAATCATTCATCCAAAGAAACTCGTGGAGTTCATGCCTGAATTGGAACTCCCTTACGTGAAATATATCACATGTTGTGTAATTATATCAAATAGCGAGTAATTGTGATGAGATAAACCTCATCGGACAGTAATTATTATCACCTGTCCATATCCGCTCCTTAATTAGAGCATATGGGCGTCACATATTGCCGCCATATAGTTCTGTTAGCTTTCGTGATCCTTGTATCGTTCCAAGTCATCTCTTTATCCGGAGCTCTGCTAAGGTAATAATGTACAACTTTCCACGTTCGTTCGAAGAAAAGATACTGTAGTATCCTAGAGTCATTTTTGAGCGTGTATTAACTAACATTTTTGAGTAGATCGGGTAATGAGTTTGTCATACCCTATACCTGAGTCATTTGATCCCCTCAACTCAAAGGTTGAATATAAATGAATTTGGATAATAATGTAAAAAATATATATTCAAAAAATGGTATAAAAATAAAGGGCTGTGGATACAAAAAGGAGCGTACGTTTTTGCTCATCAAATTTTCGTAGGTAGAACTAGAGTTCGTTTCTTTCCCATCGATGATTTTTTCTCTGAAGCGTAGAAGATGCACCAAGGACACATATATAAATAATACAATATGTACCGGAATGCTTCCTGCATGATTTTACAAGCCCATTATATATTGTTAAAACAGAATATAAGGTCGTGGTGAAACGAATTGACAAATTTTAAAAGGTACTCCAGGGGTACTATTTCGTTTTTAGTACTTTTCGGATCTGATTGCATATCTATTATTATTTATGTCCTGTGTCTAAAGATGTTGGCTTGAATTTTTACCGACTGTAATATCTGTCTCACGTCTACCAACGTGATTTTACTAGGTAATAAACATCTCGCAATGTTACCAACATAAATATGTTTCTCGGCTGGTGTTCCTTTAAGTCTCCATTCGTAACCCGGCACGGCCGATAATGCAAATGGAAGTGCGAAATTAATATCATATTTAATAAGTTGTCCGCTGGGACTGTTGAGAGATTTACTTAGCGATGGCCGCCGCGGAAAGGGCGTGATTCCGCGTATTAGAGGCGATCGCATTATTATTTATTGTTTCAGGCCGATGCGCTAAATTAACTTGAGTTATTTTATCGCGGGAATAAATCTTAATTAAATATTTACCGAAACACGAGTCTACGGTGAGCTTACGCACATAGCCATCGCGATACAAGCAGACGGATGTTAACCCACCTTTATGCTTAGCTTTTAAGCTCTAGCACAGAAAGCGATCTGAACGCGATCTGAATGCGATCTGGTGCAGCGATCTATTGGCTTCGGCAAATAGACGGCGGGAGAGCAGCCAATCACATTGGGTGCAATGAAAAAAATGCTGCGTATCCATGAACGACTGAGTATCGTTCGTGGTTTTCAGTTTGAGATTATGGGTGTAACTTGTTTAGTGCGATGTTGTCTCTAAGTACGTCAATTATCAACTGAGCTTTCCAAAAAGCTCAGTTGATAATTGTGATAAGTGTGATAAGTGATAAAAACTAACGTCTCCTTTACTAAGGAAGAACGACTTCACGTCGCCGGGATAGTTATCAGAACACGTGATGGACAGATGAGAAGCAGATGAGCAACACACAGACTTCATAAGTACAATTATTTTCGATAAACTTGTCAAATTTTCGGCCCGGGCGGAGTTACATGCTTTCGGGCACCGGGCCGATCACAACACGCTACTCGTCGCCACTGGCCACCGGCCGCCCGTGGTCGGTGACACCCAGCGCCGCAAGTGGCGATCTATAGAACTAGTCCTGCTAACGGCCTGTCAAATAATTACAAAATGACAACACATGCGTGTCCGACGAGCGAACAAAAATAAGAGACGAAAGATTGCATATCGAGGTTTTCGGCACCAGCCTTCAAGGGATATATCATGCTGATATCAAAACAAACAAAATTTCGCGAGCTGTTCTTTTGTTTTTCAGTACTTTTAAACTAAATATTCGTTTTCTATTTTTATGTTTTCTGTGACTTAAGACAAGCTTCTTTTTAATAATATATCAATATATATATTTGCAATCTGTCTAACTTGTACGCAAGCACAACACATATTTTACCTATACAGCGTCCGCCTGAGCGTCATAGAGCTCACTGCTTTAAATCAGTGTTCTTCTGCATGAGATTACTGTGAAAAGCTTAATGAGAGATGTGCGTTCATTCGAAAATTTGGCTGTAGTCTAATGTCGTTGCCGGATCGACACTCGGAAACAGCGCTTAGTCATCCCTACAAATGGAAAGCTTCGTGATATCCACAATGAGATTTATCAATAACCATTTATTGATATTCTCTTCTGTGTTTACATAAAAAAATAGTTAGCCAAAAAATACGCGTGTTAAAATTATTCACTTGAACTTTTAGCATTAAGTGTGTTAACCTAGCATATATGTCCCATTCCATTCCATACGGCCGGGGGGTATAACTCAGTGGTTAAAGCGTTTGCTTGGCAAGCAAAAAGTTGTAGGGGGAGATTAAAATAATATATTTTTAATCGATTTCCCCCGGCTGGTGTGAATTCGATCCCTCACCGGTAAAATTCCAGTCATAGCCAATTAATCAAAATTGGTGGTAGACGAAAGTCGTGCCGTGAAGACCACCCATTCATAGTGAATTCCTGTAATAATAAGGATGATGCGTGAATGTTGTGCTGTAGTCTACGACGTTGGCGGATCAATACTACTCATGCAGCGCTTATCCATATGTAAGATAACATTGAGGTTATCAACTGACAATATTTGTAATTGTACATATGTAAAATGGTAAGCGTCATAGGATCCACAGATGAAACACTTAGAATCACTATCACCGTCTATAGGTATTCTCCTGTATGTTAACATAAAAAAAATACACGAAATGAATCTGTGTGTATTTTATATGAGCATTCTCTGACAAACGTTATAGTTCTCGTACTATAAGTAATACTTCAGTTAGTGGCTGGCTGTATAGGTACTCGTATAATGTTCTCACCCAGTAACCTCTTGTGGCCCGGGTTATCTCGCTCGTCATTTACGAACACGAGCTCTCCGCTGACACACGAGAAGCTTTCTTTTGTTCCTCCAACGATTATTGATTAATAATAATCAGCAGACTTTCTTTTCGGCCAAGAGATAGAGACGCCACGGAGCTTTACAACCGTTCTTGCATTGCTTGGTTATCTGAATGACGATGGAAATAATCGCACATTGTATCTGATCATAATTTCATCCTTTGTATTTCATCGGATTGGAGAAACGATAGTTAAAGCGATTGAAAATGGATTGGAGATAGCATTTGTAATTTAAAAGTATTTTTACCACACTTATATCGTTTATTTGACGAAGGGATATTATAAATATTTAGTTGTTATCTGATTCGACTTGATCCGTGATGTTTCAAAATGTATGCTTCATCATCATCACAGTAGAGCTTCCGTATGAGTCTATATCCTTCTCGATCCTCTGCATTAATATACGCTAACATCCCCTTTACTAAGGAAAAACGACTTCACGTCGCCGGGATTGTTATTACGACACGTGGTGGACAGATGAGGAGCAGATGAGCAACAGACAGTCTTTTTTCAGAGCAAATTGACATATAAATTTCGGTAAACTTGACAAACTTTCGGTCCGGGGCAGAGCGTATGCTTTCAGACCCCAGTAGGTTCACAACACGCTAATCGTCGCGGTCGGCGCACAACTGTTTACTGGCCAAAGGGCGGCCGTGGTCGGTGACACTCTAAGCCGCAAGTGGCGCTTTAGAGAACTAATGGGGCGCCAATGACAGACAGTCACGTATAATACTTATGACACACCCGTGACCAGATTGTCAAAAAATTAGTATGGCGACACATACATGTCCGACGAGCGAACAAAAAGACACGAAATCGAGGTTTTCGGCACCAGCCTGCAAGGGCTATATCCAGCTGATATCAACGCTTACCTTGTAAAGTAAATAAAAAATCAGTTTGTTGACAGTCATAAGGTTATGAAAGACCGTCTACTACGCTGCTCAAAACGTATTCAGATGCAGTTAGGCATTCGATAGTGATTTTAGGGAAGACGTACGATCAGGTTAGTTGATTGCCGATGTATGTAATTGTTTGGCGTTTATGATGGCCGTTTCTCTAAATTGGAGTTAAAAAAGCATAGCAACACACATATAAATCAATACTCTTAATACTCTTTATATGTCATATATATTACCGAATCGGAGCATGTGGCCACTAGCACATCAGGAGCTTGTCATCAATTTGATCATTCGACTTGTAGTAAGTAATCCACATCCCAAGACATATTCTATGCAATGTGATGTACCGCTTTACAGCATGATAAGCTTGCGGGCTTTCAGGCAGTACGGCGTTTTATGTTCTCCTATGACAACTGCTCCCTTGCTTAAGTATATGATCCACATCGTCCAGATACAACTTCGCTAATGTTTTCTGTTTTACTCTTATCATTTGTTAACAAAGTTATTAACAAACTATTATACTGAGTAGGTTCTCCAGTGCATTATTTGTCTTCCTCTCGTTGTATTGGAGAGGCTGTAGGTGTGTTTTGTGTTTTTTGCAACCGGTGTATCGAAATGTAATTATTAATGCGAGGTCTTGCAACAATCGATTACTCGGCCGCTGAAGCGCGGCTGGCTGAAATGTAATGTATGACCCGGTACTGTCATGCCAGCCTAATTAACGAAGGATGGTATACTTTTGATTCGGTAAGATGCAAAAAATATACGTACGTTTATATAAAATAATATATATAATCGTGTCGGAAACAGCAGGGTCAGATCCTGTCTGCCCAGAAGTGGGCGACGTCGATAGCGTTACTCCCGGCCATCATCAGGTCTTCCTGGGTGCAGCTATTTGGGTACAGCGCACACTCCAGAAGGTGTGACAGGGTCTGCTCTACGCCGCAGTCACATTCAGTCGATTCGCTGTAAAACTGCCAGGCTTTCATTAATATACGCAGGAGTAAAGAAGGAACCTCCGCGTGGTGCCCCCTGGAAACGGTTATTTACGATGCCGGCCAATCCTTCTACTATGGAAACAACAACAACACACACACGCAAAATATAAAACAATATTCATATTTGAATCATTGCGAAAAAATAATTATGATAAAATTTGATATAAATACGAAAAAAGTTAATGAACGGAATTACAAATATATATATGTAGTTTCAAACGATCTTCTAGTATGGTATATTAAATAACGAGACTAATAAAAATAAATTTACAATGTAAAAAAACTACTTGATCTTAACTTAAAAATATTATGAAAGCATCAACATTGGGTTGTAATATTGTCGATGAATGAATAATTGGTAATTTTGTGCATTTAAAAAAAATGTAACTTACCTAAATACTCGTCTATAAACCGGTGAGGTAACTAAGTACGACCTTATTATCTCTGTCTTGAGTGGTTCCGAGCAATTCAAAACCATTTATTGATACATAGGAGTAGTATTGGTCTGTTTGCATGTAGGAATACTAGGTTATAAAGGGCGCTCTTTTCCATCTTTCATCTCATACTAAGAACATATTTTTATTTTATTTATTTTATTTTATTTTATTAACGGCCTAGGCCAATACATACGGTTTTAAAATAGAAAATACAATAAATGAAATGGTAAAACAGAACAATATAATAGCTAAGACAATACATTTAGACAAAACATGAACATGAGTAAAAAAAACAGATCTAGTACATTAGTAGAGGGATCTGCGAAATGCTGGAAGGTCCACCCCAAAAAAGTCCAAGTCACTAGAGGAGTTAACCAGTCTACACATTCTTAACATAGGAGAATAGAATCCGTAGTTGGTTTTGGATGTCCTTACATGTAGCAGGTCACTGCCTCTAGTGAACCGGCATATGGCATATTCTGTACATATTTTATGGTATTCCAAGCATAAAAATAACATGCTCTATCTATCTTTACTCTAATAAAATCTCGTAGATTGCGATGTCGAAACAAGTCATTTCAAATTAAAATTGTGGAATACATTTTTAAACATTTATTTTATATATTTATGTTGAAATCAGAATATATTTCAAATGCTTGTAAGATTTATGTGTATAATTACAATAAATATTTTTACAAGCGAAAGGATATAAAACGATCATTTATTTTTGTTTTTAAAATGCGGTGAGCAATTAACACTTATTTTGGAAGCGAGTATGTTTGTTCGGTTGAGATATTCGCAACCATTTAAATACCGTAAAAGACCGGACATTTGGCAACCCTAGCTTTACCCGCAAGCCTTGTCTGAAGCGCTCCTCTCGTTCAAATCGCGGTTCCGGCCGATCAGACGTTTTTATTTCCCGGTCACGAGATATAATTATATTGATTCATATATCGTCGATAGCATCTCCGGCCCTGTCGGGAGCTAACACGTTAATTACTTTATCTGTGGCGGCTAATCGATTCGCCGGGCTTTTTGGCGGAGTCCGGACCTCCTTGGGCCGCGGAGGGGCGCGGCTGGGCACGCGTGGAGACCAGCTACGATAGGGTCCCAATTTTTTTTTTTTTTTTTTAATAAAACAACCTACAACGCTCCTCAGGTTTTCACGGCCAGATTTGATATTGTGGTTTTTGGGCTTAGCCGTGTGTGGCGAATTTCTTCTATCCGATATTTCGACCGCCATTGCAGGCGCCTTCGTCAGGGTTGATGACTTTGTTGTGAGTTGGTGTCATTGAAATCAAAAGACATCCCATCAATATCAACAGGGATGACGGCTTGATTCTCAAAACAGCATGGCTTCCGCCTCTAGCATATACTCAAAAATCTATACAGACAGTCCGACATAACGTTCGTGGAGGTACTCTTCTTAGAACATACCCACCGTACACGATTACCCGACATGACACTCGTGGAGGTACGTTAGGCTGACGGCTAAACTACCTCCTGACACCAACTAACAATAAAGTCATCAACCCTGAAGAAGACCCCTGCAATGGCGGTCGAAATATCGGATGGAAGAAATTCGCCACACACGGCTAAACCCAAAAGCCACAATATCAACCTACAAGGCATTTCATCTGGTTATTCAGTTGTCTTCTTTACTTTCCCCTGTTATCTGCGGCCTACCTTCCCTGTGAAACTACTGCACACAATTTGAGTTGAACCATTTCTAGTGATTTAAGTTAGTATTCGATAGTGCGGAAACCACAGCCATGTTTCCTGTGGTCTTACGTATCCTAATTTGAGCATTTCGAGCATTGATTAGATAAACCACGTCGTTGGTCATCATTACGTTTATGATACACCTTAGACAGCTTAGTTGAGGGTAGAAACTGTAGAAGGCGCCCAAGACGGGAGTATTTGCAGCAAGTATTCGAGGACATGAATTGTAGCGCTTATGCTGAGCTGGAAAGGGTTGCGGAGGACCGAGAGGAATGGAGATCGAGATGCAAGATTCTGTGCAAACCAATCCACCGGATTGATACTACGAAGAAGAAGACAGCTTTCTTTTAATTCATTCTGAACAAGATCAAATGAAAAAACAGCCTATCGCCAAAAAATTTAAAGATATTAATGCATAAAAGTAACTGTTTCTAAAACAAAGGATGTTTTACTTCTAACGGGTTAATGTTTCACACATATTTTATTATTTTATTTTTAAGGTATTTATGTATTCTAAGCTCTACAGTCCACATCACGCCCATCAGTTTCGATACTGTGGATTGGTTTTTATTAAAATTTTGCATCTCGTTCTCCTTATAAGTGTTCAGCTTATCATTGCAGCATTCTTCAGGTAAAACATACTAGACATATTTCATATCCTTGTTCTCAACGGTTGTTTTAAAACGAGAGTGCTCCCAAGTATTTAAATATTTGGAAGCCACTCACTGTAGTTTGACCCCTAAACCAACTTAGCATTTATTCACATTAATAGTATTCAAAATAAACATGTTATTTTTCATAATTTTTCTCACACGTAATCACGTGTAACACAATTCTCGATTATTGAAATATGTTTACGACAGTATTTACGAAAATCACCTCTGTAAACATGCGCTTGTTAATGTCCGCCAGTTAAGGGATAACGACGTTTTTTAAGTATGTGCAATTGCGGTTTTTGGATATCTGACCATTCCTTCTTCACTCGACTCATGAATGGCAGCCTCTGGTTCTGGTTAACCTCTTCCACGTGCCGCGTCAGCTCTCCATATTTCGCACGGATCACTTCAGTGTATGTCGTACGTTTTTTTATTCAATGGTAAACACGCATACTGGAAGATATCCAATTGTCCATTTAGTTCTATAACAGATAAAAAAATGGTCAATATTTCTTACATTTTATTATGTTCCCAGCCAAAAATCCAGTAAACGATGGACATAAATCAGAAGCTGACAAGACATTTATTTGTCTTGTACAAAATCAGCTCAAGACGTCGAAGTTTCAATAGTTAAATTTACAACGAATATAATGAAAAATTCTTCTTTCATATCCGTTGCCTATAACTGCTTTCTGGTGTCGGAAACTTGTTATAGAGAAATAATCGTTGTAGTTTTTCAGGTCAGGTGATTATTAGTTAAAAATAAAAGTTTTTTTTTAGAATTTATTCCACATTTTTTTTGACGACATGTTTCAACCAGGTCATGTCGTCAAAAAAATATATATTGTGGAATAGATTCTAAAAAAATCTTTTATTTTTAACTGATATTATGGAATTCTACCAAGAAATATCGATCGAAAAAATCGAAATAATCAGGTGATTAACTTGATGCAGCCAGAATTGTACTATTTAAAATAATCTTTTTTGTCCCATTTGCATTCCATATTTGGAACATACGGTTTCCACGAATTACCGCTACTCAGCTCTGTCAATTGCCACTGTCACAAAACGTTTCTGCATCCGAAGTTCCACCTGGGAACATATGGTTCGTGACGACCTTTTGAACTTGAAGAGACGGTAGTTTTAGTGGCCGAAGCATATTTTGGGTGATATGTTAATTCCATTAAATTTACATAATTATACTTAAGCGACTATTATTTGGGTGTATACTGCGGTATTTTTTGACAGTAAGGCGAAGGTTGACAACCGTTTTAAACCGTTTTAGTTCAAACGAATGAAGGCGTATTTGAAAAAGTGAAGATTGACTGAGTATTCTTTCGTTTGGTCTAATCCGGCCATATTTGAAATATAGAGTGTGAGATGTTAGTTTATGGTACGGTTTTGTAACCCGTGCGCCTCTGTCGATGTTGGCGCATGCGCTTGTCCCGCATGTGTTATAGTTTATACCCTGAATACGAGAAAGGTTGTAATTGAATTAGATACTATATCAAGCCACAGCTGCGAATACGCCAAGCTAAGAGAAGACTGATAGAAAACAAGATGCGGAGACGACATCTCATCGTGAATTGTATATTTTTTAAAAAGTAAACGCACGCAGAAGAGCACCAAAAAGAATCTAAACCCTTCATCGGACTATATGACATTCAACCGGGCTGGGTGCTATTTGGGGAAAATGTAAGTGTTACATAGATTCAGTTTGTATATGAGAGGGAAACGCATATTCTGGGAAGAGTATTCCAAAGTTTGACGGAATTATTAACTATAGCATAATCCGTAGACATATCACAGACTAGCGACAGTAGCTTATTGTAAGACCGGCTCTCATTTGATATCCGAAGTTAAGTAACATTGGACGTGAAAAGTTCGTAAATGGTTAACGCTAAGTACACTGCGTGTCGCTGATTAGTTGGAGCTTCCATTTTAAGATAAAATTGTACAGGCTTCTGAAGCAACTTGCTTATCATCCGATCATCTTAAAATGATGTTTTTCAAACTTTGTGCCTTGGATACTACAACTTCCTTCCGTTAGGAACAACGTGTCAGACAACTGTGTAACGCCAATTTGTGGCGGACATATGCTTAAGCTGTGGAAAGGATATGGAAAAAAGATCATAAAAAAACGACAATTTAGTAAGAATTTTACACCGTTCACCATACTATTTAATTGTTTTTTGATTCACCACTTATTTGACAAGATTTATTCGTGTGGTGATTATTATCCGCGAATTGGACGCAAGCACTTACTTATTAATTAATAATTGTAAAAATGTTTTTTTTTTATAATTATTATTACAATTTGAATTGCGTACAAAAAGTTTAATGGCGGTGCGGAGAAAATCTAATTAAATATAGTGAGTATGGTAATCAATATTTTGTCAAAGATTACCGCTTCATGTTTTATGGACGTAATTGTGCTTATTCGTTGTTCGCCATTAATTTCAGATTTCAATTATAAAATCCTAATTAATATTGTGCATTAAATATGTTTTCCATTAAATAAATATTGCCAGATCAATCGATGTTTTTTTTTAACAAAAAATATTAAAAATTATAAAATATGTTTAATTAATTCACACAAATTAGTTACTAGCAGTCAATTGTAGACTTGTGAATGTTGCGATTTAGTCTAACGCCGTTGGCGGATAAATACTCCATAAATCAAATTCCATCAATAATTCTTACATCTAATGTGATTGGCATACACCGACTCATCTTACAATGTAAATCTCTTCAAGAAACAGTAATCTCCTCAACTCTTAAACAAATAACACACATCATTTACTTATAAGCGTCCAGGCGTCGTGGTTGTTTGGCATTGAGCTCAAATATATCAAAACTTTCGTATCATTTATATTCTTGGAAGTCACATTTAGTACCATTCTCCACCAAAAGCCTAAGAATTTAACAGTGTTCACGAAATCACGGTTTATTCATTAGATACAAGTAACTCAACACTCACGTAAAAAGTATTTGAAAAGTATTAATTGAATATACACATACTATACATCAAATTCTTTATACGCATCAATTCATTCAGAAAAAATATCGGCAGAAGCGGGATGCGAACCTGCGAGCCTTGGAACCAACCGCTGCTCTTGTTCATTACCCTAATCCACTCGACTATCTCCTGCCCTATTTGAAAAATCTTACTTTATTACAACAGACAACATTTTTTAATAATTATTCTTGTAGCTACCGCCGCTTGGCAATTCTTCTTAGTTAATTTCGCATCGGCTTCACAACATGTTGGTTGTGATGTTTCTCCGGACAGCCGGCCGCGTATCGCTTCCTCGCCATGATGGAGTGGCCTGCAGCTAATCCGAGGGTGATTGCTGTTCCTTATCTATCCTCATCATCAGCGCGGTCGCGGACACTCCAAGGGCTGACCACCAACGCGATGGTACTCCATGTTGAGACTCGCATCACGGAGACTATAGTTTCCTCACTATCACGCGATGGCCGGCAGCTAAAAGTAGAGTGATTACGGGGTCGTCCTTCTTTTTGGATGACCGCCACATGAATCTAGACTGGTCTTAATACCAGCTCATACACCCGCATCACACGTCATTCCAATTAAGTCTCATTAATGGTGTGTTCATTCAGATTATGATCAGTCAGCAAGTGATAAGTCCAGTGGGAGTCTCTTCTGAACAATTGCTACCACTGCACATAAGTTCTAAAGAGAAATAACCCGTGACAGATATTATAATCTGCAGTAACGGGTTAAAAGGAGATGGAAGACAGTTTATCTCAACGAAAATCCTAGAAAAAATAGTAAATGCGCGTTTTTTTAGTAGCCACAAAGACTGTATGCACGATGTCTTCAGTTTCTTCTGCTTTTATTAGGAATGCTTTCTGTTTCTTCTTACTCCATTTTCTTTGTGTTTTTCTTGGAAGTCGAATGCCCGATGGTAGCTTGTCTAAGACATTTTTTAAACATAATCGACCCCACGAGTTCTTCAAATATAATATTTTTACGTCATTATTATTTAAAATATTATTCCAGCTTTAAGATCAAAATTGATGGTAGAAGAAAGTCATCCCGCGAACTCTATTCATCAACGGTGAGTCTCCGTAAAAATGAGTGAAAGGACTATAGGTTAATAACGTTGGCGGATTAACACTCCACATGCGCCTAGCCACACTTAAAATGGCAAGCATAATATAATTCCAGATATGAGATTTCTCCTTCACCATCTGTTGGTATTTTCTTGTACGTGTTCATATAAACATACCCACATAATCTTAAAGATATTCTCTATTCCAGAATGTTTAATCTGAAATGTAAATATCTCGAATATTTTTAAACAATTAAAGTACCTACTTCTTATACGCTCTTATACCTGTTTTTGATTTTATTGACTCTTCAACTAGCAGTCCATCTCGTGGATATACATGTATTTATTTAAGCAAGTAGTCAAGTAATTTCAGCTGCCGATGGAAAGATTTTGTTTTCAATACGTGCAGTATTGTTCACCATTCTCAACATTGAAGGAAAGAGATCCTTTGAGGTGTTGAGAGTGTTATTACTAGGTCCAACTCGGTGTTATTACTAGGTCCTCTTAGACCTAAGCCCTGGTGGCAACCGGCCATTGGGCAGAGCTCGGTATCTTGGGCCGATCGGTCGTAAATTGGCAGCGCCTAACATTTACATATCCGCGGCGCATCGACCGTCAGCCCGCGGCGGCCTGACTTACTGCCGCATAAAACCATCCAGCCAAGAACGTCTTAACCTCATAAGTAACAGGGACACTGATGTGCCGGGAAAGGGTCGGTCACAGAAACTAAGATTTGAACGTAGTGTGGCAATTTGCAGTTTTACTAGATCAAAACAAAGTCTTTGTTTTTCATTTAGTTTGACTTCGTGAGAAATGACGAGGCGAGGGAGCAGAAAAGGCAGGCGTCTTTACTAAAGTCGGTGACGGTGGAACTAGCTTGGAGGTTTACTTCGGATGCCGCAGAAGAGTATAAACTAAAGGTACGTCCTTTCTTTAAGCTCCCGGGGTCGTACTGTCCTGGAATGCCTTCGGGAACCATGCATAGAATGTACTCGGTGGATTTAAGGGAAGCAGAGCTGACATGGGATAAGGCAGGGACTGTAGTTCGTCACGACCATATGCTCTAGTTATGGGCGCGTAGCATGGTATGTTGATGGAGGCAATTTGACGAACGACAATAATACATTGTAATTGCAGTTCTTGTTCGATTAACGAAGTTAAGCAAGATTGAATGCGGAACAAAACATGGGTGGGTTAATTAACAAAACTTGCCTTCTACAGCAACTGTCTCTTCGAGTTGTCTCACTCTGGAAGTCGTTGGGAATAATATTTCCATATTTAATACTTGAGTCGGAATGTGGGAGTGTAGTGGAAGTGTTGTGATCTGTGGATTGCTGAGAAGGAATTGTTATGCGTGTTAAGAAGGGATCACTGAAAATACTCCGACATTCCGAACAAGAAAGAAAATAAATAAGAACACGGTATAATGTCACGGGAAATTTAATGACAGTAAGTAAGCTTAATGCTTAAACAGTTTTAAAGGTAAAAAGTTACAGAACATTAATATTAGACTGAATTGAATGATTAACGACATTCTATTTGTTAGCAAGTTCTAGAAATTATTTTTGGAATAATGAAAGGCTACTGGTAGATAGTTGTGACTTGATCAGTTCGTAAAGCGACACGTAATACAGTTGTTTCTCTTGCGGGGTGGCTTGATGATAAGGTTACGGAGGCATCGAAAGTGGAGAGAAGAAATCTTGTTTGCTTATATAGAGCCAGCTCGACTCCCACCTTAATAGGTGCAGTAGTACTTAAAGCGACCTCTGGTGACGGCGATTCAACCGACACATATGGGACATACAAGCCAAATATTAATAGACAAGATATAGATACCGAAATCGGTACAATTGATAAAACATAAGTCCGCCACACTTCAATAGCTATACATGTTTGCCGTAGATTTCAATGCAAGGTTAAGACAGAAATTATTGTTTGAAAATTATTAGATGTGCATGTCAGGCGAGCGAACAAAAATAAGAGACAAAAGATCGTTTTTCGAGGCTTTTCGGCATTAGCCTAAAAGCGCTATATCAGCTGATATCAACGTATTCAATGTCATTTATGCTAAAACAAGCTTTAAAAAAACCCCTTTTAAAATTGTTTTCAAGCTACAATAGCTACAAACTACAAAGTGTAAATTAGAGTGTCCTGTGCAGGGCCTTTAGGTTTTAACTAATACATTGAGACATTTCATCAAAATTTGAAAAAGTCGTGCCCCAAAATTAGTTTTTATTGAAGAGATCTCAGTGACAAGGTGTGTGGTTGCAGGTGAGATTGATCTCTCACGCCAGTCGGCCGTCTCATCACAAGGCCATACACCTCGACAGGTCCTCAGATGTCTGGGATCGTTTATTGAAATGCAGCCAGAATGAAAGACAATGAAGCGATCAGCGGGACAAAAAACCGCTCTGGCGACAATGCAATCGGTAATGACAATAGGACATCTCTGCCCGCGACCAGCGTGCGTGTGGGAGGAGGACTGTCTTAACACAAAGGCATACACGATCCGATTCAACATCTAGTGACAGTCTGTTTCAGTTTCGGTTTCTGCCAGTCTTCGCCAAAAACACTCAGTTTTGTCTCAATAGTAAATAAAGCAAAAGAAACAGTTGCAGAATGTATTCCACATTTTTATCGATATCGTTTGGGTATCAAAAGATAACCACACGGCTCAAATCAAGAAAAAGTTTCTTACAGTCGAAAACGGAACTAGTGATTCCTGAGGCCACCCTATGGCTGAACATGTGGAGAAGCGCAACTGAGGAGAATACTTGGATTGCCCCGAAAGAGGACCCAGCCCCTGGACACGATCAGGGTTAGAATATATGGATTAACAGATTTTAGACCGCAGTATCCAAGACGAGGACACAAATGAAAGCCTGGCAGTTTTACATCGGACCGACTAAACGTGACTGTGGCGTGGAGCAGACCCTGTCACACCTTCTGGAGTGTGCGCTGTCTCCTAGTAGGTGCACCCAGGAATACCTGATGATGGCTGGGAGTAACGCCATCGACGTCGCCCACTTCTGGGCAGACAGGATCTGACCCTGTTGTTTCCGATACGATTATATATCGATAAGCGACTCGTTTTTGCTCCCGCATGAAGTTATTATCAAGTGACTATACAGGATGGCGCGTTTCTGGCCAAAATTCAATAATAAATTCGTAGCGTGTATGTCAGGTTAATTTTATTTCGATAACTATCGAAGTTCTTTAAAGCAATCTGGTGTAAGTGTTCGAATATATTATTGGTATTGCATTTTTAGATTGACAGTTGAAATATGCACCGCACGCTGAGTGCGGATCGTAATCACATCATGAGCCTTTATTAATATGGCGACTATAAAGAAGCGTGGGCGACTAATTTTTCATTTTAAATTTAAATACTTACATCTCCAAGCGATGTATACAGTTTTTATTTTATAAATTTACACTGCCTTCGTTATTTCTTTATACTGACGCGATTACAACTCTCATATGAAAAATTGTCATTTACGAGGGCTATCCGTAAAATAAGATTCCCATGGCGCTACAGTCCTGAAAAGCGCTGTTATGGTGGATCCCGCGATTGTGTAGTGTACCTTGGTTACCCCACTCCAAATCCCTTCCCTTGCTAGCTGCCTGCAGAGCTCAGTCTTGGCTTGGCAGCTGTACGTGATGGATCTCCCCCTCGCTTCGCCCGACAGGTGTGAGCTGCGCTCGGTAATCCGTTTTCGGCGTTCACGCATATTTACGTGAACGCCGAAAATCGAACGACTATTTTAAAATGCTTATATGGGCGCGCTTCGAGTATCACTCCTATTTACGTGAGCGCCAAAATTGCGTTTTTTTTCACATATTTGTGTGAACGCCGTTGAAGTGGTGGAGCATCACACTTAAGTATTTACCTACAAATATTTAGACTTAAGATATTGATTAGAATTGTATGTGATATCGTTTATTTGTTTCACTGATGACTTCGATCATCATTTTCTGATCGTGTTTTCAACCGTTCATAGATTGTTGGACTGCACTCATTGTGTCCGACCACCCGGCCACGTCCCGTGGACTCTGAAGGCTCTCTCTCGTCCTCGGTCTGGTCCTCCCTTCATAAATATGACCCGGTGCTCGCGCAGGAGTTATGTCCTCGCCGGGGCGCGGCTCGGCGATATTGTCCACGACTCGCCGTTACCATTTCCGGTATCAATCGCAGAAGAAGGCTTGATGTATTGCTGACCACTCTTCCAAGTTGTGATCATCTGTTCGTCATTGTTTATGGTTACAAAAATGGTCTGCGACAATAGCTTTGCAAGTGTTGTTCTCGTTTGATCTTGTTAAGCAACATTAGACGCGAACGCGTATTTGAATACGTTACCACCTGGTGTCTACAGCGTTTTTTTGCTTGGATTAGACCGTCTCTTTGGACCTAATAGCCCATCCAACGTTGTTTTAATCATTTAATATTTTTGAAAAATGTGATACTCAAGTATGCATCATAGATTTCAATTTCAATTTCAATTTATTTTTCAATTTATTTTCTTCCAGAAACATTACAAATATAAATATTTAATTCGATTCTGAAACAGGATATAATACAACAATTTATAAATAACACAATGAAGTATTTACATATAAGTGTGGCCCTGTAAATGTATTGCATACTTGTAGATGCTGCATATTTGGGTGTACTAGAGCTACTAGAGCTGCCTTTTATTCGTGGAGGAAACAATAAATGATCCTAAGTGTACCTTATTTTAAAGACACGACTTGGTATAATGTCTGTACAATGGCTGCTTACACAACTGTGTAACAAATTTGGCAACCATAAGCTCTAGCTATAAAAAGAATAAAATATCTGAAACATATAACCCTTTTGTTAAACTGATCTCTTATCTGTAATATGTCTTATGTAGCCAATTAAACAAAAATTGGTTTTGTCCTAAATTGTCTCGTCAACATAGTCTTCTTAACGAGGTGTAAAATTATTCCTATGTATATATGATTTCTACATACTTTTAGCGAAGCTGCTTCATCCCACGCATTCACAATAAACACTCCTTTCACAAAGAAGTCTCTTTAGAATCGAGAAGATTTTAAAATAATATTCATTATTTATGATACAGATTTGAAGTTATTATATTGCAAGATGATGTGTTGGTCGCATTGTGGAATTGAATTCAACAATGGCTAACAGTCGGCACGCGATACCGTTGCCTCTCGTGTTGTTCCGCCCAATATGTAAATTCACGCGGATGTATGGATTCCGTGATGCCTTACCGAACAAAAGACAACAACTCTTACAATGTTTATTATTTATTAAATTGAAATCGTCCCCTTTAATGCCAATATGTCAATGACACAACCGATATTCTCTCAGTTTTGAATAAATGACTAGATTGAGTCTGCGCCAGATTTCTTATTTCTTTAGCTTTGGCTTTTAAGCGCAAGGAACACTATACCACAGTATGATTCCTATGACAGTTGTATTTTTATTTAACCATTTTGTTACGGCTCGGTGGAATATACAAATTATACTGTCAATACAGCGTGAATTTTTCAAACCATTTTTTTTTGCTTAAAACTAGTATTTGAAGCATAAATGTACTTATCTTAACTATTTTCATATATTAAATTGGTTCTTCAATCCTTTAGCTATCAGATGATGCATAAAAAACTATTATATTTAACAAACGCTCATTATGTAACTCTATATATGTGGTGGCATTGACACACGTGGTGGCATTGACACATGCGGTTTACAGAAAAATCGCTCCTGTGACGAAACCTAACGATATTTATTTACATGCTTTACAGATTCCTTTAAAGAATACATGTAGGTTGATAAAGGAAATGACTGCACTTCTAATTTCCTACTGTAGATGTCACAATGAGTACTGAAAGTAGCAAAACGATATATCACGTCAACCGATGACAACGGTCAGGGAATCTTTCACGGCATTTGCCGACAACCGATGCGAAAGGCTTAAAAGGACAGGCTGAAAATTATTTTATTATTGTTCTTTAAGAAATCTCAAAATTTCATGTATATTCGTGTACTTGTGTTTAATGGGCTAAGATTCGCAAAGACTACTAACGTTGTTTTTTTTAGGTATTTAAAAAACATCTAAAAACCTTTGACGTTCAGCGACAGATATGATATAATTGTAGCAATTTTTCTAATTTTTGCAATATAATTTAGCAAGTCATTATTGTTTTACTTGATGAATGAAGGCTTATGCTTAAGTTTATAAAACTAATACCATTACAAAAAGTATTTTGCCTCATTGCCACCCTCTAGTTTAGGAAGCCGCTACAAGCAGCTGTCGATTATTACAAACTGCGATACGTTCAAACCAGCCGCTGCTTTCTGCCAAACCATGGATGAATTTTGAGTGAACATTTATTTTTCATCTATTTTTATATTTTCTCCATAGTAGATGTTTTATATCTTTATTCGGTGTATCTCCACAAAATATGGTTCAGATATAACAAGAGATAGTTCTGTTGATGATGTCTATATATGTGCTCTTGTAAAGCAAAAGAAAACCCAAAAATATAATTATTTTTTGTTTTTTTTCGGAATGTGTTTAAAGTAATGAGCTTTAAAGAGCTTCGTAAAGCTTTAAAAGTAATTTAAGAACAAAGCTCGGCAATAGCTATTTGCGGAGCGGCGTGATATATTGGCGCTGGTTTGAATGGGGGTTAAACGGGGTTAATCGTTTCCGCTGCTTCCTCGCGAAAAGCCTCTGCTAATTGTGATGGTGGGCGGGGGCCGCCCGCTGCGAGCCTGATGGGCTGCTGCAGTCAGACATCTCACAAACCGAACAAGGAGAACGAAACGATGACCAAAGGCCAGTATTTCTTTACTTGGGCTATTTCAGTACGGTTGATTTGTTTTTTGGCAAATTAGTTTATATCCTTGACTTTTTCGATTTTATCGATAGATAATTCTCGATGCAATTCCACACTTTTAATGATAATGAAGAAAATTCATTCATTATAATAGTTTCTAGACGAAGCTGAAACACGACAAAAATATTGTTGGTATTTATAATAAAAATAACTCTTTGAATGCTTATTATTCAGTGGTTATTAAGAGGCAAGCTTTGAAATAATTGATATTTTCATATAATATTTATATTTTTATATAATTTAATTTACTAGGTCACATAATAGGTGTACCGGAAAAGAATGACGTTTTTTTTGAGTGGTTTGGAGTGGTCAGTTGTGGTTCGGCAGTCGAACTTTTACAACGTGTTCTGAGTTGTTTCTCTGACTACGTATACCTGGAGTGTACTAGGACTTTTAACCAAAAAAAAATACAATTCTATATACAATGGAGAGCTTTGTACCGAATGAGGAATTTATTCAAAATATTATGCTTTACCATTTTATGAAGAAAAAAAGTGCAACACGTGCTACAAATTTGTGATTTACTGGGAGATATTTTGAATCTTCGTAAATGCTATTGATGGTTTAAAAAATTGAAATCCGGCAAATTTTTATATTAAGTTAATATTTATAATAAATATATATATTCATATATAAAATTGATAATAATATATTTCGTGCATTATATGTAAATATAAATATAATTTTATAATATATAAATATATATCATTCGTCGTTCGACCATTACAGAGTGCGGACGTACTTTACAGTAGCTCCAATAAATTCGGAGTAGTGGCGTGTGTGCAACAATAATAATAATAAAAAAAACTGATTTATAATAATTTCTAGTGAACATCAAAGTGTGATTCAATGAATCAAGATAGAATGCGATGGAGATGGAAGAATTAATAATTAATACTAAAGAGCTGATCAATAAGATCACCTCAGCAAAAGATAATAAATTAAAAATTCAACTGGAAAAAAATATTCAAGAAATTGAAGAAATTACAAAAATCAAAAAATTGACTTACAAGGAAAAATAATTGATTTACAAAACGAATTAATAAATAACAACAAGAAACAAATGAAAAAGATTGAAGAAATTATCTCTAAATCGAACATATCTTATGCAACAATCACAAAGAGTTCACCAAAAGAACCAACTAAATTTACAACGAAACAAGACTCAAAACACGCAATCATAATAGAGTCAAAAAGAATGCTAGTGCTGAAATAGTTAAAACTAAAATAGCAAAAAATGTGAACCTAAACAAAATGAAAATGGGAATAATTAGTTTCAAAAAATCGGAGAAAAAAGAATCTAATAATCTGCGCAACAAAAGAGGAAGCTAATTTACTGTGCAATGAAATAAATAAGAGAATCGGAGACGAAGTTACCGCTGAAGAAATTAAAAAAACAACCAAACTTAATTATTAAGAGACTACAAAAAGGCATTACTGAAGAAGAATTAATCAGTAACATAGTCAACCAAAACGGACTAAATGAAGAGGACGAGACTAAAATTAAATTAATCAAAGAAATTAAAATCAAGAAAAGCAACGATGGAAAAGAGTGGGATACCACAAACTATATCATACAGACAACTCCTTCGATTAGAAGACATCTGATAGAAAGAAAAAAATTAACATTGGATACAACAGAGTCAACATTGAGGACTGTAACCCACTAATGCAATGTTACCATTGTCAAAATTTGGACACACAGCACTACGATGTCTGGCCAAGGATCAACCACCAACCTGCTTGCACTGTTCACAAAATCACAACCACATAAACTGTAAAATTAAAGAGACACCAATTTGCATCAATTGTACCAATTCAAACAAATTTCACAAAACAAATATACCCACTAACCACAACGCCAATAGTCACCAGTGCATGATCAGAGAAAAAATGCTTAAAATCGCAAACAGCCGGATTGATTTCGGCTGAATTCTGTATTTATTATCGAGGTTAATTATTCAAAGTATACCTACATCATTTACAATTCCTGTACTGTATTTACTATCGAGGTTAATAATTTAAAGCATACCTACATCATTTACAATTTATGTAATGTATTTACTATCGAGGTTAATAATATAAAGTATACCTACATCATTTACAATTTCAAAATTAATGCTTACCAATGAATGACTTTACATGCAACAATATTAACAATAAAATTCAAATAAAAGAACTCATACATGACTCGATCAAAGATCTCAACCAATTAGTACAAAATTTTGAAAACACACTTACAACTTACCATATGAATAAATTTTAATGATATTATTTTATATTCTAAAAAATGTATATATGCAACACTTAAATCAAAGATGAATCCCACGTCACACACAAGATCTACCTTTAAGTGGCGTGGAAAGCGAATTTCAAAAAAAAAAACAATAAAAAAAAAAATGAATGTAATACTGTCAATAAAATCTTAAATGTATCCTATTATATTTGATTAAAAAAAAAAAAAAAAAATATAATTCTACATATAAAAAAATATATATTACCAATTATATTTATATTTACTAAATGCACCATTTTTTTACTATTAAAAAAACGTTTTTTTTTTCGATACACCTAATATGTAACCTAGTAAATTAAATTGTATTTAACAAAAGTAATTTAAGCAATAGCCAAGTATTCATAGATCTTCTATTTTTAAGGCACTCAAATTGAGTTGTTGCTTATGAAAACTGTCGTGTATCACTAATTTGGTCTTCGCTGATATGTGATGTCATATTATGCACATGCCATTATTTCCTTTTCTTATTAATTTCTTCTCTTCTAATTATTTCTCATTTATATCTGCTCCCTAGCTGGTGATGTAATAGAGAAATATATTTTTGTTACAAAGATCTTTCCTTTAGCACTCCCGTGTAATGATCACAATCGTACAAAAGGTGGATAAAAAAACTGTATTTTTAAGGAGAGCATGTGATTAGCGCGATGTTAAATATCACATTTGTGATATTTAACGAGAGAGACCTATCGCATACACGCATAAGATGACGTTTGAAATAGATTAATGGTAGACATTGAATGATCGGTCGTCCATCGTCGACATATCCAGTTGGACCACGGTGCCCAGTCTTCAGTGGTGCCGCCTGACTTGGCTGGGTACTGGGTGCTCGCAGCCGCCGGCGCTGTTAGGTGATAAATTTGACGAGTCCGCGACTCGTCCGATGGACTCGAACTGGTGGGTCTCGATTTGCGACTCTACCACCGCGTGTGGTCTACATGGACACTCTTGTGAGGTTTATGCTTCGTTTTAGATAGTGACGGTCCACCTTTATATAAAATCCGTTCAGCTCCGTTCTTATCAGCTCCAGTTCTTCCATATCGGATTCCTATAGCGTGGGTTTTGTTGTCGCTGGGTTGAAAAGATTGGCCGGAAGAGGATGTCCGAAATTCTGTTTCCAGGGGGCACCGCGTGGAGGTTCTTTTCATGCTCCCCGCACCACCGAACATAAGACGCAAAGTCATATGCGCCGAAGAAATGCGTAAAGCAATCAACCAACCGTCCCACTGCTTGTATAATCAGATACCCCCAACACCAAGATTGAAGTCTCGAAGCAGCTTTCTGAAATCCACACAACCTCTCACATCCGGCCCTGAATATGAGAGACTCCAACTCTGGCAACAAATCGCACCAGAGGATTTCATTACTCCAAAGGAAGGCCTCCCAACTGGCAAGAGCCTTGACTGGCCGACCTGGAAATCCCTAATAGATTGAGAACCGGAGTTGGTAGAACAAAGGACAACCTCGAGCGGTGGGGAATGCTTCGGCAGGGAGAGACACTATTGTGCGAATGTGGAGACCTTCAAACCGCCTCACACCTACGATGCTGCTCCATGTGCCCAACAAGTTGCACATCTCAGGACCTAATGCTGGGCAACACACGAGCTATCGATGTTGCCAGATATTGGGAAAAAATAATTTGACGTCGCTGACACGAAGAAGAAGAAGAGCGTGGGTGACACTAGGCTGCCGCCAGCCGCTGACAATGACATCAGCCGCTGCTTGTTCTATGCAGTCATCAACAAGCGATCATTACAAATGGCTGCTATAAAGTTATACCAGCTTCCATAGTCCTTGACTTGTTTCAAGTTATATCTTCTCTTTAAGCTCCGCCGAGTGCGTTCTGTGTACGTTATTTATTGTTCGGTAACGTCGGATTAATCATTAGACTTCCTGCATGAATGGACAGTGGCAGCTTACAGAACTAAGTGGCGGAAATTTGTGGTGACCACATGTTCTAGAATTGAAACGGAAATGGGAAGTATTTATTGTAACAACTGAATAAAATTTGCATTGTTACTTGGAAATCCAGGTGTTTAGGTCCGCGTCACGAAAATTAACCATTGATCATTATGTAAGAGTATGTTACTAGGTAATTTCATGTTGTTGGAACAATACATTAATAAAAAACGTTCTCAACAACCTATTAACCTGACGATCGCCGTAAGCACACACGTGCGCTCTACGTTAACGATCGCCATAAGCGCAGATTTATGACATCACCCATCTTTAAAAAGGCGTTTTGTCATCGGGATGCGTGGAAGAAAGATGCAGGAGCAGGTCGTAAAGCAAATATTTTTTTCAGAAGCACAATTCGCGTTTATTTCCGAAATATGACTTCGGTTTCCCCGCCCGACCGTTACATGTTGTATCGTGGGCCTCGGTCGGACGGGAACTGCGGAGACGGGCACGAGCTGACAGACGGGCACAGTAACATGTAGCGCCCCAAAGATCATCGCTTCTAGATCGGAAACTAAAGTTCATAGTTGAACCAACATGAAATGGAGCAACTGTCAAAACGAATAAAATAGCGTATGAAAACGCCGTGTATTGTATATAAAATTAAGACATGTAATCATTATTTGATGTGCATGTCAGGCGAGCGAACAAAATTAAGAGACAAAAGATAGTTTATCGAGGCCCTTCGGCATCAGCCTAAAAGAGCTATATCAGGCTGATATCACTAAGTAAATTGTATTCCTACCTTAACAATCTCAAACGACATGAATTTTATTGGAATATATTTATGGAGTTGCGGTGATAATATGCTCCCAACCACGTTGTAGTTCCCTCAAGAAAATAATCCAAAACCAAATAAGATTTTTCGTACCCAAAGTCCCGAGCTGTTGTTATTCCAGAGAATCGCCGATTACCGGACGTATTCAGTGGAATTCAAGTACGAATAGCTGATACCGGAATGGATATCGTTGCTCATTCAAGAGTTTTTGACTGCAGTTTATGATGGCCGTACGCTAAAACTTAGAGGCGTATATTATGGTGTATAGACAGTATTACTTCTCAATGTTTCCTTACTGTAAAAAGAATTTAATTAGATTTATAGTAATAATTTTGTGTGCAACGTTTAGTACAGGTATTAAGCCGTGCGAGGAATATGTAGAAAGTTTACTGGCGCATTAATATGGCAAGCGGACGAATTGATTCTTCCCGCCATGAAATCATCCCGAGGAGCACCGAAGAAATAATTGAACGAAGTTTCGTTCCGTGAATACGAAGTTGATGCGGTTATTGTAACAAAACTTTCTCTATAAATTCAGTTATCCAATTGACAGGTTTTGTGGATTCTATTGCATTCTTACCATTTTTCAAGAAGTGGCTCAATATATTATATATTTTAATTTCACGTAGTTAATCAGAATTTCGTAGATTATTTATTGAATAAAATAATCAATTCAAGTGTTTATATAGAAAAGGAGAGAGTGGTTCAGTGGGGATTAGGTAAACAAAGTATTTACATATTTGTATTATGAAAACTGACATTATAAGCAAACATTATTTTTAGGAATAGAGTGATTTAAATATGAATAAAAATCGATTTTTAAAAAATAAAAATAACATTTCCGCCGGTAAACTTAAAAAAAAAAATTAATTCGCGAATTGCTGTCAATGATATGAAAATTATTTTTTGATGTCTAGTAAGGTTTGTCATCAGATAATTGTCGAAGGCACCAGACCCATCCTTGGATACTGCAGTCACCTAAGGATTGGAGCCCCAAAATACCTTTTAAACTTAATTGACTTACTTCAAATTCCCAATTCTTTTGTTAAACAATGACACTCTTACGTCTAACCTGCAATCAATGGAACACTGGCGTAAGATTGGTTCACTTAGTCTTTTCTACCGTTATTACCACGGTCGCTTCTCTTCGGAATTTAAAGAACTAATTCCCCTTGCACCCACCGACAACCGACAAACTCGTCTTACTCTTGCCGAACATCCATACACGGTTAATGTGTGTCGACCAAGAACTGGCAGTTTCCAAAGTTTCTTCCTTAATGCCACAGGTAATGCTCTTCCAGCGTCAGTGTTTTATTTTTTCCTTCCTACAATCCGGATATCTTCAAGAACAGATAAATAAAAAAATATACACTTGCAATCTCCCGAACCCACACACAAACACGAACAAAACACACGTTTCCAGCTTGCAGCGTCCAGCCTCCCTGGCTGAGCGCCATAGAGTGCACTGGTCTTGACCGGCTGTGCTCTCCTGCATGCGATTACATAAAAAATAAGAGAACTTTGAACTTTTTCAAAAATTACCAACGTCGCTCGAGACTAGAAAAGTAGAAATTACCACATGTTCGATTGATAGAGACGACAGGCATAATAAGGATGAGAAATTTAAATAAAATATTTAGTTACTTGGTTTGGAGATAGGGCAATCGATACGCGGATTGAAGCTGTATGCAAGTATGTAGTCGGCGCTGCAAATCCTTATTTTGCGTCGGCGGTTTTGCTTTATGGGATTCGGCCATCGGAACATCAATTAAGGTTAATATTCTTAATTGATTTTACGACCGCCGCGTGCCGGCCGCGCAATGCATACAAACGATTGGTAATGGCCCCCGCAACCTGCATACAAAGCGAAATGATAGAAGACTCGCGGCGGCCGGAACTCAAAACACACTACCGGGTATGTGGACACCACAAAAACATGAATGAAGCTGGTGTGGCTTGTATCCCACTACACGACCATTCAATGTTAATGCTAGGCATTTGAGTCTATCGCTACCTTTTATCTATTATTCCCTCCAGGCAATATTCTCCCGTGCCAACCTCCTTCCCACTCCTATGAATTTTGACCTATGATGAGCCTTTCTAATTAGAAATATGACTATTATATAATACTGTGTTTTGCCATTGGTCAGTTCGACATATTGGAGGCATTGATAGTATCAGTTTACGCTGTATTACGGTATGAATATTGGTCGGAAAATGGCATAACGGTAAAACTCCTAATTAAATACCGATAATTAAGCTTCATACCCATTTTTTTCTGCAATCATTTTTTTTAGTATTATTTAGTATTATATTCATATCCAATTTTGTCTTTATTTTCATCACCTTGTAATTTGTAATTTATCCATCGACAAATTTTTTACTTACTTTCGTACGTTTATCTAAATACCAAATTATGTATTACACCCATACCTCGGTTTAGATACGTTCCACGAAACTTGGCCGCAAAGCGAAAAGCCGTATAAGAAATCAATTATTCTAATACAAATTCAATGTGATCGGTTGCAAATTTTTAAAATATGTAACATGGTTTATCATTCAAAATGCATTTTATCTTTTTATTTTACATTTTAGGCAGAAATTTTAGTTCGAAAATCGAAAACGTGCCTTAATTGAAGAGGGCCGTGATAGCGAAATATGGGTGTATTGAAAAATATTATTACCAGTATTTCAAGTCCGGTTTATTTTAATCACTCATTCATTTGTTTTTTTTTTTGTTTGGTTTGAAATTAATTTGCTCGTAATATGATACGATAATAAAATTAAATTTACCGGCATTACCAGCCCTAGATTGTATGAAATACTTTATACTAGTCCTCTTTCAGTATTGGTGATGTCTTCTGATCTCATAATATATGTACTTCCTTTTAATTGATTTCAGACATTTAATGAGATTTATAAGCGCTTATTTTAAGAATTATTTATTCAATCCAATTGATTTATTTTAAATTATGTAAAGACTAAAAGGCTTGAATATTAAGTTTTTAAATAATATGCAAGAAAGCGCCTTTATAATATGATATAACTACAGAATCACACATGTTGTAAGGTAAAAATGAAATAACACTAATTATTTTTCAATCAGAACATATTGATGAAATAAATTCTTCTACTCTGTTATGGGTTTATGAGTACTATATCTAATTGTTAAATACATTGTGTTACATAGTCCGCATACTGTTATACAAGGTCATCGTTTCGTATCCCAACGTCCGCCGTTTAATTGATGAGAGAAATATCATAGAAGATGGTGTTTGCTATCAATTTGTATATCAGTTTTTTTACTAGAGCTAAGTTCTGTGGGAATATTATATGAGGGCCGATGGTTCTTAGAGGAGTTGCAGGAATGTGTTGTAGTCTTTCTTTTCCTTCTATATTCTTGCTGTGCTAGTAATTATCTCACTTTGGTCTCGCATTCCGCTATTAGTCGCGGGTCGTGACGTGTTTGCGGCAGATTTAAGGACACCGCGCCGCTACAAGAAGCCGGCCGAGGTTTCGGGCGACCGTGACAAGGACGCAATTAGCGGTCGCTGTGACGCTTGCCAACCTAATTTGCTAAGCATGTTAAGAACGAACCGCCAACCATAAGTATTCAATACATCATCATCATTTACATGTCCGGTTCTAATCAAAACGTGTCGTCGTCATAAATTGCCGCAACAAAGCTCTTTCACCCGCCATGGTCCCCGCCTCATCCCACGACAGCTGCCAAAAAGCTCAATAATTAATGGCACTATCTAAATATTTTGAAAAACAGTCCTCCTGAATGCTGAAAGTTGTGAGGCTCAAAGTAAACGTGTTTCGTTAACCGTCTCCTGTGGAATTTTCTTCCTACTTGAAAAAAAGGTACACATTTAAAAATAATTTTGTTGTCAACAGCTTTTTGAATTTCTAAAGTACCCTTAAAAAGCAGTCATAATCGAAGATTATTGCAGATATTCAGGGTATCGTCGATAGGCTACTAGCGAACTATCTGTTGCAGGACATTTCTATCGAGAGACTTGAGAGTAGGTTGCTGTTGTAAGAATTAAATAAGTATTTTATCATGTGATTTATTAGTTTTGACGCTGGTAAATTTCATTTCAGCTGGGCATATTAAGTTATAGATGTACAAATCTTCGCTGGAAACTTAAAACTTGTCTCGCTCTTAGAGTGAGTGTTCCTGCGATCTGTTCTATTCCGTGTCCTCTTGGCGGTCGTCACGCTTGGATTTTTGTTCCTGCTGAAATACACTTGACCCGCGGTAATTACCATTGATGATCCAGGCCACGCCGAACGCGGAAGAAGGAACTCGAGACGTTAATTACCTGCACGGCTTCTTGCTGCTAGTCTCTAAAGCTTCGGCCACACAAAAGTCTATCCCTCTTGGCAGTGACATTTGACATCATCAAATGGCTTAAAACAAAGGTACCATTATCCCGATACGTCGGGACTTCTTCCAATTTTCGACGTATATGATTGAGCCTCTTGGTACCACGTAGGGACTCCAACTTTCTCCACACCGCAAAAGCCAAGTGACTTATGTCTACAAGCCTTGTTCATATATACATGTTAGTTTTAAATATAAAATCGAACGGATACTTGCAACAACAATACTTAGAAGGTCTGAACTAAGTTTTTATTCAATTAAAACGTAGAATCACATCGATGTTTACGGTTCGTTTAAACTGTCGTAAAAGTCAATGAAGTACTTATTTTTCATATTATTTAATAACCGTTGTTGACAGTGGCGTTCCGACGTTCCGGCGACGTAAAAAAAGCTCCGAGAAGCATTGATAAACCCACTTCAAATTCACATCGCTACGACAACATAATTGTATAGGGCGTATTTTCTTTCATTTATGTTTTGCTCCCAATTTTGTAGACTGTATTTTTACACGTCAAAATTTCGGACATCAAAAAATGGCATTCGTTTTTTATGGCATATTTAAAATGTTGATCATTTTTCAGCATAGACGATATATTCTTGGAAAATATAGAAATTATTGTTTTGTTAATTGTTTTAAAATATCAATTTTTTAAGTAAATATATATTTATATCTTAAGACTACTGGACACGACTATGTACATCTCACCTCCAAAGAGATGGGAATGGAGGTGGTTAATGCTAAAACACGCTCGCAACATCCGATTCATAATATTGTCTTACATTTGATATGTTCCGCGTGATTGATAAGTGCGGTGATTTTGGTCCACGGCCATCATGAGTATGAATGTGATTATTATTAATGAGTTCCCGTGCGCATGCGTCCCCAGGGCCTGATCCAAGTAATGCGCGCGCATCGGCTCTAATTTATGACTTCCGTTTCCCACCGCGCAGCTATTGACGAGAGGTTTGAACTCATGGTTATAGCGCTGACTTCCATGCGAGAAGCCAAGGGTTCGTTCTTTCCCATTATTTCCGGATATTAACACAATATTTTGTAAGCTTTACTACACGGTTCACGTGTTCCGATTTAAAAAGAACAGCTCTTCGGACCCCACAGGCAGGGTTTCGAATACTCTCCGAGTAACTGTGCTTCCATCCACACACAATCTGAATCTTTTCAATAAGCAGATCAATAAACACTTGCAATCCCTTCAATAACTACACGTATACCACTAATAAACATATTTTCCGCATGCAGTTTCCAGGCTATCCTTTTGGGAATCAATGAGTCTGTGGAGTACTAAAACTTTTTACTGGTGCTCTTCTGGGTGTGTTTATTTATAAAAAAGTTAGTATCATTGGTGATTAGAGTCATCCAGATCATTGGTCTACCCAGTCTATGGACTTGGAACTATGCTTTGATGTCAGCTCGTTATAGCCTTTGCAGACTGGTGCCGAAAACCTCGATGTACAATCTTTCGTCTCTTATTTTTGTTCGCTCGTTGGAAATGCGTGCGTCGCCATTTTGGTTGCTTTGACAGAAGATAATTTGTCAAAGGGCCGACATGTGAAAGAAGGGCGCTGCGGTGTTTCGTAGCGTTTCGGGTCAGTCCAGCTCGGCTCTCAACGGAGGTAGATCGTTGATTGTCCCTGGCCTGAGCCGAATAAGAAGTTTGACAATTTTTAACTTGAATATATCTCAACATGCTTGTAAAAAAGTCTGCGTGTTCTTCATCTGCTCCTCAAACTTCGACCAAGTGTCCTAATAACGATCCCGGCGACGTGAAGTCCTTTGTTCTTAAGTAAAGGGGATGTTAGCTTTTAACAACAGTCAAAACATATTCAATTCTGTTCCGAGTTCTTTTCTTTAGTACCTCTTTAAAGTTGCCGCCATTTTGTCGTAACGTATAAATTCAAATTGATTGCAGTCAAAAGTAGTCTAGTGGTTAGTTAATATCACTCTTTCAGGAAATCTTCATGAAAACGAAAATGTAATATAATTAAAAGATAAGATTTCCTTTTTATGACCGTCTAGAAGTTTTTTTTTTTTTTTCTTTCTAAGTGTTCTCATCTAAGTGCTTACTTAAAAATGACTGGTTTGGAAATGCCTGCGGGGTTAACATCCTCTTCCTGCCACAAAGCCAAGCTGATTTGTGAGGGAACCATCAATAAATATGTCTTCCGATATCAATTGGAAATTTTATCGTCTGAACTACTAACTTTTACACCCATGTGTGGTGTTGCTCACCAAAATCCGTTACTTGTATAACGAGAATGTACTCTGAAAACAATGCCTTGGTAAGTGCTCCCAAGGAGCGCAGGTACAAGGCGACCGGCCCAGGGGCCTAAGGCCCAAAAAAAAAAAAAAAAAAGATCAATTGGACCAATGTTCGTGCATTCAGTCCCGCAGTTTGGGTGTGTACATACTCGTATTTAAACTGACAACGGACTACTACGGTGTGGAATGGGGAGTATCTTTATAACTTCGACACCATTAGTGATAATTAATAATTTTATAGTACTCGTATTTTCTTGCATCTTTTGCAAATTTTGCAGGAGATCAAACCTACCACCTTTGCATGGCAGTTTTTACCTTTCGCTTATTATAGAATCATTTATAATTGATGATCGGAGATGTTCTTATGAAATCAGAAGGCAAACGCTCTTTGTGGGCAGCTGTTTTCGTTTCCTCTACGACTGATCGTTAATAACGGATGTGAGAGTACTTCCGTCGGGATATTTTTTCCTGTGTACATACGTAAGTACAGACCCGCGGGTTTATTGGTTATTTTCATTTCAATCTCGCACGGTCGGCGGTGAGATTTTGACGAACTATGCGGCTTTATTGTTTCCTTATAAAGCCGTTAAATTGTTGACCGTAATAAAAAACCGCGTCTTATAATAAGTTTCCCGTGCTAATCAAATCATCGCAGAGTGATATTGCAATATGGTCAAAGATAATCTCAACATTTGATTATCTTCTCTGTGTATGTCACATCCGCTTCCAATTGGCTGAATATATTGCTACCACAAACTGTTTCTTTAGTTTAGTAGTTGTTATTAGATTATATTCCTTCATCTAACTACGAATCATAACTAGTGATGTTTATGTTGATGATTTTGATGGAATTTACATCAGTGAATTGGATAAAAGATAAGAAGATTGGCGAAAATAAAACATGTACTACGTTGTATTTTTTAGGAATGTTGGCTCAGCTTCTGTGGATTTTCCTCATACAATCAGAACACCTAGATGGTAGGAGTAACCCAAAAAAACCCTAAAAGGTGCAAAGAGTTGGTATACCTTGAAAGTACGATCACCTGGGATGGCAGAACAAAAAGAGAAGTCAACAGACTCATACATCAAGGAAGGCTAGCGTTCAATAAAAAAATATCAATTCTTAAGTCAAAAAATATTAATTTAAAGCTCCGCAAGCAACTTGACGTTGCCAAACTTGGAAAAACATTTGTTTGGAGCATCTTGAGGTACGATCTGAAAGTGATAAGAAAAGACAGAGGCCTTTGGGATGTGGTCTTACAGAAGAATTCTTGGAATTTCCTGGAGAGATCACGTCACGAACAATGAGGTTCTCAGCATTATCAAAGAAGATACCTAGTAATAACCATCTCAGAGACGCGAGCCTGATGGATCGGTCACATCATGCGCCACGATGGTCTTCTTCACAACATTGTGGAAGGGATGGTTGAGGGTAGAAACTGCACAGGGCGCCCTACGAGTGATGATTTAAAAAATATTTATTGATAATTGTTTGTTTTCCAAATTAGAGATACATCATTTTCCAGTAAGTCCTTCAGTTGGTTAAATAAAGAAAAGTTTTTTTCTGTTTTGTTCTACTTTTGATGACTTTCCATAATGACCAAATCCCGATGTATTGAATATTATGGTTTCCGCTGGGGCCATTTAAATAAATCGATTTGTCAACCGTCTGGAATAAAGCACACTACCACCCAGCATGATAGAGATTTATTTTTATTTTGTGCTCGTGAATATTAACGATGCATGCCGACATTTACCCCGTGGACCATTCGTTACCGAGCTACCGGGTATCGGACAGCGGGTGTGTCCCGCCGTGTTTACACAATTATTTATCGCAACGATCTCCTTATTCAGATAGGCCGGCTCACCTTTGTCTTTTGATTCCAGAAAATTAAAGAAAAACCATAGTTCAGTCTGCCCTTATACACAATACATGAAAGTGCAATTCATCGTCATCATTTTTATCATATCAGAATTCGCCGTCCAATGTTGAACGTATACCTCCCGCACGAGTTTCCATCCTCCTCGATCCTCCGCCTTTCGCAAACAAAGTGCAATTCATCGTTTTTCTAATAATAATGCTGATTTATTTTGGAATTAAATATTTTCTATCAAAGTCAATAGTCATTTTTTTTATTCTTCGCAGCCTACAACACTGCTCCCCAACATTTTTGTCTCCATTGCTTCTTGGACAATGTCAAGAAACAATTCCCCTAAAATGTTTCGATATGTATAAATATGGTCTCCGTTCGTCTCGAAAATACCGAACATTCGCATATGGATTCCGCGAACGCCATTAGATTATCAACAATGATAGAATATAAATTAGAATTTTAGGTTTTTTGCTATATAAATCTAACTTAATATAAGTTCTTTTAGATATGTTCTAAATAGCCAATACTGCCTGAAAGAATTGATTGAAAGAGGTCCAAAGAGTAAAGATGAGAAATCAACGAAGGAGACCTTCATTCTCTTGTTGAACAAAAGAAGAGAGATATAGTGAGACTCAAATGAATTCCTCACATATATCAGAAATTATCACATATATCAGAAAAGACGGGAGTATTTGCAGCAAGTATTCGAGGACATGAACTGTAGCGCTTATGCTGAGCTGAAAAGGGTTGCGGAGGACCGAGAGGAATGGAGATCGAGATGCAAGATTCTGTTGCTGCAAACCAATCCACCGGATTGATACTACGAAGAAGATCAGAAATCTCATTTATTTAACATACTGAAAGAAGTTATATATTTTCCTTTATAAAAACTGCTGTTTAAACCAAACACAAATGGGGGTTGAAATTAACAACTAGTAACTTCACACTGTAAATATAATTCACTTTCATCACAGATATTGTCCTTATTTTTAAAAATATTAACAAGTTATGCTGAACTTTGGCCTATTCGTTGCTAAGCTCCCGCGTGTTAGACATTGGGCGTGTCTCTTGTTGTTTTACACCATTATTTACCTTACGCGGCTCCTTATCAGATCTGCTTTGTCGCAAGAGGAGCGCGGGAAAGTCGCCGGAAAACGCGCTGATTACAGCGGTGGGCGGGAACAGCGCGGTAAATATACAGCGCATTACCGCAAACTAGATCGGAATTTAAGGGGTTGAAATGGACTGTATAACCCAAAACGGCACCGATCTACATCCACACATATCTACTTCTAACACAAATGCCTTTCTTTGTTAAAAAAATGGTATGTTTTCATGAGCCGGTACATATTTTGGGAGTTAAGCATTATTTAATTATTTGAATATTCATTGAAAATCGCACTACACGCTTTAACTAAAGAAATAAATGTTTTATTTAGTATACCACCTATTTAGTGTTGTCTTCTCTAGATTACTTATCACTTCTATCACAGTTCTTTTGAATTATTTTCTATTGATGAGAATGTATTAGTAGTTAAAACTTCAGTCATTCTAAATTGACGGGAAAATAAGAAATTATCGCTACACACGCTAAAAAACATTTGAGAAGCTCTAATATTTCTGATAATTGTGTAAACCACTTGCTTATTTATCACTACAACTTCAAAAAAAATCGACTTAAAAATACTGAACGTTGGAAATAGAATATGTATTACTATTACATATTTTTTACACAATTCTTATTTATAATATAACAAAATAATTTATTTATTCTGTGTATCCAGATCTCCGGTAAATTATTATAACGGTACTCATTGTTATTGTTGTCCTGTCTGAATTTTGTTACATTGTCCAAGTTTCAGTATTTTTGTGGAATTAATTAAATATTATAAATATCTTTAGTCGGGACCTGGTTTTCCGTCCGCAAATATTTCAAGCATTCTGTTTAACGCACAATACCGTAAAGCACCGTGCCCTTACGCGGTCGCGATTTTTGCGAAGCCTCTCGCGGATGAGCGCCTTTGCTTTATATAATAACGAACAATGCGGTCCTAATTGGACGCTATCTCTGGACCTTCTCCTTTTGGACCCTGGAGCCTTACCTTCTTACTACAGAACGGTAAGGATATTAAGTCAAATATGAAAATTCCAACGACATTTTTAACTATCTAAATAGTTATTGTGCCTTAAGCGGCTATTGCGAATTCACTATTGTTCGAATAAGGTTTTCTCATCTCTACTTTATGCGTACATTCTTCTTCTGTATAAATTTATACAATAAAATCTTTCCCAGAATTTATGCCTAAATGTAAAACACTCACTTACAAAGCTGCAGGGCGTGGATTCGATCGTCAAGGAATTTATAAGTATTTTTGAAATTTTAATATGCATTTAGTTTTGCCGTCAGATCTTTTTCAGTCTTTCAGGCAATAGATATATTGTATTTTTTTTTAATTAAAGAAAAAGTAAAATCGCCCGCGAAGCTGATATGAGGTGACATTACATTACCCAAGGTTGTTTATCGGCGAATCTGATATATCACAATATCAGCAACAGATTTATTTGTTAGTCATTCCTCGGTTCCCGTCGCTTATGATCATTATTTCTCCGGTTGGATTTGTTCGTTGTCCCTTCGCTGCGTTTAGCCGAGGGACGTGGTCCATAGATTATCATCAAGTGTACAAAACGCATTGTGTTCCCTCGGCGATGCGGCAGGAGATATGAGATGCTCTACAATCAAATCACCGGGATCCTAGAGATAGCGGCTCTGTCTAGAGTCATAGCTCAGATTCTGGTGCAGCCAGGACTTCATCAGGGCCGAAGCGTTTGATGGATAGTATACTTAATTTGAATCGTGCATCTCGCAAATATTATTCATTTCATAAATGTATGTTCCATCTTTGAGCGTCGATCTTAGATAGAGTTAAATATTTTGAATTATCAAAGGAATTTGCGTCTAAAAAACTTTTTAGAGTAGCATTTTTTTTTATTTAATCAAATATAAAAAGATACATTTTTTACATAGTAATTTACATTCCAATCTTTTTTTTTTTTTTTCGTTTTTTTTTTTACATTCGCTTACCACACCACTTAAAGATAAGATCTTGTGTGTGGCGTGGGATTCATCTATATTATTTTACAGTTTTATATAAATTATACAGAGTATTACATATTTATACATTTACATGATTTTGATATAGAACTAACATTATATGATTAAAGATTTAATATACTATATGTTGAATTAAATTTAATGTATATATAATTTAATAATACATTTTTGGTACATTTCATTATTTCAATTTGTTATGCAGTGACGTCGGTTCTGTTCGTAATTCTTTTAAAGTACTGTTTCACCTTTTCAATCAATATTTTAATATCGCTGATCTCTTTTATTTCCCCGAGGAAGATTGTTAAAATTAACTATTCCGTTATATTCATTCAGCATTCTTAAACCTTTTGGCATAAAAAAACGCATACTGGCGGTAACTAGGTATTTTTAATAAGTTTTTAGAATACTAAAATTATATTTTATGTATCAAGTATGCGTTGCAGGTGTTTTGTTTCGAGTAAGTGATATATTAAACACTCTTTTTAGATAATAATTATAATTGTTCTTTCGGCTCTTTAACCCCCCTTTAAGCCCCCTCTTGAAGTACTCGGACTTCTGATCCGGAGGTTACAGGTATATTACTAGAACTAAACGATCAAGCCACATTAGTGCATGTGATAACATTTTTTATTGCAACAGTTTGTCTTCTGAGGAAGTTCCTCGTTATGGAGCGGCCCTGTTTGGAGACGCTCTGCTTTGCAGTGTTTGCTTTCCCTATTTAGGTGAAATGATTAGTTTTTCCTTTGTGGAGTGGGCGGGCGGCGCGTGCTTTGGCGTCTGATGTTTAGCGCTGCCCGCGCGGGATAATTTAGTACCGTTGCTGCGAGCCGGGGGAGGCCATTATTATTTTGCTGATAAAGAGATTTATTTAGCGTCTATTGCCCGGCGCAATAAGTGCAAAACATAGGGAGGAAACAGCAAACACAGCATTGCAAAAAATATCATTTTAAATTGGATTGATATGTCTCTCAGATGTAATATCTGAGATCCCCAGCAGTCAAGTTATTCCTACAACCCAATAGTTTTGTATCACCATTTTTCATGCTGACGAGAGCCGGGTTTGTGAAAAAAAAGCAGCTTTGTGGATTTATTTTTTCTCTTCAGTAATATAATTTCTTTTATATGCGAAGCTGATAGGAGGACCATTGGTTTTTATAGTCGTTATCGTCTTGAGTCCAGCTGGAAGGTACTTTACACTTGGAAACTAGGACTTGTGTAGTAATTAAAAACACACATACTATACATCAAATTCTTTATACGCATCAATTCGTTCAGAAAAAATATCGGCAGATGCGAGATGCGAACCTGCGAGCCTTGGAACCAACCGTTGCTCAAGTTCATTACCCTAGACCAGAGTTCCGAAACCTTTTCTCATCTACGGCACACCAAAGTACTTCTTTGGATTCTACGGCACACGAAAGTTCTCACCTTGAATACCGCGGCACACCAAAAGCCAAAAATAGGTATAAATTTGATCAATTTCACTTTTTTTTAAGTTCATTTAGAACTTAATAAAGCAAGTACCTCGTTGTATGTTTACATAAATAGGCGATAGACGCTGGGAGCTTGAGGACCGTTGTAAAATTATTTATTTTATACTATTGCCTTATTTGATCGCGGCACACCTGTATCGGCTTACGGCACACCAGTGTGCCGCGGCATACCGGTTGCGGAGCACTGCCCTAGACCACTCGACCATCTCCTGCCCGAACTGTTGCGCGGAATGAGTTGTATTTATACCATTGTTACCATCATATAACGATACTTACTTGTGTAATCGGATTGAGTTCTTCACTTCAGTTCACACTTCACTCAGATTTTATCGTCACATGGAGTGATGCGTATGTGCCGTAGATTTTTTTACTAGTTTGTTGCGGTAATTTGTAAAAATAATGAGCTAAATTTTTGCTTTTCAAATTAATAACGAAGAATAATTCGTTGCTCGTCGGTCAAGTCGAGCAGAGGAGTTTGTCTTCCATTCCCACGTATTTTTGGTTAGCAGCGTGTTACCAAAGAAGGCAATTCGAGACTCGCTGTAGTGTACTAATTTCGCAGCCTTAGACTGAGATCTATTTGACATCTAACTGATGCACCTAGAATCACGGGAAGGCCTTCAGTCATTCTCTAACAAGCTTTTTGCGTGCGTCCAGTAACGGGTCCCCATCTGGGTCTCCAAAAACAGGGCGGGACAGGGAAGGTTTTCACCAAGCGAGGCGAGTTTGTCATCTTACCTACAGGATGGCTCCTAGTTGTGATTACGAAGTAGTACATCGGGTACTTAAACAAGCATCGATTGCTGCTGGAGCGATACTTCGGCATCCTTTGGTGATGACTATCCACCCATCCCTAGTCTCCCGTCTTCAGAAAGCATTTGAAGTAGATTTTTTTATTAGTTTTTGTCGGCGATTTGTGATAACAATGAGCTAAATTTTAAGAATAAAGTGGAATTAGTACTGGAAATGGTTTCACTAAGTTATGATATGAGAACCATTGATCTTTAGAGCAGCTCCAGGAATGTAGAGAGAACCCCCGTCTCTCTTTCTTTACCAAACATTCGTCATCCGTTTTCTCCTATTGTCTAGTTTGCTCTGTGCATTTTGCATATCGATGAGGTGCTCCTATTTTTAAGTGTTCTCCCGCTAATAAATCACGCTGGCCTCGCGGTATTTAAATGCTACCTCAGCCGCGTTTAAACTTGCCATTTAATTATTTATTGGGCCGGATTATTACTCGGCAAATGTCGCGAGCTATTCGGCTTTATCCGCTCTGATGTTACTTTGTAATAAGCAATCAGCTTATCACACAATACTTCCCTCTGGGTCTATGTCCTATACGCTTTCGAATTGTACCATATGCCCACAACACTTCGAAGAATAAAAATATATAGTAAAGTCGAAACTTAGGTATTTTATTTATTAAATAGAATTATGTATATGCTGCACAGAATTAGTAAAAATGTTTTTTCGGTGAAATTTTTAAGCGTATGATGGCTATTGATATGATAGATTTTAATCCAACTACATATTATTATTATATACATTATCTTAATATTATTATATCAACAGGTACACGGTATCTCAGGTTGTTGTGGTGGAATACAGATATAACTCGTTTTGCTGACTCATCGCTAATTAGTCTGTCACCTGTGTTTTTTTACTGCGTACCTGCCTAATTTGATTTTCTCTTCGAATTTCTCCGCTAAAAATAAACACAGGAAGCGATCGCTTCTGCGGTAGTTGTTAGATATCTACAGACTCGTGGTCTGAGCATGAACGGCTACCAGCACATGTGATAAGCTCCAGGGCTTCACAAACCTTTTTTGCGTTTGAGCACTTCATAATTACTGAAATACAACGTGCTTTGTATGCTAAGTTCTATATTTATACAAATATGGTAAATAATAGCTTTTCAGCGCCTGTATCACATCGTTCTCATCGTGACGAATTTGGGAAGCGGATACAACAGCCTTCCTATCCTACAGTCTATTAAAAGGCGAAGGTGGGTCTGACTTAGATATGTTATTTAGATGCTGCAGATGAATATAAAATACAGGTATCTTTTCTTCAAAAGCCCGGATTTTCACCATCTTGAAAGGCCGTCGGTAACTATACATATAATGTTCTCAGCAAGGCTTTGGGAGGCAAAGCTGATATCGGACGATGTCAAGACGACGGCGGCTGACATAATTTTAATGGGGAATTCTTTATACTCACATGGGGATAAGAGATAAAAAAACCAGTTTACATCGACCAAAAACACCACGCTACCAGTAAGGTGGCGTTGAGAAGTTCTTTAAGTATGTGTTTGCTTCTTCATACAATCTGTTAAGATTATGGAGGTCCCTTAACAGACTTCGGACCGGATTATGCAAGATGAGGACACAAATGAAAGCCTGGCAGTTTTACAGCGGGCTGACTGAATGTGACTGCGGCGTGGAGCAGACCCTGTCCCATCTTCTAGAGTGTGCGCTGTGTCCGAGTAGCTGCACCCATGAGGACCTGATGATGGCCGGGAGTAATGCCGTCGACAAGCCTACTTCTGGGCAGACAGGATCTGACCCTGATGTTTCCGAGACCATTACATTCATACAATCTTGATCTATTTAAGAAACATCTCTCTCTACTTGATTTTCGTTCAAGCCTTATAAAAACATCATACATCCTTTTCTATTGTAGTGTCCAAGCGCTTTCTATATAAAACAAGACTCTTATCAAAAGTATTGAATTTTTCAAGGGAACTTTTGAATTAACACTTGTATACATTATTAGTCTCGCTAGTTTTCCGCGGATACTTTGGGAACCATCATATAGTCGGCCAGTATTTATGACTGCATAGATCTATCCCAGGAGGAAGTTGATAATTTCGCGTTATTATAAGTTTATATCTGTTTTATTAAATGCAATAAATATCTTTTAGGAGTCACGCCATTCCAAACAAGAGAGATTGCACCAATATTACGGGTCTTTACTTTATGTTTATTTCTGTTTATACTCGTGTTATTATAATATTACGCATTGTTGTCTTCATTTTATCATAATTTATTGCTCGTAATATTGTTGTAGATAAAGTTAATAATATTTATTTATTTCATCCATATCTCATGCTAAGGTGTTCTATTCATTCGAAGTTATATCTGCATCCGACGCTTCGTTGACTAACATTTTCTATAGTTTCTGATGGCTCTTATTTAGGACATATTTGGGCGTTGGTTCATATTATTTTCGTAACCAGATCGCATGAAGCCTGGGCCGGTTGGTGCAAATTTTTTTTAGAAATAAAAAATACGTCTAAAACCAAATTTCCTAATAATATTCTTGTCGTCTTTAAAATACGCCATACTCTGTATTTTTTTATTTACTACACTATAAAACAATTTTTAGTTATTATGTAAATATTATTTCCTTAATCCAGACCGCCTCCCACCTAAGATCCTGCTCCATGTGCCCAGCAAGCTGCACATCTCAGGCTATCGATGCTGCCAGATATTGCGCAAAAATAATTTGACGTCGCTGACACGAAGAAGAAGAAGAAAGATGGTGAAATTTCGATGGATTGTGACGGAGAAATTATATTTTTGGATTCTGCCATTTATAAAAAAAAGAATCCGTCTTCGTATTAGACTACAGCCTGGCTTTCACGCATCGTCCATTTTTACAGGGCCCAAGGACAAAAGTCGTTCCGTGAACGTCATAATAATAAGTAATATATATAATAATAATTATAATTCATAATAAGACACCGTAAAATTGAACGATAGGACAATGTAAAGCGTAAACTATAGATGTCTATTCTTCAAGCCCCGGAAAATATATATAGAATGTACTTGGCGGAGCTGTGGGTGGCAGAGCTAACATAGCGTAAGGCGTTGACTGACTATTGCGGCTTACAGAGCTGTACAGCGGCAGTTTGTGACGGCCATAGGCTCCAGTTAGAGGAGCGGACATATAAATTATATATAAAAAGTGCTACTTTGTACATGAATTTGGAATTTATGATCACATATCTCTGTTGCGGCGCTGATACCGCGAACGATAAAAAAGGAATTCTTTCGTCAGTTTATTTATTCACTCCTAGATACCCATGTCTTGTATAGAGCTCTCTAGCAGCGTGATGGGCGCACACTCAAGAGAAAAAGCAGCCAAGTTCTTTAATCGGGCGATTCTAGTGACGGCTGACAGCGGGACACGGGCCGCGCTTGTATCGTTAGGGACTAAGTAGACGACCACTTATCGGACACGGCTACAAAGTACGGACGGTGACGTGCGAGTATCCAGCCGTACGCGAGCCGTGCTAGCGACGACAGTTATGCGCGATGATATGCTAATATGTCCAACATTTTTCTTGCGACGCTTGTCCATGTGATCCTGGCATACAACAGACAGTGAGACGTTCTCTGATAAGAGTGCATCATGTATGAGAATAGGAGACGTGTTCTGAGTTGTCGCCTGGGAGTCTGCGATTGCTTGGCCTTCGTAAACTGTTGCTTATTTCTGACGGTTCCTTGTTGTTAAACTATATCAAGAATATAAAGCCCGCGGTTCTTCTTCGTAGTATCAATCCGGTGGATTGGTTTGCAGCAACAGAATCTTGCATCTCGATCTCCATTCCTCTCGGTCCTCCGCAACCCTCTGCAGCTCAGCTAAGAGCTACAATTCATGTCTTCGAACACTTGCTGCAAATACTCCCGTCTAGGGCGCCCTCTCCAGTTTTTACCCTCAACCATCTCCTCCACAATGTCGTAGAGAAGACCATCGTGGCGCATGATGTGACCGATCCATCGGGCTCGCCTCTCTGAGATGGTTCTTATTAGGTGCCTATCTTCCTTGATTATCCTGAGAACCTCACTGTTCGTAACGTGGTCTCTCCAGGAAATTCCGAGAATTCTTCTGTATGACCACATCTCAAAGGCCTCTAGTCTTTTTTTATCACTTTCAGATATGTCTCACAACCGTACATGAAGATGCTCCAAACAAATGTTTTGGCAAGTTGCTTGCGGAGCGTTAAATTAATATTCTTTGACTCAAAAATTTTGCACGTGGTTAACGCGGCCGAAATGAAATAGAGTCATGTGTTTTTAATTATTTGTCTCCTTGCTTAATCTAACCTTGTGTATAATTTTACAGGGTACCACCACGCGCAACCATTTTTTAAGTTATGAACAATTTTGCACATGCGACCCACCAGTATTTCACTTTGAAGGTAATATATTATATATAATATATTACTCAGAGAAAATCCAGTAAAGTCCTAAAAAGTAGCCGATGATATTAAAACTTATATTTTTTATGTTATAGGCTTACTATGTTCTACGATTTAAGTAATTTTATACTTCATAACCAAATATATTTAAAGCAGTTTAGTTTCACGTGTTTAGTGTCAGAGTTGAATAGGTTAAGATCTTAGAACACCGTACCTACATCGGAGGTTGAGATTTGTTACAAATAGTTGGCTATTCCAACATTCTTCGGCGAGGAACAAATGCGCCATCAGAGAACACAACCGAGCCTCTCGTCTGCCTGTTCCTGCTGAGGTGTTCACGTCCCGGTGCGTGCTGCTGATGGATGTCTGTGATGACCTTTGTGACTTGAACGATGCCATTCGGATGGCATCTAAATGTGTCATGGATAAAAACCTGCTATACGTTGTACAAGATCGGAAATTGTAGAAGATTTAGGATTTTTTTGATATTCAATCCAAAGTTGCTTTTCTTTACATCACACAATTAAACATATACCTATCTCACAACCTACTCACTCACACCTTGTATTATATATGGGTACACTTCCTTGCCTAATTGACTCGACAATGTCTACCCGTCGTTGCCAAACATGTCATCCGATAGAAATGTGGAATAGTTTCCAAATATTTTTATTATAATTTATATTTGATATTATGGAATTTCACCTAGAATTATCGATCGAAAAAATCTAAAAAAGGAGCCTTTGACGAAAGACAAAAATTAAGTAACGGCAAATATAGTAAAGTTATATTTTAAAGTACACAACAAGATGCAATTAAAAAGCGTAATTGATTAAAGTAAATGCCGACGTTTCGTCTGAATTGACTAATCTTTAACGTAAAATTTGATGTATTCAGCAATCATTAACGAATTGTGTAAGGACTCTTATTATTGCAGGTAGCAAACTTCTTGTGTTTCATCTGTCTTCGCTGGCAATATGCCTTCACGCCGTCAGTTAAGGTTAGGCCTTGTTCATTAATGATGATCAGCCAATTCACTTTCGCTGATGACGGGTATAAGTCGATACATTAAATGCTGGATGTATGGGAAACAATTGAACCGATTAAGAGTTAAAACGAGTTGACGTGTAGCCATATTATCATTAAAATAAACGTTGATTTTTTATGCGTTATCCAGTTTTTTTTCAAATTTACTGAAAGGCGTTATGACAGTCTTCCAACAAGAAACGAGTAAGGTTACTCCAGAGCTGCCACTATGCACAATTCTTCACGATATTTAGGGACCGTCCTCAAATTGCGGACAATATTTGGTGTTAATTATGTTACGGGAATATTAGGTTTCTGCGATTTGTGCACTTGTCGTATAGTAGATAATATTATGTAATATTTATGTATAAACTACATTCAATTTAAAAAACAGACAATTGCTTGTTGCGTATATTAAAACAAAGTGCAAAAATTAAATATATTATACCTAACCTAATCACGTAGATTTTGTTTTCAACAGACTAATTTCAAATAAAACATGTTTTTTTCTCCCATATTCGTTTTAAGACTGGATCATATTATCCCATATTTCTGCCACTATTGTCCCGTATTGTTTCATATACGGCTTCCAAGGGCCGCAAGGACGAGACCCCGGGGACTGTAAGAGACGGTAGCTGTAGTGTTTAACGCAATTTGGATATTTGTTAATGAACATTTTTAAGGTGATCGAATGCTTAGCCCGATTAATCGAGAATTAGACCGTATGGTCCTAAGAGGCGACCCAAATAATAATTACAGAATAACAAAATACCTTGTAATAATATTGTGGATCCCTTAAGTTGATAAGGTGAATATTGCAGATCTCCCACTATAAATACGCGATCTAAATTGAGCTTCACTCAAATGGAGTGAATCAATATCGGATGCGGCACGTGATAGAATCTCTTGGTTGTTAGCTGACGAGGTAAATTACTCGAAAAGGAAATTGTTCAGTAAAATAAACAAATTAATTAATACGACGCCTGAAAAAGTCGCCGTTTCGTTCACGGAATCGAAGGCATTGAAGCTGTCAGGTGTTGGCTAATGTTGGCCGCGGTATATTACTCGGCTTTAATTGCGTCTCTTTGAGGAGTTTTTACCCCCGCGGTTCACGGAAGGGCTGAACAAAGTTCTTTTTACGGAATAATTTATTTTAAAGTGATCAGGGTTTGCGCTTTTGATTCCCGGTAAGCGATTATTTAAGGCGACAGTTGAATGTTGTTTATGGCGCGCGGGAATCTTCTTTTTGTGCAACTCGGTGTCAACACTGGCGTCTAAGGTTTTGATTTACTCGCTTACTCTAGCTGTGATTCTTCATTCTAGTATGTTTACTGGTTCTGTGATAATCATTTTTTTTATGAGTTTTCCGTGTTGATTGTATTTTTTATTAGAATCTAATTGTATATCATTACCTCAGAGATTGTTTGCTTTAGCTTCCATAACTACAGTGTTGTGTGAATTTGAGTTGAATCATTTGGTAATTGACTAATTGTATAACATGGTGTACTGAGGTATTAACTAGAGTCCCTAGTTCGACTTCAAGTAAAGCTATGTTACGTTATATGTATATGTTTCTGTGACATTGATTAGGGCAGACATAAAATCTCATATAATCTTTGTAACTACCACCTTCTTTTATGTCTTTACCTTTTACCATTATTCGGAGTCGTTATTTCTTTTGTTGATGCGTACCACTATTCAGTTATGAGCATCTCTCTTTTTCAGTATCAATAAATTTAGATTATTTATCAGGTTATCAGGCTGTATGCTATATATTGCTTATGAAAGCTAACAAACGCCCAAATATGCATCTTATATCTACTACAACTACCTTACCTTCAAACAAAGTCTCTCGTTTTGGAGGGTCGTCTGAAACTATACATAGTACTTATATACTTGGTGGCAAGATTCTGGTACAGGGATAACTTGAGATGTTTTAAAGATTATGGTTACGGAACTGTGTATTATTTATACTCTGTTGAGTTCCGTGTTCATAATAGTTGTGCTGCATTTTCGAGGATGTGGCGTCTGGAGTGCACGCTGCTAACATATTAAATTTACAATCGATAAGTCATGTGACATTTAATTTTTTCAGGACCACCTGTAGGTATTTATATTATTTAATAGCTGACCCGGCAAACTTTGTACCGCCTCGGAATCAATAAATGTTCCATCAACCTATTTTAGCTGAAATAAATTCAGTTTTTTTTATATTTAAATGAATACTCAAAATTATTTGATCAGAGAAAGCCATCTACTGAAACCATCATAAATGTTAAAAATCTTTCCATACAAAATGTATGAAAAAAATTAAATCCTTCATAATTATTTTCTGTATTTTTTTTCAATGCTTCATTTAGAAATCAAGGCGAATCCAACAAATCAAAGGTCATGAAAATTAGTCCAGCCGTTCTTGAGTTATAAATGTTCTAACTAACATGACTTTCCATTATTTATTTTTATACATTTATCTACTAGTTATTCATTGAATTTTAAATCGTAACAATTGTAATTTGTGTCGATCGTCCAACTAGCCTCGCGTTCTCTACTGCCTCCATTCTTGACCCGAGCCACGCAACAAGTAAAGGTCTTCTCTCTCACTACACGGTTCACACTGTATAGTCCTCGAGGCCGGCGATGGCGCGTTTGTTAATTTTCACGCTGTCAGACGCCAGGGGCTAACGTACGACCATCGAGCACTAATGAATTTAACAATTGACGCTGGCGAAGCAATGCACCGAGCAACACGGCACGGGCCCCCCGCAATCGCGATGTAACAACACACACTGCAGTTGTACCCAACGTCTTACGACAAGATGGCAACCTAGCGATTCAGGCACTAGACTGTCAAGCGATTGTTCCTGGGTTCAAATAAAAAATATATAAAAACTATATCATCTTTAACAAATTAATACACACATACAAATCTGATATCACTTAGATAGAGGTAGAAGCAATTAGCTAAGTGTGCTAGCGCTGCGTACTGAATATAGAATAAACGAGCAATGCTCGTGGTTCGAATCACGTCTGCCGTTTATTTTTCTTCGATATTGACGAGAGAAATGTCATAAAATATGATATTTGATGTAGATTTACATATGTGTATAAATTTGTTGGAAAATATTCGTAAAGATCTTCAATTATCTATTGAGTATTAGAATATTTAAATTTATTCTAAAAAAATAAAAAATAAAATAAAAAATAATGTGAATTATATCATTGTCATCATTCTATATCGTATCCTTAGACGAAGCATGTGGTCGCCACAAACTGCAGCCTCAAAGCTGTCATCCGCTACGGTTTTCGTCTTATCCGGTGTTAGTTCTCCCTTCTGGATCATAGTCTATTTTATTATGGGTAGAATGTCTGATGAATTTCCATATCGGTGAGAGCCCGGAGGCCTGTAAAAAATGCAGCTTTGTCTACTCTCCTGCTGCTCCCGACAAACATGTCCTAGTCAGGTCATACCGCGTCGCTAATCACAAAGTCACACTATTATACCCCCTGTATTCTACGCATTCGTTGAGGTACCAAGAGTTTTGACGGTATAGAAAACGTTTTATTTGATTCGTTAGTCATATATTCCATGTATTTGCGTATTGTCCATAAATTGCATCATTAATGTATTCTAGGTGGTGCTCACGGGACGATTTACCACTAATTTTGATTAATAAGCTATAAAAGGTTTACCGGTAAAATACCAGTCTTCTCGACAACCGAAGTTATTTTATGTTAGTCTTATTTAACAGCTTTCTATTGATCGTTTTAACCCGTAATCTGCAGCTAGCGTCAATTGATGTTAGTCATAAAAGTGCCAAAGCAGCAGTTAGCGACTATTAAAGTCTTTCACTTTTCCATGTTAATACCCAGAAGGAATTTGGCAATAAAACTACGTTTCAGGTGTAGATAAATTAGTTATCTGTAATACTTAATCGTAATATATTTTTATTTACCTTTTTTTATTAAATCGTAATTCTCCATCTACGAGTATTTAAGCAGTCTTGAAAATATTGGTTTTGTAAAAACATAAAATATTTAAAAAAAAATCAATAAAATATTTTAAACCGATTTTACAAAAAGGTGTTTTATGTTGATCAGAAGTAACCGTGCGTTGTTTTCGGATAATTTACTATGAAAAAACACTTTAAATCCTTAAAATATTATGTAAATTGTGCCCTTTTAAAACATTAATGGATATTTGATATGAAAATTCGGAATTTTCGTTGAAAGAATGCAAAAAATATATTTCTAAAACAATTTTATTTTGGAAAATAGTTTGCATCAAGAAAATTTATGTCATTTTAATTCGATCAACTTACAGGTAAATTAAACACACGAAAATTACTTCTCGACAAAGTCGAGGCATGTCAAAAATGAAATTGGGGAATTTATACTGAAATTGTCTTTCATTTGCAACATTGAAATGTTGGAACTCAACTAAGAATTATGAATAGAAAAAATTTAACAAATAACAGATCAATATTATATTTTCAATATTACGAGTATGTGTGTCGATACGGAACGTAGAATGCTGGTGTAATGAAAAATGATTTTATATAAAATGAGCTCTTATGGTATTGCCGTCTGTAATGATCGACATGTAAACATAAATATTCGGAAGAAAAAAATTGAACATTGCAAATATTATAAATATAATTTAAAACAAGCGGTATCTATAATACATAAACTAATCATAGAATATATGTTTATTTTTCGTCTCGATTAGCAATGTATTAGAATTGCGTATGAAGGTCAAGTTCAAATTTTAGTCTCTCCCATTATTTTAAAATTGATAAATTCATAAAAGAAACGTCATATTGGGCGGTATTTGCTATGGATTTGTATTTTGTATCAATTGTGGAATATTCAATAACTCCTTTCTGTATTAACGATATCAGCTATTAATATCTTGTGCTGGTGTTGTTTGTCCCTGGTCGGTATTTCCTCATGCAGATCGAGTTGTGCGGATGACTCCACCTGGTCCAGATTTATTGCTGTTTGAATTGTTTCTGGACAGTTAAGGAGAAACGTTTAATCGTATCTAATAGATACAGGTTCTGTCCGGACAATGTGCTATGTAGTGGAGCGTGCTCCGTGGAAGTAAAAACTGCCGAGGAATTTATTAACTGTTGTGTTTCATTGGTTTCAGGCCGACAAAATCTTCCATTCCTGAAATCAAACCAGGTACATTACTTTTATTATTTTATATAATTTAAATTTATTTATAATATTTACTCTAATTTATTTTCATCGGCGGTCATAGCTCAATGGTCAAAGCGTTTGCTTTGCAAGCCAAAAAAAAAGAAGTCGTGGGTTCGATCCCCGACGGAGATTAAAAAAAAAAAGGATTTTTAATCGATTTCTGAGCTCTAAAAATACCCCCCGGTTGGTGTGAATTTGATCCATCACCCGTAAAATGCCAATCATAGCCTTTTAATCAAAATTGGTGGTTGACGAAAGTCGTCCCGTAAAGACCACCCATTCATAGTAAATTCCTGCAATAATAAAGGATGATGCGTGAATCTCGGGCTGATCAACAGTCCACATGCAGCGCTTAGTCATATGCAGCATGGTAAGCGTCATAGAATTCCACAGATGAGACTTCAAAATTACTATCACCATCTGTCGGTATTCTCCTGTTTGTGCTTACATAAAAAAAAAAAATTGTTTTGTGTGATTTTGTTTAAATCAGATTATTTATTTATTTTTTACTTAAGAAATCTTCTGTTGAATAATATGTTTATATACTTAATGTTAAAATTGTAAATATTTATATGTTTACAAAAATAAGTGAGTATTGGACGCGGTGGGGATAGAGAAAAAGGTACAAATTCAAACGTATTGGAGTTTGAATTTAGTGTGATACTGATAGAATAATCGACGATCCTTATTTCATAGCTGGAGCATATGGCCTTCACTAATTACCGCAATACACTTATCTGTTATTATCCTTGCCTTATTACTCTGTTTTTGAAATCGCATCTGTGTTTATACAAGAGGCTTGAGAGATGGCTGTTGTAATATCGGAGGTATATTTAGGTGTATTTTAATCAACTTTTAAAAATATATCAGATAATTTTCCCGACGTTTTTGAAGCCTTAATTATGTAATTTTAGAGGCGCCTAACCACCGATACGCGGCGTATTTACTGATCACCATCCAATTCGTTCCGAGTACAATGTTGTTTAACTTCGAAGATTTATCAATTATGCCAATGCTATAATATGCTTCTTCTTCGTAGTATCAATCCGGTGGATTGGTTTGCAGCAACAGAATCTTGCATCTCGATCTCCAAGCAATCATTTTTTTGCTGATACATGGGATGTCTTTTAGACCTTTAATGTGGTATTTTCCCCTTTATTTTCACATCCTAATGCCGTCGACCATAAAGGTTCATCCGCCTTAGGAGAGCATTTACTCCCTCCAGGACAATAGAGTGCCCTAACCAGCTTGACCTGATGAGGTTAGCTGGGTGTTAGCTTATTCCGGCCAACATTCGGTCCCTGTCTATATATCTATATCTGCCGACTGATGTCACTCACCCCCCACCACGAGAAGGAGATAGATCAGGATTTTCCTTTCATCGAACCTGTGACCTTAAGGCATTTCGCAGAGTCCTCCAGTACTTTTAGGGGGTCATAATATGCTATGTCTGCTTAATTCAAGATGTGAAATGGAAGTCGCCTACCTGTCATATTCCTTTGTTATATGAGTTCTTCAGTTCTTTCAGTAACTTCCTCCACTACACTAACTCATATTTTAAATTGTATTTTTTTTTCAGCCGTCCATGTTGGGGTTCCCCTTGAGCCCAAAAAGCGTCAGCGCACCTCTTCAGGCACCTTCATAGTCTCCGAGGCTTCGCCCTCCGCGCCCCAGAACGCCGGGGACCGAAAGAGGAAGACATCCGTCTTTCAAGAAAATGACGATTGGGAGTAACGCTAAGATGATGCTTATAATTGAGGATATAGATGGAAGAACAACTTAACGCCTTTTTTTTATATAGTCCCAGCGTTTTGTTACTTAATGCTTCTTTACTTTACTTTTTAAAATTTAGGGCAATTGCCAGATACTAATGAATCGAGATGGACCGTGCGGTTAATGTATTTATTAACATGTTTATAATGAGTAATTTGCATCTTGATTATTACAGGGAGTGGCAAAAAAGCTGACGGTTTTCGTCGTTGTTTTGATTTAAAACCGTAAGGTTTTTTTTGCCGCTCTCTGTATTTATATTGTATGAAGGTTGGCAACCTTATTTTTGTCCCACATTAAGAATACATTTCTTTTAAGAGCCTCCCACTTTTTTAGTTCTGTCTGTATTTTTTTACTTGCCCACGCCTCACTGTGCAATCAATCTTAACGCCCCCTAACATTTTCTGGTTCTTTTAGTGCCCCTCTGAAAGTCTCAAAGGCCCATAAGGGGCGCTATCGTCCACGTTGAAAACAAATGTTTTGGAGCATTCGTAGCATAGTAGTGAAATAATTCTGTTTTTCATATATTCAGTGTTAAAGTATATAATACAAGTATGTGCATATAACTATATGAGGGATATCACTACTTAACACGTACGTATAGCAAATTTAGTTAATAGGCAAAAAATGATAGTTTGTTTTGTGGTTCTTTCATCAACATCCTCAATTTATAAATGACTGTATAAATAATATTAAGCTGTTTTGAAAAACTGTAAGTGAGACACTGTTGACGTATTTACTTTTATATGTTTTTCTGGCACTGTTTTATTATTTTAATTTCTATTTTTCGCTTGGTTTTCACATCGTTGGCTTTAAGTTTGGCGGTCACGTAAAGTCGATCTTGGTTAAATAAAAAGGAATAAAAATATATTTTTTATTAAAGTATTTTTGTCTATGTACTAACATGTACCTGTGTGTAGAAGATTAAATATTTGAAATGTAAATATTTTTTATTTAATTTCTTTCGGATATGTGTAAATATATTTTTGATTCAAGTTTATCCATCTATGTCATATTCGCAACCAATTATGAGCATATGGCCACCATAAAATGTTGGGAATTGCACCACATCATTTCAAAGCCCTTATAAATATTTTTTAAGCTAAAACCGGTTGCTTTAGAAGAGCATAAACCAAAGCGACATTTTATTCACGCCCTCGAACTTGTGTACTCTACATACAGTGCTAGTTTGTATGATGTTGTATGTGTTTACAGAACAAAAGTAATCTTCTTCTTCGTGTCAGCGACGTCAAATTATTTTTGACCAGTATCTGGCAACATCGCCCGTGTTTTGCTCAGCATTAAGTCTTGAGATGTGCAACTTGTTGGGTACATGGAGCAGGATCTTAGGTGTGTGGCGGTCTGCAGGTGTCCACAGTCGCACAATAATGGCTCTCTCTGCCGAAGCATTCCCCACTGCTCGAGGTTGTCCTTTGTTCTACCAACTCCGGTTCTTAATCTGTTCAGGGATTTCCAGGTCCCGCCAGTCAAGGTTCTTGCCAGTCGGGAGGCCTTCCTTTGGAGTAATGAAATCCTCTGATGCGACTTGTTGCCAGAGCTCAAAAAGCTGCTTCGCGACTTCAGTCTGGGTGTATCTGAATATAAAAGCAGTGGGACGGTTGTTTGATTGCCTTACGCATTTCTTCGACGCATATGACTTTGTGTCTTATGTTTGGAGGTGCGATACAAAAGTAATCAGTAATCAAGAACGATCGTTGATCATGGTCATAGTTGCTTTAAAAAAATAAAATAGAGTAAAGTGAAATAGATAGGGTAAAATTTTGTAGAAGCAGACTGATGACTTTGGGTGTGGTAACCATATGCACCGGTATGGTAGTGAATATGTCATATGAGAGAATTAATATTGTACAGGGACCTGAAAAAATGTTTCAGTAACTATACCGATGGCATTTTTTGTTAGGTTTTGTGTTTTTTTCGTAATGTTTTTATAATTTATAGATATTATATATAATTATAATGTTAAGATGACAATTTCATATTTTTTGTTTCTTCTTTTAATTTGGAGCATACGGCTGCCGCAAAATGCTTCAAAGGGCCGGCCATATGTCAGCTGTTAAGAGCCTCGCCAGCTCCAAATATTTCGCTAAATAAGAGTACATTTTCAAACAGATGAATAATATTATCGTTATTAACCCTTTCATTACGGCTCGGTTTGAATACAAATTATAGTGTCAATTATAAAACTAGTATTTGAAACCGAAATGTACTTATCTGGTATATTTTCATATATCACATTGGTTCTTGTATCCTTTAGCTATCAGATGATGCATAAAAAACTCTTCTAAGAAATTAGCGAAACGATATATCACGTCAACCGATGTCAACGGTCGGGAAATCTTATGAAGGTATATGCCGACAACCGATGCGAAAGGGTTAAAAATAATTATTTTTAATAAAGACTTTTATAATAAATTATAAATGGAAATATAAGACTTTTAACTTGTTTGACATGTTTTATATATTTTTTGTTAACAGCAATAAAAGTATATTGTGTATTTTTTTGTTTTATTTACCCATTTTTCTTTCTTTCTTGAATACTGTGCAAAAAAATCTCAGCAGGTTATTCATAGTATCCCATATCAACTTTGCATCCAGAAGTTCAGACAAATATTATCTATTGACAGGCGTCCTTAAAAAAACGTTTGTTATGGCTGCCATAAAACTACAGGGAGTGAATACATCAGAGAGAAATTAACGCCATTTGATTCATAGTGTATAAATAATTTTATTATATATTTATGGTACTGTTCTAATATTACAATCTTACACATATTTATTTCATTCTCATTACACTCATATAATACATAAATTTACCAAAATATAGTCATCAAATAAAAAATAAAAAATAAAAAATCCTTTCCTTACAAATATATTTATTGTTGGAATGAAATATAAAACTTAGATAATATAAGGAAATGGAAGATAAATAAATATCAACAATGCAAGTACATATAGCGACCGACAAACTCGTCTTACACTTGCCTTCAATTAGAGAAATTCTTCTGCGGATTTTATAACTTCATAATAAACTGCTGAAAGCTAAGATTGTATTCACATGAGAATGTCTTGTGAAATGGATTTGTGATTTGATATCGTGGACTGCACAGTGCGAGTTACGTTCTGAACAACTCAAGAAAAGCAATTCGTTTGATAAACAATGACACTCTTACGTCTAACATGCAATCAATGGAACACATGCGTAAGATTGGTTCACTTGGTCTTTTCTACCGTTAGAACTTATTCCTCCTGAACCAACTCACAACCGACAAACTCGCCTTACACTTGGCGAACATTTACACACGGTTAATGTGTGTCAACCAAGAACTGGCAGTTTCCAAAGCTCCTTCCTTAATGCTATCGGTAAGCTTTGGAATGCTCTTCCAGCGTCTGTGTTTCCTTCTTCCTACAATCTGGATCTCTTTAAGAAACATAAATATACACTTACATTCTCCCCAACCCACATACAAACACAACACACGTTTTCCCGCATGCAGTGTCTATTCTTCGTCAGGATTGATGATTTATTTAGTTTTGAGTTTTATTCAGATTAAAAGGCACATACACATAAAAAAGATAATCTAAATAAACCAACTCAAAAGACCCCTGCAATGGCGGTCGAAATATTGGTTGAAGGAAGTTCGCCACTCACGGCTAAACCCAAAAGCCACAATAACAAATCTGGCCGTGAAAACCTAAGAAGTTATTTACTTAATAAGTTATTTAAAAAAATTACGAAGCATTGGCCGAGACCCCCCGCAAGATGGACTGACGATATAAGAACAATATCGAGAGTGGCCTGGATGCGAAAGGCAGAGGATCGAAGAGAATGGAGACTCATGCGGGAGGCTTACGTTCAACAGTGGACGGATACAGACTGATGATGATGATGATGAAGTTGTTTTAAATAATTCAATATTTGGTTGTTAGCTCTTAGAGGTAAGTCTTGTAACAATAATATAATATATAGTATATATATATCAATTACAATATTTCAAGTTTTTTCAACTATCGTTCATTGATTTAACAAAATTGTTTGAAATGAGATAAAGCTTGATGATGATGATAGTGAATGAGAAGCCTTTAAATTAATATTTATTTTTATTACTTAAATATACATATACTATACATAAAATTCTTTTTTCAACGCGTCAATCCAAGCACAAAAATAACGGCAGAAGCGGGATGCGAACCGCGGACCTTGGAAACCAACTATGCCCAGGTATTCATACCGCTCGGCGAACTGCGCCATTGCTATGCCCAGACTGACTTGCGGTGAAACTAGTATTTATATCATTGCTAGCATCGTACGACAGATGTCGCCATAGTATATATTCAATGTATGTATATTTTTATTATTATTCAATCAGTCTTCATTTATTCACAAGCTTAATATTATTACTTTCCGGCAGTCTATATAATAATATTTATTTATTTAAGAAATAAAAAAATATTAAATAATATTTCATAAAATATTTTTAGTTCTTCTAAGTGTTTTAGACCTTTATAAAAAAGTAGTAAGTAATGTATTTATTGCTTTTTAATTACTCTGTAGATTAAAAATATTATTGAAAACATTACTTCATAATATTCCTTCAGCTCTATAAATTAGATTATGACCAGTTGTAACATTATGTTTATTTCATTTGAAAGGTTACCGTCGTGACCCAATAATTATTGATGTAGTGGCAACACCTATTAAAAGCCGAAGAAACAAAGCAGAGTACCAACTTATCAATACTTAATGTTGCAATCGTAAATGTGCACAGTTTTTTATTCAAATCATATTATAGTTTATTTCTAAGATGAGGATTATTAAAACAAAGTAATATTAATAGGTATGTAGACATGCAATTTTAAAATCAATTTATATCTTCAAAAATGGCTCACGGGAAATATTTCTATGTGAAGCAAAAGAGACGCGTAGTCAGGTTATTATAAATAACTTCTTAGTTAACTTCTTAGGTATTCGCGGCCAGATTTGATATTGTGGCTTTTGGGTTAAGCCGTGTGTGGTGAATTTCTTCTCTCCGATATTTCGACCGACATTGCAAGGGTCTTCTTCAGGGTCGATGACTTTGTTGTGAGTTGGTGTCAGGAGGAAGTGACACCAACTCACAACAAAGTCATCAAGCCTGAAGAAGACCCCTGCAATGGCGGTCGAAATATCGGAGAGAAGAAATTCGCCACACCCCGCTAAACCCAAAAGCCACAATATCAGGTTATTGTGGTTCTCCATTTGTTGATATGCTCCCTTTCTGGAACATATATACTCACTGAAAATTACTGCCATTAAGTTTTTGTAGATGCCATGATCTTCGCCAAATCATAATTTACATAACATTACATATAATCCAAGTTAAGAAATGGAGGTGAACTCGCAGTAGAAGAGCATTTACTACAGAAGGTTTTTCTGCAAGTTCTTGCTGTCCTGAAATGCCGCCAAAAGACTCAAATATCCCAGAAATGTTGAAAGAGAAAATTCATCATCATCATCATCATCAGCCTGTGTCCGTCCACTGTTGAACGTAGGCCTCCCGCATGAGTCTCCATCCTCTTCGATCCTCCGCCTTCCGCATCCAGGTCACTCCCGCTATTCTTCTTATATCGTCAGTCCATCTTGTAGGGGGTCGGCCAATGCTTCGTTTGCCAGTTCTTGGGCGCCATTCCAATACTTTTCTTCCCCATCGACCGTCGTCTCTTCGACAGATATGACCTGCCCATTGCCACTTGAGTGTGCCTATTCGTTGGGTAGCATCCACTACTTGAGTTCTTCTGCGTATTTCCTCGTTTCGGATTCTATCTTTTAGCGACACTCCGAGCATGGATCTCTCCATAGCACGCTGGGTGACTTTTATTTTATGGGTAAGACTTGCTGTCAGATTCCACGTCTCTGCGCCATAAGTTAATACAGGGAGGACGCATTGGTTGAAAGCCTTAGTTTTAAGGCATTGCGGAATTTTCGCTTTAAAAATGTACTTTAGTTTTCCAAATGCTGCCCATCCCAGTTGTATGCGCCTGTCGATTTCTTTTGAGAAGTTATTTCGCCCTAGTTGTATTACTTGTCCCAGATAGGTATAGTCGTTTACAACCTCTTGGGTGGTGATGCGCACCTACCGACTGCTATTAAAAGAGCAGTTTATAGCCTCTCACAACCAACTCCACTCCCACCTGTACGTGGTGAGCCCTACATAGTCATGTCACATCAAGATTGCGGTAACCAATCCCTTTGGCGATATGACGTGATGAACTGACGGGAGAAAGGAGGGCTGAGAGAGTTATCAAAAGAACTCTCCCAGCTTCAACTAGGCACGGTGTAAACCGGCCATAAACTCGCCAAGCCGCCTGGCAAGCGTGGCGTTTTAAGCCAACAACCCCGAATGAAAACACAACAAAGATCCGGCCCCTAGTTCCCAGCAGCTTCGCTATTCCTGGCCACGGCAGCGGCCATGGTAACGGCGGGGCGGGGGGTGCTAAGAATCACTGGGTTACTGCAGGCTGCCACAGACGACTATTTATTGCTACCTACAACACGAGAACATTGAGACTAGATGAGAAAATCGTAGAACTGGAAGAGGAACTAGATAGAATCAAATGGAGCATCGTTGGGCTGGCCGAAGTTAGACGAGAAGGAGAAGGTCTGATTAAACTTAACTCAGGACATCTCTTATACTATAGAGAAGGGGATCAAACCTCTCAAGGTGGAGTTGGCTTCCTAATCAACAAGGAAATTGCCAACAACGTCACCGAAGTTAATAGTATATCCCCCGAGTATCATACCTGACGCTTAAGTTATCGAACCGATACTCCTTACGAGTGGTGCAAGTATATGCCCCAACGTCTAGCCATACCGATGAAGAAGTAGAAGCTCTATATGAAGACATCGAAAAGCCCTACAATACAATAAGACACATTACTGCATAGTTATGGGAGACTTTAATGCTAAGATTGGAAAGTGCTGTGGAAACGAGAAATTTATAGGACAATATGGAACCGGACTCCGAAATAACAGAGGACAGATGATGGTAAACTTTCTACATGCTAACAAAATGTTTTGCATGAACACATTTTTCAAGAAAAACCAAAACGCAAATGGACCTGGAGAAGCCCGGATGGTAACATAAAGAACGAAATTGATTTTATTATGGCTAATAAGAAGAATATAGTCACTGATGTCTCAGCGATGCAATGCTTTAGTACCGGAAGTGACCACCGTCTCGTTCGAAGTACTGTGCACCTAGACATCAAACTGGAAAGGAAAAAGCTAATAAAACAAAGAGTTATACGTCCGTTAAATGTTCAGAGCAAGCTTGAGGAAACTTTTCAGCTTGAACTACAAAATCGATTCGCAGCACTGGAAGATAGTGATGACACCGACAACGTCAACAAACTTAACGAAAGAATCATTAATAGCATTAAAGAAACTGCCAAAAAAGTCATAAAGCAGTGCAAAAAAGAAAAAGGGTCAAAATTCTCAGACAAAACGATAGCTCTTATGGACGAACGTCGTAAAAGCAGAAGCATCCAAGATTACAATACCCTGAACAAAAAAGTGAAAAATCCATGAGATTTGACATTCGTCGTTCAAACACCGAGTATATCATGGAGATTGTTGCACAAGGCCGAGGGTCAAATGCATTTAGCAGACACACCTCTATAGGACAGGCCCAACTTTCCAAATTAAAGACACACGATGGGAAGATAACAACAAATCTTAATGATATACTAAAGGAAATAGAACATTTCTACGGGTTATTGTATTCATCTACGATGCCAGGTCCTAATGACAGATCTGCGGACGACAAGAGGGCTACTCTCACAAAGCACTGGTCTGAAGACATCCCAGATATAAGTATATTCGAAATTAAATCGGCCCTAAAACAACTTAAGAACAACAAAGCCCCTGGAGAAGACGGAATTACATCTGAGCTTCTGAAAGTAGGAGGAACCCCTCTGTTGAAAGAGCTTAAAAAACTATTCAACAAGGTAATAGAACACGGAGAAACCCCGGCGACATGGAGTACGAGTATTGTGATATTGTTCCACAAAAAAGGGGATAAATCACTGCTCAAAAACTACCGACCCATTTCCCTTCTTTCCCATGTGTATAAAGTATTCTCCAGAATTTTAACAAACAGGCTGACGGGTCGATTTGATGAATTTCAACCTCGAGAGCAAGCTGGGTTTAGGAAAGGCTTTAGTACAATTGATCATATCCACACGCTAAGACAAATCATTCAGAAAACCGAAGAATATAATCAGCCACTCTGCCTCGCCTTTGTAGACTATGAAAAGGCATTTGACTCAATCGAGACTTGGGCAGTGCTAGATTCACTACAACGCTGCAAAATAGACTATCGGTATATAGAGATAATAAAATCTCTGTACAAATCTGCAACAATGATGGTCCAGCTCCATGATAGCACTAACAATATTTCTATAAACAAAGGTGTTAGACAAGGAGATGTTATATCTCCAAAACTCTTCACAAACGCCCTAGAAGATATTTTTAAACTGCTATCCTGGACAAAATGTGGAATAAATATTAACGGAGAGTACATTTCTCACCTCCGATTTGCAGATGACATAGTGCTAATAGCCGAATCACCTAACAAGCTCCAAGACATGCTCTACGACCTCAATGAAGCGTCGAACAAAATTGGTCTGAAAATGAACATGGATAAAACAAAAGCCATGATTAATAGTCATATTTCACAGACCTTTGATCCTATTTCCATTGGAGGAACAGAAATAGAGGTTGTAAGAGAAAATTATGTTTTAATATTTCAATTTGATTATAGATAAAAAATGAATAAACTATTGACAAACAATAGTTTTAATAACCCTCGCCTTACGATGCTAAAAACTTCCGCGCGTTCCGATGCTGTCAACTCATTACACATTCTGATTTAAAGTGAATAAAATGAGTAGAAATTCGAAAAAATTTAAATATTCAAAGATATCGCTTAATTGTACAATAGTTGATGTCAATAAGCAGTAATAATTGACATTTAATAGCTAAAAACATAAAAAACATCGACGAAGACCTCAAACAGCCAGACGCACCTTCGCGCTTGAGCCTCCGAGAGATACTAACATTACTTGGCCTGTCGACATATGGATGAGCCGATATCATTTCGAACTAGGCGACTAACTGAGGTTTCCCGTCTCGCTCACTCATATTAGTACGTCAGCGAGAGTGAGGAGTATAGATGCCGCCGCATCTATGTATTTTTTAATTTTATTTTCGCACACACTTCCGGCAGGTGCAATGATTCATAACAGTTGACGCGTCTTGATTGTAGTGGTGAATTTATTCCGGATTTTAGAAAAATATTTCCTGCTCCCGATGAGTGCCTATTATTATAAATATTTTTTTTATTTCAATACGTAAATGTATTAAGGAGGAATACCTAAAATCTGAACCCTGTGTGTATTATATTTACAGAGATATTTAAGTTATTACAAGCAATGTGTAGTCGATAGACATCATCGGGGAGGAGATGTTAATGATGAAAAAAATTTTTTTTACTTCTTCTCATAATTTTAGTATTCAAACTAACCCATATAACAGTTTATTACAATCCCGAAAATAATATCGAAATTGTATTTATTTAGCATTCACATTGATTTTAGTATTATAGGTACACACATAGATTGAATTTTAAGCGAAGAGTTGCTATTTACGAAAACAATGTCAAAGTATTGCTACGTATTGATTTTATATGCGAGTCAGTTAGAATACTTGCATAATATAAATATCGTACCCGCAACAATACAATATACAAATCGTGCAAATTACTTAGTTCACAATTAATCTTAGTATGGTGCGTGTGTCGTAAAATTTAAATAATATTTTTAAACGTTATTTTAATTTTTTTAAATATATCTATAATTGTTAAATACTTAAACACATTTTATTAGTGTATGTGAGTGTAATATTCGTGTTGTGACTTAAAAATTACATGTAATTGTGTTTTCAGCAAATGAAAACGTAATTTTGTAGGTTATGGATCCGGCCATGGCGAGGAGACTGGTGTTTGGCGAAATAGGAGCTCGAAACATCCCGAGAGAGGTAAGAATTTAATACTATCGCGAACTAATTTTAATATTTTTTTTTTCCAATTTTTCGGGTATATGATTATAAAAACCTCCACTTAATTCGCTGCGAAGTAAGTGGAGGTTTGTAAGTTTTTTTCACAAAAATATAGACGTTCAAACGTGATTAAAATCATAGACTGCCTTAAAGTATTACGACATACTATATTTTTAGCTGAATATAATATTATATTAATAGCTATAAATACGTAGATTGGTGGTGATTCAGAATGTGGTGCATGACTCAAGATCAGAAGGTTGCGTGTTCAATTCATCAGACTGTTAAACCATATCGCCTCGAATATTGATATATTCAACTTGAGAGAAGCCCAGTTTCGACACGAGCTCCACGAATTTATTTATCAAAGTAATTTCGTGGAGTGTTCTGTTTAGCGAGCTTCGGGACTTTTTAATAATTCTTGTTAATAATAGTGAATACATTATTGTTTCTCTTGTATTATATCTTATTTCAGGATCGTATTAAATATATTTGTATTTGTAATGTTTCTGAAAGAAATAAATAAAATTCGATTGAAATATATTGATTTGAATTTTCTGAAGAATTACGAGGTGAGGGAGCGTAGAAAGTATTCTTCCATTCTAAAGTCGGTTAAGAGATGAAGCTGGACCTTGCTGTCCCATGTTCGTCGTATGTCGCAAGAAAGCATAAAAATGATGCTTTTCTTAATGTCTTCGGGCTCTTTTAGTCCTGGAAGCTCGTCTGGAACTATACATAGAATGTACTTAGCATAGCTACGGAAGGCAGAGCTCTCATGAAATGCAGCAAAAAACATGGACGAAACAATGTTTTGTGGCGGCAGTTTGAAAGAACTATAAACTCCAGCTAGGAAACGATTATGTAACGGTGATGATTATACGTCTAACATTATGAAGTAAATCATTTTTATGATTAACCCTCGCCTTACTATGTTAAAAACTTCCGCGCGTTCCGATGGTGTGTACTCGTTACACATTCTGATTTAAAGTGAATAAAATGAGTAGAAATTTGAAAAAATGAAAATATTCAAAGATATCGCTTAATTTTATAATAGTTGATGTCAAAAAGCAGTAATAATTGACATTTAATAGCTAAAAACATGAAAAACATCAGACGAAGACCTCAAACGGCCAGACGCACCTTGGCGCGTGAGCTTCCGAGAGCTACTAACACTATTTAGCCTGTCGACATATGGATGAGCCGACGCGCATCGATATAATTTCGTACTAGCCGACCAACTAAGGTTTCCCGTCTCGCTCACTCATATTAGTACGTCAGCGAGAGTGAGGAGTATAGATGCCGACGTATCTGGTTATTTTTTAATTTTATTTTTGCACACGCTTCCGACAGGTCGAATGAATGCATACATGACAGTTGACGCGTCTTGAGTGTAGTAGTGAATTTATTCCGGATTTTAGAAAAATATTTCCTACTCCCGATGAGTGCCTATTATTATATATTTTTTTTTCAATACGTAAATGTATTAAGTAGGAATACCTAAAATCTGAACCCTGTGTGTATTATATTTACAGAGATATTTAAGTTATTACAAGCAATGTGTAGTCGATAGACATCACCGGGGAGGAGAAGTTAACTTGATTCTCCACATGATTGTTTTTTTACTATTAGCAGTACGTACGAGTATTTTAGGCTTTCATTGAGTTTGAACTGTGGTGCTTTGAAGACTCGTGGGCAGAGGAACTGCTTAGGTTCTGGTTCTCTTTGTTGGCCAACTCGGCCGCAGCTAATCTGCTATCGGTAGCCTGCGGTGGTCAGCCAGCATAATGCTCCATTGTTCCGCTGACCCAACATTGTTCGCTTGATCCACTTGGGGAAAGCTGCTGATCTTAATGGAACGCTCCGCCATAGGAGCACGAGCTTCTTCTTTTACCGCCCCGTGTATAATAAGCTTCAGATACTTTGATTACACTAAACCAGATTCTATGTGTGACATGACTACTTGTAATATATTCTTCGTTTCTTTTGCTATTGCAGCAGTTTATCTTAAATGTCCAACTCTATCAAACTTTCGTTGCTCACATATTATAACTTTTATGCCTCATTGTGTGTTATATAGTATCTGCTGTCAGTTCTAGCACATACTATATATTTCAAAATCTGGTAAAACAGATTCTCGACTATGTATAATACATCTAAAACGAGAATATTCTTTGATTCTTAACTTATTACTACAGTTCAACTTTAGTTCCAATTCAATTCAATTTTATTTATTTCTTTCAGAAACATAACAAATTTTATTTAATACACATATATTATACATAAAATTCCTTAAGCGAGTCAATTCATTCAGAAAAAATATCGACATATAAAAATATCAGGAGCAGGATGCGAACCGCGGACCTTTGGAACCAACATTTTGCCCAGGTAATTATACCGCTCGGCCACCGTGGCCATTTCTTCCGCCTGAGCTGACTCGTCTTGGAACTTCTTTATATGTTATTATCGTATGATAGATGTCGCTATAGTATGTATTCAAAGTATGAATATATTTTTATTTTTTATTTTTCAATCAGACTGCATTTATTCACAAGCTTAATGTTATTACTTTCCGACAGTCTATTTATTATATGCGCTCCTGCCGATATTTTTTCTGAATGAATTGACTCGTTTAAAGAATTTTATGTATGTATATTTAATTACTTATAATATTGTAATATAGTCAATGATCTATAAAAGTAGATTAAAATAATGAAAATAATAAAATAATATTCTAATAAATATTTAAAAAAAATACATATTTATTTAATACTAAGTGATATAAGATGAAAACAAAAATTTATAATATGTAAATACAGATACTTATGATTAAGTACTTAAGAAATAGAAAACAATAAAGACAAACAACATAATGTCCCAATGCTCATTAAATGGATGACTCCAACAAATTACTCCAAGCAAATTCATGGAGGTCGTGTGTGAACTGGGTCTCCCTTGCGTGGAATATACCAAAATCCGAGGCGATGTGGTTAAACAGTCTGATCACTCTCTTAGAGGTATAGTTTTTCATCGCTCATTGCTAATATATTTTATATTTTTTGCATCATTGTATATCGTATATTTTTACCTGCTAAATCTTCCAACTCGTCATAAGTCATCTAAATATTTCTATATATATATTGATAACTCGTATATTACTATTATACTTATTGCAAGGACCGAAAGACTTTATTGTTACAAGTTACCAAGGGAACCGATGTACTTTGGTTAGTGGCAGCGATCAGTAATAATCATTTGATCAAACGATGGAAAAGGAATCTATCAGTTGAATGGATGGCAAAAATACGACGCCACACCCACACGATTAAGATTAATAATTTTGATACATTGTATGTGAGGTAAACACCGTATTATGCTTATTGCTAGCATCAGGCTAACGACTAACAAGGGCAGAGCCGCGAGGGCGGACCTTGGGCGGGGGCGGCTGCTCAGGATAACTGGCTGAAGAGCAACTGAAGGAATAATGATGCAGGTAATGGATGAGCTATAACGCAGGCGTTTAAGCATCTCTCATCTTACGTCAGATTCACACTGCAAGAAAATAGCTACTTTTTACTATGCATTTTTATCATGGAGCTTATCTCAGAAAAGAATTTCGAATCCCTCAAGTTGAAGATAGAATCTGCATCATCTTTAAAGCATTATTTTTAACAACTTGTATTAACCATAAACAAAACACAAATTTGCTAGGTTTTTTAATACGCCAGCAGCCTCGATAGTCCAAAATTATTTGTTCAATGCCATTTAAAAAAAGAGTATTGTGTTTGATTAGCAACCTTAACGTCTAATCTTCAACCCATGGAATACAAAACTTTCAGTCAGTTCTGCTATTCCAAACATTCCCTATGAATCCCTCTTGATCCTCTTCATTAACGTCAGACTTGTGGAACCCTTACCGAAAAGTTCTCAGGTCAAACGGCTTCTCGAGTTCCTTAACACAATTTTTCCTGCGTATATTTATATGTTTTAAAAAACTTATGTTAAACGCATAATATATTAATTGATACAATTTTTACCCTAAACAATTAATATAAAAATTCTTAATAATTCAGATAACAGTCAGAGACAAAAAAATGAAATTGATTTTAATTAATATCTCAATTGAACTCGTCTGCGCTTTTGAATTAAAATCAGTCCTAGAATCTTTTCCGAAAATCACTACATGGTTGACATGAATGAATGTCGATTCAGAACGAATAACTTTTCCAGCAGGTATACAGAGCTCAAGCCAGCTCACGTTAGTATATTTAATTAACGTGTGGTTATTCGGAGATCACACTACGTCTGAAATTAAAATGAAGCATGGCGTGCAGTGCTCAAATTTGTGTTATGTTTCGATATTTAGTGCTTGTACAGGTTTATTCCAGTTGAGCTTGGCTCCAGCTTAGTTAACTTGCCTGCGGTGCGATTATTGTTCTACGAAGCCGTGAATAACGCGTGGAGCAGGAAATAAAATCAATTGCGAAATGCATCCGCCGGGCGCTGCAAACGCTTTTCAATTGGGATGTATAAACAATGAGAAATTACGAACACCTCGCCCGTAACTCGCGGAGGGGAGGGACCACGGACGTGTGAAGTGGAGGGACCGCCCCCGGCAGCAGGACACAGTAATCTAACATCTGCGATCTGAACAGCTGTGCGGAACTGGTAGACTCTACATATTGTATGAACTTGATTACTTAGAGTGTACAGAGATGGCATGAATTCGTTAATTTTATTAAAATTTAAGATTATCTGGCACTTACTGAATGCTGAGTTCTTCAAGGTATTTTTAGCAATCTCTTCTAAAGAATGTCTGTTAATGTGACATTGCAAAAAGCAGACTGTTAAACATTCTCTAATGAGAAGCATCGTTTTTGAGAATGGGAAAGGCATTTAGTGTTGTCGTTTGAAAGTATACACATCGGCTCCGTGATATCCTTAGACACCAAAACTGAATCCGACGTGGAGCATATAATAAACATAGGATGGCTGAAATGGAGGTCTTTCTCTGGGGTTTTGTGTGATAGCAAGATTACAGAAAGGGCCAAAGGTAAAATCTACAAAACTAGTGCAAGGCCAGCTATGCTCTACGGATCGGAGTGTTGGACCCCGCTTAAAGGTGACCTATAGAAAGATATGATTCATGTGGTAGAGATGAAGATGCTGAGGTGGGCGGGCGGTGTGATTAGAGTGGACAGAGTTCGAAATGAGTATATTCGGGGTTAGTTTCGGGTGGCCCCAATACCTGAAAAGATAAGGGAAAACCGCCTGAGATGGTATGGGCATGTGACACGGAGAGATGAGGACCACATGGTGAAGAAACCCCTTAACATACCCACGCTGAGAAGAAGACCTGGAAGACCACAGGCAACCTGGACTGTAACTGTAGACAAGGAACTGAAAATTCTGGGCTTCACAGAGAATGCAACGCAGGACAGACAGACATGGCGAATGTGCACAAGGAGAGTCGGCCGCAGATGATGGGAAATTGCGAGGCTAAAGAAAAATAAAATACAAGTTTGAAAGTATACACATATGTATGTACGAGTTTATTTCTTAAAAATACTGAATGGCTTTTTTTAAATAAGTCGTATTAGAATATGTACAATAATTACAATATTACAAATATACTAAAAACAAATACTTTATTTATTATATTGAGTTAAATTAGAGTTTGGTTTGAGCAGTTCTTTAGGGCAAAACGATTCAGGTCTCGGGACTGTTCAGAGCATAACCATTCGATTTTATTAAAATTCCTATTAACAAATAACTCAAAAATATCTCTGGGATACTACAGATCTCATCTTTTCAAGTCGCGGGCTCTCAAGCCCTGGGGTCGTCGGGAACCATACATGTAGACCTTCAGGTGCAGAGATAACAACTGACAACTGTGTGGTGGCAATTTTTGGTGACCATATGTTGCAGATATAGAGCAGCTTTGGAAAAAAATATAGATATATTACACATACGAGTACATATTTCTGCATTGGTTTATTAGTTTGTATCGTTAAGTACCTGTAAGCTCAGGAATAATATAAGTATTGACCAATTTCATGATACGTTAATTTCATATAGAAGGATTGTCATAGTAAATTAATACTAAATTTCATAACTGCAATATATTCAGTTTTAGGTTTCGATTTATATACTTTTACCTGTATTACAAGTCATTTTTGCTGATGTTTTCTGGAAGATGTGTTGTTTTGTTGCTTGCATTTTTGGGATTTCCAAGGGCATTGCATGTTTGTAAATATCCAAGGCCATGCCGCTCAGAAACCCCAACTCTGCGGCAACTTGCTCCTGGAGACTCCAAACTTCATTCTTGTATTTATGGAACTATAATAACTCAGTTAAACATAATGTTGAAGACTTTTTATAAAACTATTTTATTTCGTTTTATCTGCGCAATTATCTTTAAATCGTAAATGTCATACAATATTGAAAAAAACATCTTAGTAAAGTATAACAAATCAACAACGACAAAAAATACTCGTATTTTATATTATAGTAAAAAAAATATATATTACAGAAGTATTTAGCAAAAGTCGATAAACTTTTATTTTAATATAATTAAATTTCAAAGCATTCATTTTAAAATCCATTTGAAATATATAATGCTTTTATAGACTGAGGACGCGTTTGAGTGATACCGAAACCGCGATCTCGTTTTCGTGATTAGCAGAATGCTCAACGTGATATTAGAACTAAATTACTAGAATAAAAATCATTATACTCGTATATTTATTACACGATAATACTGGTAAAGCCACTTCTTAGGACTAAGTGGCTCTGGACTGTATCAGGCTAATCATTATCATGATAGTAAACAGTTTTCCTTAACCTATGTTTGTCTTCCACATCAACTCTAATTTGTTCTATGATCGCCATAAATTGACGCTACACAGTTCTGTAAGCTTCCATAGCTTTCGATGGATTCTACTGTAAGCTTCCATAGTTTCCGATGGTTTCTTCTGTAAGCTTCCATAGTTTCCGATGGTTTCTTCTGTAAGCTTCCATAGTTTCCGATGGTTTCTTCTGTAAGCTTCCATAGTTTCCGATGGACGAGAACCGCAATGTCACGCAAAGTATAGTTGAGTGTTGTTAATCAGAACTCTTAAAAGTATCAGATAACATAAATGACTTCGTAGATTTTCACAGCCAGATTTGGTATTGTTGCTTTTGGGTTAAAGCGTGTGTGACGAATTTCTTTGCACCAATATTGCAACCGCCATTGCAGGAGTCATCTTCAGGGTTGTCGATTCACAAAATCGGCAGTTTTTACAACATGTTGACGCTCCCGAGGCTTTTGACCATTTGCACCAAAAAGGTGGTTCAACACAATATGTTTTATGAATTAAATGATAATGGTATAATTTAGCTCTTGATATGGCAGCCCTTCACCTCCATCGCACCCTGGTATCGAGTGTCTATTGATGGAGTGTCCCCTCCCGACACTCCGGTGCCGGTCCGCGGCGCCATAACGAGCGTTTGTCCTTCAGCCACCGTAACTCCCGAGGACCGCCTCTACAGCCCATTGTTATAACTAATGCACGGAAAGTGTTCGTTAGTCAGGAGGACCAAGAGCATCGCACCCAGGACCGTATCAAACATTATTATTATACCCACGAAAATAAAGCGCAAGTAAAATATGGCACGAGCTAAACATATCCTTGAGTATTTTTTTTTTAATGTAATCGAAATAGAAGAAATGTCGAAACTAGAATAACTGATATTTGTAAGAACTTTGAATGCTTCACGTGTTTGCCTCAAATATCTAATAACCTACTTTCGGTGATTTAAAGTATTTTATCTCTCATATAATTTTATTAAATATTAATTATTTAGTTAGTCAGGGATTTTTTTTTCTCTCTTAAGGATGCTTTAATTTCAAAACGAAGTTTAATCAATTTTATTGGAATGATGCAATGAGAACACGAGAAAACATTTTATGTATTGTAAACGGTTTTATTTTAACCAGTCAATTCTGCGACATTTACGTCAGATTTGGAATGAATTTACATCAAACGTTGATAGAGGTCTATTTTAATTTGAAATGTCATTTTTGTATTACTTTAAGGTTTTTTAATGTTTTTAATGTTTAATAGTTGATTTTTTTTTAAATACGAAATAAATAAAATTGAAATATTTTTACTAAAAATGACTAAACTAAAAATAAATTGTATTAATTGAAAAAAAAAAGCGCTATACTATAATATGTATTTACAGTTTACATCAACAAATTCAAAAGAGTGGGAATAGTATATGGAAACGTTCGTATGGTTTAAATGCACACGGAGTTATACCGTATTTCGATATGACAAAAAATATTATGTTTAATGTAATATTTATAATTTTTTTTTATGTAATTATCATCCTAAAAATCTCCTAAAAAAATCTCCGATATACAAATCGCTCACATAAACTAAAACCAAGCAATATAATTTCACAATAAAAATGGTATTGATTGGCTCTCGAGAATTCTATAACATGTCTACACAACCTTATGATAATCAGATTTGACCAATTTGATAGAGTATTTATGTTTGACCGCAGAAGAAATTATATTTTCGAATTGAAAATGATTTCTAGTTGCATTGATGCGGGCCTGATCATGACACCCAAGGCAGCTGGATGTATTCGCAATCCCAACAATAACTTCATATGAAATTCTAGAGGAGGTGGAGCGAGTAATGGATGTGTCCATACCAATGTGTGTTATTGCTGAACGAGCAGCGCCGAGCAGGGCTGCAGGGAACCATTTAAACTATTATTATAAGTAGCTTGCACATACTATAAATAGTGTTTGCTTAACGTGCTTTGCTTTATACTTTTCAATAGCAACTGCGCTAAATAAAATGATTAGAATAATTCAGGAAAACATTTCAATGGGTCCAATTTTCACAGGATCACTTTTATTTGAGCCCCTGAATTTATTATTTTGAAATACTGATTTATTTATATTTACTAGAAAATTAGCCGCTTGGTTGTAATGGGACGTATAATCTATGAGTTATTTTATTTTTATGATTTTTTAAATATAAACTGTTTAATAATATGTTGTGCCTTGAAAATTGCGTACAAGATTAGATCATACGAATGGAACAAAAATAAATAGAAGATGTATATTTCGTGTAGTCTCGATGATATCATTGATGTAGTTTAACAGCAAGAAGCCATCAAAACCAAGCAGCAGTCGAGTAATGTCTTGAATTCTCTCTAAAATTGGCAGACTCCCACACGACAGCACAGAACACGTCTCCTGTTCTCATGGATGGTGCATTCAGATGCATCAGAGAATGTCTCAAAGAAAATATCTACTGTTCGATGAATGAAATAACTATTTTCCTTATTATACTAATTTTGAAATCCTTTAAATACTTATGTATATGGTTGGGTCATAAAAGACTTGCATTTCATTATTTGGGCCTCAAAATTATTTCAGTTGGTAGACAAATGTCGTCTCGTGAACACCAAGTCTTTATAAGCTGATGACTTACGTGTTACGATGAAGATTAATTTTTAATTGATCGTCAAAAATTACACACAGTTATTAAAATGTAATTTGTTATTAGTGTTGATCAACAGTAATTAAAATTCATAATACTGGAGCTCTCTTAGATATGTATCCAAGTGAGAAGAAATTAAGAGTTTCATGAATATAAACTAAGTTTTCAGCGAAGCAAAAAGCTTTTGAATCCTCACCGAAAATAATATTCCAATGTGAGAGTATATAATTTAAAAAAATCAACAGTCTTGGAACGGTCTTTCACTCAAGCGAAACAGGAAATGGTGAGATTCAAATGCCACAGATCGCCTAGTTTTGCTGACCATTGTCCGCGGTACTCAGCTCCATTACAGGCGGCCACTGCACCTGTCCGGGCGGCGGCCGCGCGGTCGTGAGTCATTCTTCAGGTGTAAGGTGATGTGGAGGACTTGGAAATTGCCGTGTTGCATGCAAACTCAATCAACGAATGAGCTTTCGAACGGTTGTTACATCATCAGGGTCATGTCGTTCAAGAGTGAGCACTGAGGCAACATTTAACTTGTGCGTATTTTAGAGCTTCAATTCATATATATTTATCGGAGTGTATCCATGAGAACAAGAGTCGTGTTTTGTATTGACGCCTAAGAGTTTCATTTCTTGGGATAACCTTCCTTCTTCTGCTGCTTAGTTTTGACGGTCCCTTGTTGTTAAACTACATTAATGGTATCATTAGAAGAACGCGTGCGGTTACCCAAGGAATATGATTTTTTTAAATTTATTTTTTCGAATTATATAACCTTGTGTGTAATTTCCCGGGTACCAAGCGCAACATTTTTTTCTACATTTTTCTTATGTTTTAAAAGAAAAAGTATTAAGTAGACTCGCCGACGTAAAACTAGGTTAGTTGGACGTTGCGTTCAAAAATGCGTAGTATTTTTGTGTAAAAGTCAGAGATATTGGAAGTATTTTTGAATAAGGCTCTTGAATAGAACCTTCAATACAAACAAGCCAATCTCAGCATTAATAATCATGATTTATGAACACGTCATGTACTACAAGAAATACAAACATTCAGCCCTTTTTGCTCTCAAATGATATTACCCCAGGTGAATATTCTTTAAAAAATCGATAAAGTCACTAATAATACAGTCAATTATCTTATAACGCACTTTTTTTATAACGGTGATTTTTCCTTTAGTAATTGCAACAATTTTTCGTATAAGTCCTTTCTATGTTGTTATTTTATGTTGAACCGCCACAAGATTGACTGTATTTGAAGATCCTTATGTAAAAAAAGAACCTTAGCAGTTATCTTCTAAAGTTCTAAGCTCCCTCCAAGATAAGGTCATATATCAAGTTTTAAAGCGCCCAAAATGAAACACTTCACATTTAGTAGCAGTTTTTTGCTGTCTCTGATTATGTGCTTGGAATCTTGAGAGGAGTATGGTATTTATAAAATTCCTCCGGTCGTTGGTTGCTCTTGCAGCACTTGATTTTCCTCCTTATTGTTATGACAGCTGGTTGTGTTGCGGTCTTGGGCGCATGCCACTGACACTGAGGAGGCTGCGGAAGACGTCCAGCTTCATTCAAATGAACCCGCGAAGGAATAATGCAATATTTACAACATCGCGAGGCGATATATTATCAGTTTGATACACTTAATATTCGCGGCCAGCACTGAGGTAACAGCAAATGCTGTATTTGATCACATAAATAGGCGTTAGAGCTATTAACATTGCGTTACTTACTTTGGAATTTGCATTATTGCTGGATCTTGGTTAAATACTATTTATAAACAATAATAACTAATATTTTTAATCAATAAAATTTTAACCAAAAAATATTGTTCGGTTAAAATTTTCATATTAAAAATATTTTTAATTTTTTAAATGGTGTGTACGGGAAATATACATCCGGGTGTATAAAAACGTTATTTTAAATATAAAGGAATTGAAAATGAAATATTTTGGGTTAACATAGGATAATATTTTTTTTTATAAATATATTTACTTAACGTTAAATGAAAAGTAAAGCGTTATATCAATGCTGAGTAAAATGTTTAACTTAAAATATTTTTATGTTCAAGTGTTTTATTGTATTTTGACTAGAATAATTTATTAATACTTGAAAAAAGTATCATTGAAAATTAACTGAAATTTAAATATAATAAAAAAAACAAATCATTTCTCATATTTTAAAATCACGGTCACTCTTACAGCAGGGGTCTGATTTCACAACTAGGAGTATAAGTATGTGATCCGTAAGCGTAAATGTATTTTTTAAAATTAATTTATATGCAATCTCCATGAGGCTTCCCACAATCAGCACTGAACCATAAAAGGTGAAATGTATTAACTCTTTTCAAAGGTTAAAAAATTGTGAATGTTTCGATGGATATCAAAACTGATAAAATTTATAATAAGAGGTGTGGATGATGTGTTGATCATTGTTTTAGAACACAAGCTATTTTTTTAAATCATGTCCTGATTGCTTCAGATGTATAATATACCTAAGAGGTTAACCGAAACAGATTCGGAATGTCAAGAAAAGATTTAGTGCCGTCAGGTTGCTTTATCCATCGGCAACAGTCGTACAATTATTGCGCAACTTTGTATCTGCAGAGAACCGAAAAAGAAATAAGCTATGAGATCAGATGGCAAGGCAGATAAGGAGGCAAAGAAACTGGCAACTTAGTTGTCTGGTGAATTAATAATATTTGACTAAAAATCATAGTCTCACTTTAAAGCTAATGAGTAATTGAAAATATCTAACATTTAGATCTTTTATTCATATAGGTATACAAATGTATAAATCCATCATGTATTTATGGCTAATTGTATTGATGAACAAGCTTTAAAAATATCGTCGTGTTGTTTAAATCTGAATATGCAAACCTTATGATCTGGTAAATAAAAAATACATCACGCTGAAAAACAATGCAACCTTATTTGTACAGTCATAATTTAAATTAAGTTCTAAATTATCATTGTCTTATTGATAAATTATTACTTAATATTGTTAAAAGTAATTCTATACAATAAACAATGCGATCTATAAGATAAAAAGAACAGATTTTTTCAGTAGATAAACTAAAATTTTCTAACTTTTCTAACGATTAAAATCAGTTTAAGAAGATATAAGGCTATAGGCTATTTTAAAGAGACGTTAAATATTACTTACAAATATAATTATTTAACAAATTATGTTGCGTTACATATTATGAATAAGTATTTATCAATATCGTAGATAGCTCATTTTATGATACAGGTTAAAATAAATGTTGATGTTCGTCGCTTATACGATTTGACTGACGCAAGGGATGATAACATTTAGTTGATGGTGATATTATAAATATTCGTTTTTAAACTACCTTTTTTTGTTTAATTTTAATTGTACAAGAGCAACGCAGCCTCGTGAATATTTTCATAATGCAGGTTCCCTCTTGTACAGATGGCCGGCAGACGTGGGCGTATAATAATGGTCCGTTCAATCCAACCTATCACGGAATGTACGCGGAAACTGACCTAACCTCAAAACACCGCTCCCCGGTCTAATGGTCACAAAAAGTCTCCCGGTGCCACGCGCGCAACAACTCTAACAGAGGTTATCAACCAGTTGCATATTTATTGATATCCTCTTTTCTTATTTAAGACATCGATTTACTTGACGAAGGATGCAGGATCAGGTTCACAATACAAAAACTTGTTTCTGTTTCACATATTACGCGTTTATTTGTCCCAAACGTCGCCCGTTAAAGCGAACGCCTTTATGCGCGAGCGCTATAACGGGCGCGAGTCAAACTTCAACTAACTACTGCCCGCGCGTTCTGACTGCCAGCGCGCTCTGACATCTCGTCATGCCAACAGGAAATGGGCCAACTGTCATTACAATTATTTTTGGCGTATGCAAACACCGCTTAAAACTATACAATCAATATTAATTAATACAATTAACATTAGATGTGTATGTCAGGCGAGCGAACAAAATAAGAGACAAAATATCGTTTTTCGAAGCTTTACGGCATCAGCCTAAATGAGCTATATCAAGCTGATATCATTATTATTTGATGAAGTTGTGACGATGTTATTGTTTTAATCTTTAAAAATGGAGAATAAGCGAGTTACAAAATTACAAGTCATACTTGTTGGAAAATACTGGACAGCTCTGAGATAAAGATTTAAAGTTTTATATATTATTTTATTTAAAGATTTGTTGGCGATTGGATCTGCAATTTCATTAAAAATCTTTATATTTACGACGCAGATAGGGGCATAAAAATGTCGTGAATTATGGTTGATTATATTTGTGTAACAATTTATTCACTTTGGATTATTTACGTACACAAATGTTCCTATAATCATGAAAGTGTTGTAAATCAAGTAATTTTAAATAACGTGTTATTCATTTATTTTCTTTTATTAGTTCACATTGTTGTGAATTAATATAACCTTTCTAAAACATAAATTAAAATAATCTAAATATAGCATTTTATGCAACATGAAATTGTTATTTTCACCGTTTTCAAACAACACCAAAATACAAAGCTTAAATATCTCAGAACGATTGAAATATGACTAACGTCTTTCATAATCATGGGCACAAATAATGAAAGTAATAAAAAACACACCATAAATAACAATTTATTGTTTTAGTCTGAAAGCATTTAAAAATGTTCTTATTTTGTAAGAATTTTAAACATTTAAAATTCAATGACGTGGCAATTCATTCGTGTGTTTCAATTTTTCGTGCATTATCTGGTAAGTTCAATAAGTAACGGTGAATTTAATTTTTTTTTGTGACATACATATGTGTTATTAAAATTATAAACATTTGTGTCATTTTAAGTTGCTTTTGTTTCCAATGTAGCCATAATGTATCTAATAAAAACAAAAAATATACTTGTAGACTATTCTCCATTAATTTTCACTGATGTTTTCTAGGAAAACGATGGTTTTACGATGACACCTTATTAATGATATAATTAGAGTATGTATATTTACAAAAAGTTTCATTGATCAGTTTTATTTTTTATTGTTTTTCTTTCTGGAAAACATTGTTGTGGGTTTCCAAAGCCTCCCAGATGGTTGCATATTCACAATTCTCTTATTGCATATTAGAGTAGAGATATATATGTGGTTGGACAGACCTGGCGGAGAGGATAAAGATGGTAGTCCGCACAATGGCCTTGTAGCTCTTCCTCGCACGCATTGTGACCATTGTCACATTCGGAGACATGCCCAAAGATGGCCGGTAATAAGTTTGCCTAACACCGCAGAGTGCCCGGAGCGGTGTCCATGCGGCGGCTTTCCTTGAGGTGTTTGCTTTACCGCGACCACACCCGCCATTCATCAACACGCATATGGCGTGAAAACGACGCCCCAATGTGCTTTATTGTTGTGCGTACTTTACTGGTGTAAGCCGACGATGCCTAAAACAGAAACGGCGATCGCGATCGAAGGCGGCTGTGCGACGTTTTGGGAGTACCGCAAGGATCTAGTCTGGCACCTTTGTAGTGTTCTGCATTTGCTATGAAATATTAAACATATTAGTTTTTTTAATACACTAAAATATTACTTACGCAACTGATACCTACCACTCTTTTTTACTGTATTAACAAAATGCATAAATTACAATATTTTTTTCTGTAAGTGCAGGACATAATTTATTGTATTGTTTTAATGTTATTATTTAATATACAATTTTTCCCATTTGTAATATTAATATTTTTATTTTCTCACGTGTGTCATTAAGTCATTTTGATATATTAAATTAAAATAACAATTTAAATTATAAATTTAATATGTATTTTACTGTATTTGTCACCACGTAATCTAATTAGGGTTACAACATATTATGATACGTTCAATGTTCCCTCCCGGTTCACTAGAGGCAGTAACTTGCTACATGTAAGGACAACCAAAACCAACTACGGTTTCTATTCTCCTATGTTAAGAATGTGTAGACTGGTTAACTCCTAGTAACTTGGACTTTTTCGGGGTAGACCTTCCGGTATTTCGGAGATCCCTCTACTAATGTGCTAGATCTGTTAATTTACTCATATTCATGTTTTGTCAAAATGTATTGTCTTAGCTATAATATTTGTTCTGTTTTACCATTTTATTTATTGTATTTTCTACTTTAAAACCGTATGTATTGGGCTAGGCCGTTAATAAAATAAAATAACATAAAAAATTATGTAAAATATAAACATTAAGGTTCTAAAGAAACCTGATACACCCATTATTTGTATTATGCCAGAGAAAATGTCCACTGCTTGTTAAAATACTTAAGTTAATATACCTACTATTTATTTGAATTATATGAAACTTTTTTTGAAAACTTAAAACGACAATTTTGATATTAATAAATAAATAAAACAAGGAAAACTTTGTATGAAACCACTGAGTTTGTAACTCTACTGGTTTCGGTGACATAGCACCTAAAAACAGTTTTTAGTAGTAACTCCTGACGGAGGTGTTATATCGCAGAAACTCGTAGAGTGATTGTGAATTAAAACTTGGTAGTTGCAAATAAAGTTTAAATTGTTTTATTCTTTAAATATGACAAACCATAAAGTTTCTGCGTTCTACGGGTATGTTGATATAATAATTTGGATGACAATGAAAGCTGTAAACTATGTTTAGAAACTTCATACATACTGATTAAAAAAATCTTAGCTTGTACGTCATGCCGTGAATATCAAAATTGTAAAATATATTTAAATTTTAAAACCCACGTATGCTAATTATAAGTTTTTTTTTTAAATTTATTGTCTTTTGCATGGAATAAAACATTTGCGACGAATTATCCGCAAATTCTCAATTCAAAACGACACATTTAAAGATGGCAGATAAAAACATTTTTATTGCTCCATTTTGACACGCCTCGAAGCGTTTGATACTCGCGGGAATAGGAAATCCGATACCTTAATGCCTACGTTATTATTTTAAATCATTTCTACAACCAGCTTTATAGGCGGTTAAAAAACGATAGTCATATAATTGGCGTGAAGAAATCCAAACATACAATGTTGTATTATTGAATATTATTTCGATAACGCCACGACTGTTATGACTTTATAACCACAGATGGCGCTGCAGTGCGTCGAACATTGCTTTTTATTATTATTTATTAATAAGATATATTCAATATTCATTCACTGTTATTTGTGAGCTGTAAATATTACCGCGAAGGAATCACTTGTGGCTTCGTCATTGTAAGAATATTACAGGCGTATAATTATAATGAGAGATGGTAGAGTATAAAAGAGCTAATTTGGTACAACATCGCGGTGTAATTGAATTTTATAATGAACAGGTACATGCCACCATTTCATTTAATTTCACAGTGTGATTGAATGTATGGGCTATCGAACTATCAAATTGTTGTTCAAACACATGCAGTTGAATGCTTTTCGACAGTGATGGGAAAGTCATATGAGGGTTATATTTCTATTGTGAGGATTGGTGAACGTACAAGTATGTATTAGCAAATAATTTTGATGCAATAATGTTTTCACTAGAATCCAGTATAGTTAAAATATTAAGAGAAACAAGATTATCTCTCAATAGAGGATTGTTTGGAGCATCTTAATGTACGGCTGTGAGACATGGTGCTTATCTGAAAGTGATAAAAAAATACTAGAGGCCTTTGAGATGTGGTCGTAGAGAAGAATTCTCGGAATTTCCTGGAGAGTCCACGTCACGAACAATGAGGTTCTCAGGATAATCAAGGAAGATAGGCACCTAATAAGAACCATCTCAGAGAGGCGAGCCCGATGGATTGGTCACATCATGAGCCACGATGGTCTTCTTCATGATATTGTGGAGGGAATGGTTGAGGGTAGAAACTGTAGAGGGCACCCTAGACGGGAGTATTTGCAGCAAGTATTCGAGGACATGAATTGTAGCGCTTATGCTGAGCTGAAAAGGGTTGCGGAGGACCGAGAGGAATGGAGATCGAGATGCAAGATTCTGTTGCTGCAAACCAATCCACCGGATTGATACTACGAAGAAGAAGACTTACTGATTGGATTATATGACGTTATTTTTACAAGAAATGTAGAAAGTACAACAGAGTTGTAGGTCTCTTATACATCAATTGCAGTTGTATGTAAAATACGGAGAAGTATATTTATATTGATTATTAATTAAATTATATATTCATAGACGAAAGTCAGACGATGAACATCACCCATTCATAGCCGAGTCACAGTAAAAACTGACTATGTGTGTGAATTCTGGATTGTAGATATTCTAATAAAGTCGTCGACCAACACTCAACATAGGACTTAGTAATTGACTAAACTTAAATATTTTCATCAACGTGTTAACAACAAGTTTGGGAACATTGCAAATATAAATTTGTTGATAAAAATTATTTAATGTTCATAAAATATACGCAACTTTTTGCCTTCGAAAATATTTTGACCAAAAAACCTCAATATTTTCTCATACTCCGGTGTCTCATCTAGTTGAAAACCACAAAATATAAAGATTGTATAAGAGAAGAAACACATGCTGGAAGAGCATTCCAAAGTTTTTTTTATTTCACATTAGTTAGTTTCCTTACTATATTATAAGTTCTGTTAAGGTAGTACATAGTATTTCCCTGGTCAAAAGTCATTTATATGAGTATATCAACTCCTAATTTATGTATACTTCCTGACGGCTTTCCAGGAAACGAAAAGGTCGATAATTTTTGCTCTCCTTAGGGAATCGAAAAACATGTCCCAGGAATATGCATCTACGTTATTTCGACTAAAATGTAAGTTTGTCTTAGTAATAAAACAGTAATGTTTTATATGATTTTTAGATTTAAGTTGAATCCGAGGTTAATCGCATGACAGTCGTGTGTTTTGACCGCTTATACGTCCTCTAGGCATGTGAGTAAGTAGGTGGGCTCCAGCTTCACGTATTATTGCATCACAATCGATGCATAGTTTATAGATGACGTCGGGTGATACGATACGCGTTTGTGGAATTCAGAGACAATGGATCATTATTCTTCTATTTAATGTAAGCGTTTATTGAAAAACATTATAAGCGCCGGCGAGACACGCTTAGTGGTAACGCACTTGTTTCAAAACGAGAGACGTCCGGGTTGAAAATAAATTAAATCGATATTATTCATTTACAATGTGAATACATTTAAAAAAGCACATATTACATATAATAATCATAGTTTTCGGTACGTAAACAATTTCTTCATTAAATTGTCTTCTTGCGTCTCTATACTTAGTTTATTTAAGAAGGTTGACTCCATCGTTGAATAATCTTGGCGTATCTTGGGACTTAGCAGGCCAGTAGATACTTCGTATATAAATAAACCCACTAAACCGCCAAGCCCCAAAACACACCAGACATTTATGAATATTCTCTCTGCTTCAGTATTACATTAACGCTAAATCAAAAACTTTACAATATAAAAAAACTGAAAAAATATGAAAATGGAGGTTTCCAGTTGTTGAACTACTTCTCATACTACCTCATGTAATGTTATTGAAGGAAATAAATAAATTAATTGTTCAAAAAAATAATTGTCCAAATAATTGTCCAAATGTATAGGGCGAGTGAGATCTCTGAGTTATATACTTTTTTTTTATTAAGACAAAAATTGTTTGTACAAAAATGTATATATTTAACACCACACCTTTTCGGCAGATTGCGTTAATGGTTTTCAAACATCCATAAAAATATATTATATTAAAAAAAATATATATATTAGCTGTAATACATTATATCAGTATCTTGAGTAAGATACTCAGATTACTTTGAACATTGCAACAGTAGAATATAGCTATAATATGAGGCTTAAAACCTTGTGAGAAGCTCATGACGTCTATAGACGTCACCTGCGGTTACAAAGTTAAAGATTATGACGCTCTTTAATCGGTGTTCATTTCAAGCTATTAATGTTGCTACATGTTGATGCTTCTCATATCGTTCTCACTTTTCCGATAATGTCGCGATGACGATGCTGACTACTGAAATCGTTAAGGCTATGACCATCTATCGTCCATATCGACGTTATTCATCTCTTAGTGTCAATGCGATGAAAGCCTTCTTTAAAATAGTGCTCGTAGAAAGGTATTGATTTGTACTCTTATTACAGAATTTTCTTATTTTTTATTATTTACAAGATAAAGCATGATAGTTTATATTATAGTAATTAGAAATTTAAGCAGTACTTACTTGATATAAGATACTCGTATGTTGTACTTGATAAACGTGATATTTAATAAAGCCAGTTAAGGCTCAGTGTATGATTCAGCACATCTGGAAAAAATTAAAATCAAATTATTAGACAAAATATTTAATGAAATGTTGTTAATGATCTCTTGTAATTGTGAAATTTTATCAATAATGTGAAATACTGTACAAGAAGATCAATAAATTAGACGAATTAAAATTTCTCGTAGATAGTTTCGATTATACTTCTCGTATCGTATTACTTTAAGACAGTCCATAATAACAAATTATGTTTAGTTTTCTACCTAATAACTAGTATCAAAAAAATTCTATGCTTAAAAAATAATTCGTTTAATGTACATCTTTTTTTACTTTTTAAATAATATTTCACTTTTCTCTCAAACAACATAATTGTAAGGTTTATTCACGAAGAAATTAACTTAATTGATACATTATTAAATTCAGGTGAATATAAATTATTCTGTTACCGTGAAACCTAGTCATTCTGTATTAAAATTAGTCTTGTTGATATCTAGTAATTGAAAACGTAATTGTTATAGCAAGTCTCAAGTTTTTTATTTTTTGTGAATGCTTAAAATTTTCTAGTGCTAAGAACGATGAATTTGACTATTAACATAGATTGCTTTTAAATCGTAGATTTTTTTTAATTGTAAATTTATGCGGTATTTATCCCTCTAAAACTGTTTATGTGTTTTAGTGATAATTTGTAAAAATAACGAAAGAATCACTATTTTTACTTTGTCACTAAAAAACTGAAAATCTGTATAGATTTTTATTCATTACAAAAATAAATAAAATTTAAACTTTGACAAATAGTTTTCATATAAATGGATTAGTCGCTAGAGAACTCTAAACTAAACTTTTACAAAAAATATGAACCCATCATTATGAGTATATTTTTATAAAGAACGTTATATTTTTAAAAACCTACAACGCTTACAATTTTAAATTATTGTTTAGTAATAGTAGCTACTCGTATGTAACTAAAAGACAACTAGAACTACACAGCACCGATAGATAGCTTCTGAAACACCTCTAGTGTCTATGTCGCGTCATCTTATTTTCAATTAACCGCGAATGTCCGTGTATGACTGTTAGATAAGAGGGCCCTTGCCTGGGGCAGAGCCCGGACTCCCGGACCTCCCGGACCTCCCGGACCTCCCAGACCTCAGCCAATTACGGGGGCTCCATCCTCGCTGAAGAGACAACGGAATAAACGAAGAAATCATCTCGACGCTCTTTGGAGATCATTAAATCCGCACCAGATGAGGTGACAGATGTGAAGCAGAGGACTTCACAAACTGTACGAGAAACATTTTATCACAAAATCACTTTAAGTTACTTTATTCAGTTGGTACACGCATACAAATCTACACCAAATATCACATTTTAATGACATTTCTCTCATCAATATTGGAGAAATGGAAATGGCAGACTCTATTTTTTTTTTGGTTCGACTACATATTTTTTTTACGTGCGATTCTGGCTAGTTTATATACTTGCAGTGCGCTTATACGGCTAGAAATGAGACAATAGTCATAGCGACTGACAACTTTATTGTGATTTTTGGCTACTATATGCACTTCTCTTGGAGTGAATATAGAGGAAGCAAATCTAAAAATGGTATACTACTCCATTGTCCAATCTCAACTGCAATATGGTATTGTTGGTTGGGGAGGAACATACCTAAATACTACCAACCCCATTAGAACTGTACAAAAACTTATCATCAAAGTGATATTGAAAAGGCCTCCCACCTACCCAACAGAAAGCCTATACAATAAATTCAAAGTGCCAACGGTAGATACACTATCCCAAAAATACACTATTTTACAGACTATTAAAGAAAGGAGAATTGAAAACTGGTACACTTGTCATTCTGCTAGGTATATGTACAACTTATTAATACCAAAATTTAACACACAACATACAAAAAATGGTTACAAATATAACGGAATAGTTAATTTTAACAATCTTCGTCGGGAAATAAAAGAGATCAGCGATATTAAAATATTGATTGAAAAGGTGAAACAGTACTTTAAAATAATGACGAACAGAACCGACGTCACTGCATAACAAATTGAAATAATGAAATGTACCAAAAATGTATTAATAAATTATATATACATTAAATTTAATTCAACATATAGTATATTAAATCTTTAATCATATAATGTTAGTTTTATATCAAAATCATGTAAATGTATAAATATGTAATACTCTGTATAATTATATAAAACTGTAAAATAACATAGATGAATCCCACGCCACACACAAGATCTTATCTTCAAGTGGTGTGGTAAGCGAATGTAAAAAAAAAAAAAGAAAAAAAAAAAAAGATTAGAATGTAAATTACTATGTAAAAAATGTATCTTTTTATAATTGATTAAATAAAAAAAAAAAAAATACGAAAATATGTAAGTACATATTTGTATTTTCCAGTGATGTTGTTCGACGGTTAAGACAATTTTTCATATACATTCAAGAAAATAAAGCATAATTCCTGATTACATGACTAAATATATTATATTTATATAGTAAAGTTAAAAAACTTGAAATCACTGAAAGCAAGTATAAGCCACAAGTTGTTTGATGCAAGTATGTAAAACATTGATAATTCTTATTAAAATCAACTACTTGGGTAAATACTTTTAAAACATATTTTCTTAAGAATAAGACCGATAAGTTTTCCGAAATATATTTTTACCGCAAAACTCACGACTGAGGTAGTCAGCGCTAAAACCAAAAATATAAATATATTGCGATAGATTTGATGAATTTAATGTTTAATAATGAAGGTACACAAAAGTTATATTGGTAATACTTGGAAGAGAGAGAATAGCTTATTTAACAAATCATTTGTCTGTTTCATTGTTTTATTTCTTCTATGTTCGATAGAACCAAAAATGTCCGTATAGTTTGGGGATTTATTGGGTTTGTTTCAAATGTCGGCGTTGGAATATACAAAGCTCTTCCTATATACTGTCAAACTTATCAATATATTTATGGAATTTGAAAAGATTGACAGTCGCTGAAGGCAGCCAACTATCATAGTTGAGGTTTGTTGTCTTCGAAGGCAGCAATGGTCTCATCCTCGGGCTATCGCAGCCTCTCAGCTGAATCTAATCACGGCGCGAAAACAATAGGAGTCCGCCGCGTCGTGTGGGTCCCGAGCTGCGGACCAAATCATAACTGTCACCACGAGCAGGCTCTAGCACCAGCACCAGCCAGAGATACCGGGCTAATTGACTGTCAACATCTGAGCTAGGACCAACGCTTCAATGGCGGACCCAAAAAATCGCGAACACAACAAAGCAAAAAATGATTTTTTTTTTTTTAATTTGAAACACGTAATCAGTTCTAGTGTAATGCATATAACTTATAATATATTCTAACAATTCAGACGCGATATCTTAGTATATTTTAAAAACAATCATATGTCATACTGAGAGGAATAAATGGTACGGGCGAGAAGTAGACGATTCTTTTCTTGCTCAATGCATGTCAAAGATTTGAATCGAAATGGTGGTTAACTATAATAAAATATTAAGACTCCTGACTATTTTAATAAATAAATATTATCCAGTAGATTCCTTGCTTTTTTACAAGTTAAAAACATGAAATTGGTGAATGTAGGTACAAAGTATTAAATATTTTGGGCCAACATGTGAAAAATTACAAATTATAATAAACATCACTTATTGAATACTACACTTATCTAATCACACTACATTTTATTGATTATGGTAAGTTTGTCTCTTTAATACCGAGTATCATTAAAAACACAATCTATTGCAAAGTAAATTAAGGTTATGCCAGTCTTTACTAATAAAAAAGAAAACTATTTCTAGATATTCTTCCTTCGGTTATGAAGAAAAGACAATAGTCGATAACTTAAAAAATTACTGTTTATTATATGTTGTGTATTATTACGACGATAAAAAATATCACTTCATTACCTAGGTTTTTGACAACACCAAACTCGTGCGTCTTAATCAAGCCTAACATACGCAAGCTATCCTTAAGCATTGTAGATGTATTTTCATTTTCACACCAATTAAAAATATTCTTACAATTAATGTAAATAATCTTCACGACGATTATACGTTATAATGTATGCTTTAATCGTTTCATTTTACGTCTGCAATAACTCGATAGTGTCTTTAGTACCACTGCTATAACCTTTTAAAGCTAGATACCGATTTCTACGATATCGATATCGATGTTAAAGTATATTTCAATATGTAGTAACATCGACAGCTCTGTTGTCCAATATATCCTGTCGAGTATCAGGTAAGTCTGTTTACAGGTTTTAAAGTCGCAGGTATCTTGTTTAGATCCGCCCTTGGTTAGTTTTCCACCGCCTCCGTGCAGGTCTCATTTAGCTCGGCCATTGTGTGCGGCCGCCCGCACTGACCTGGCAACACCGCGACACTGCACCGCTGGATAATGGCCTCTAATAAAGCCGTGAAAGCGGGAAATTCCACGCCGGGAATCTTAAATTTATACGATAAACTCAATGGAAGTCATGCCGGTAATTTATTGGTGTTGAGGTACAAGCGTATCGCCATACTATCCACATAAAATAACGTTTTATGATATACATGCTTGTTTCTGTTCAAAATTTTATGTACGAATACTGAAGTGTTTCTTCAATCATCATCACCATGTCCGCTCCCCTAACTGGAGCATATGGTTGTCACAAAAAAAAACACAAAGTTCTCAGTCGGTATTGTCCTTGCCGTATCTCGTTTCAGTTCCGTCTTCCGCAGCTTCGCCGAGTAAATTATGTGTATAGTTCTTGACGGCTTTCTTGAACGGTGCAATTCCCGGGGCTTGGAAGGAAAAGCAGTTGTAGTTTATGTTTCTCCTGTGGTGACCGAGGTGTATGTCCTAACCAAGTCGACCTTTGCTTCTTGACAGACTGAAGTATGGAAGCGGCTATCTTATCCCTTCTTTAACATTGTCTTTTTTCACAAATTCTACGCAGATTTTCATATCACCATACGGTTGCATTAGGTTTTGTTGAGATGCCAAGATTCATAGCTCCAATAAAGAAGAATGGGCACGATACAGGCGCTGTATATACGACAGTAATGATACTAGTGTACTTGAGTGAAAATGAGGATGTCTAAAAAAGGACTTGAGTAGTAGACGCAATGGAAAATATCGGTAAACCTAAGTAACAATGGACGATCGTCAAAGGATCGATGGAAAAGAAATTTGATGAGTGGTGACATTTAAGTAAAGATATTGAATTGATTTATCTAATAACGCCGTATACAACCATAAACAACGTTATTGTTCGTAAACTTAAACAAGAAATTGCAATTATAAGCATTCAAATCAAAATTGAACACCACTCATCAATAATGTGTTATTTGAAGAGACAAAAGCGAGTTAATAATGTTAATGCCTATTATAACTCTCCATATACAGCGCTTAGCTGTAGTGCATAATGGCATGCGTTATAAAGATCTCTCCATAAATATTTGACGGTATTTTACTGAATTAAAAATGAATATAAATTAAAAATTTATCTCATTTACTAAGGAACAAAAACCTTGTTAATACGTATATGTACGAGTATATATAATTAATAAAATATGTTGTAGGTATATTTGATGACACGTATCGACTGCAGTGTTTAATAAAGTAAAGCCTATTAAGGCTATCAGTCGATCAGTCGATCAGGTATTAATAGGTGTCTTCAAGCGTTCGGTTTCATCTAAAATTGCCCGCCTTGACACTAATGCCACACCTTTTACAGTCCCACCACTCTGTCGCGAACCATACATTATTTATACTGCGATAATTTATTTTATTGGTGCGATCTCCGAGCAAATCGAAAGGGCGAAATGCGAAGGAATGCTCGGCCTCAGAGCGAAACGGACAAACATAATTTCATATCTCGGATCTGTTTGAATTTTTCATGAATGCGGCGCCATCTCTCATCATAAATGTCATTTCTCACATCCGCTCGATGGCTCCGCCATTTTCTTATTTTTTCCTCCCCGTTAAGATGGCACGACTTTTATACCCTTTCGCACTGGCAACATTGATGGAACGAAATAATTTGAAATACAAAGGCGGACCAAATATATTAAATTTTCTTCTTTTTAAAATTCAAATTTAAAAAGCTTATAATTTCTGCTGTTTTTCTTAGAGATTAAATTATTTAAGTTAATAACAATTAAATTTACTACGTGATTTTTTTACGTCATTTCAGTTACGTAATAAACATATAATAAAAAGTATGATGACTTTATATTGGTAAAATAGATGGGTCTATGACAGGTTCTTAGTAGCAATTTTTGGTGACTACTTTACTTGTATGATGTTCTCTTGATTCCGAAAGACCGTCAACTGAACAATATATTTGTAAAAATTTCGTAACAATCTCACAGAAGATGTAGCGAAAGTTCTACACCGAATGCAGATACAGGAAGCGTCAAAAAAAGCTGATGGTTTTCGTCGTTGTTTTGATTTAAAAAGCGTAATATTTTTTTGCCGCTCCCTGTATATCAATGAATAAGGAGTAGATCTACAACTACAAAACAATAAGCTCACAATGTATTTACTAGTGAACTAAAGATAAATAACTTTCTTCAGGTATTTCTAAACTGATTTTACAGATAAGAGCTTTATCATTTTCAATAATAAAGGAACATAATAAAATTAGTTTACAAATATAATAAACATAGTTTGTTAACATATAATATACATAGTGTGTCAACAAATTAATTTATTGTAATAGATTTTATTCTGAAATCAAAACAATCAATACTCATTTTTAATATTAATATTATCGACGAGACGAAAGACAGACAGTTTCTGTCAGATTGATTTTATTCAGTCATTTCATGTCAACTCATATCGACTATTCCAAGCTTCAGAACAGATAAAAGCCATAAAAAATATTTATAAATATTTTTACTTTTATTTTACCTGTTCTTTGATCAAAGCAGAATAATTCTGTAAAATTTACAGACTGTTAAAACTGCAATATTCAAGCTGTCTACGTTGTCAACTATCTGTATGGTTAATGAGTACGTTTTCACGTTGATCGATCCTCCATATTCATCGCTTTAATTTTTAATGATGTTAAAGATACTTCGTTATTGTTAATGTTTAATTCCGATCGTGCAAACCTTGTGATGTATCTCGACTTTGTCATTTTGTCTCCCCTGTTTTGGCGCGATAGTTTTTGGATGCGCCGCTGCCCGGCTATTAAGAATCATTCCACGTTTGAATTATTATTGTTCCATATTATCATTACAACGATTGTGAGCATTCATGTAATATTTACTGGTGTACTAACATTTGTACGCCGCTTATAAATCGGACGGTCCGGCTTGCCGCGAGGCTCGCTCCAAAGGCAGATGTTTGCTCTGGACGAGATCTGCGATCCATCCATACTTCCATATAGTTCGATACTTCGAAACATGAGCCCTTAAGAGGAGAATGGACCAAAACTGTATAACAGTAAATATTGTTTATTTATTTTTAAAAATACATAAAAATCATAATTTTACTGACAGTATCTAAAACAATAACAAAGGAAATAGTTTATATTCAATTCGAAATTGATTTTGTTTGTCAATCAAACGTGTTTTAACGTGCTGTTAATCAAAGACCAAGGTTTCGTGTATACTGTACGCTTTTGTCAATAGAGTTGTCGTTCATAAAAGATGACTCGTGGATTTTCGATATGTCAGTAAAAACAGGATAAATTAAAAAATAACTACTTTTGAATTATAAGAAAAACAACGTTCGTGCCTGCTGCAGCAATAAAGGTTTTTTTCTAACAACCTTATGACAGTTAAAATAAATAAAATAAATATATAAATAACAGTTTCCTTATTAAATGTATATATATATATATAATATAATGAATGACTCTAACAATCATTAAAGCTTCTAGAATAACTAAGATATTAATTTAAATTTTCATTCATCTTATGCATAAAATATATGTTAATTCATTACAATGAAATTGATCAAGAATGTTATATGGGCATCTCTTATTAGTCATTGGTTACATAGTAATGTCCTCATGGACTGGTTTTGTATCGCATTAATATTGCTCTAAGATAAGTTACCCGATAGCAAGTTGTCCCCACCCTCCCGCTCGCTACCATGATCTATGGATCGCCAGTGTTTCCTTATTACACCGGCTAAACTCCTCGCGATTCATCAATGCCCGAGTCAAATATCCGCTCCTTCTCTCCAGGTCTGCCTGCATTACATAGATCTGAATCATAGTTGAGCGTTGTAGCATTCCTGATGCGAGATGCTAAACAGTAAAGATCTTTAATGTTTAAGATCCAGTAGTATGGTACGGGGAAGAATAATAAAAAGACAAAGTTGAAGACGGATAAGGTAGAAATAAAAAATAAGACAGAAATAACGTTTTTTGGATTGACGTTAATTTTTAACTGTTAATTTTAAGCAATTGTAGCCAATGCATAGTAATGAAAAATAATGTATAAACTTTTTGGACCGTATTTATTTGCGACGAAGTATCTTGTAACAATGTTTAAGTTTAATATTTTTTGCAAAACTCGAGCAAAAAGTGCGTTTATCAATGCATCCTCCCTGTATTAACTTATGGCGCAGAGACGTGAAATCTAACAGCAAGTCTTACCCATAAAATAAAGGTCACCCAGCGTGCTATGGAGAGATCCATGCTCGGAGTGTCACTAAAAGATATAATCCGAAACGAGGAAATACGCAGAAGAACTCAAGAAGTGGAGGCTACTTAACAAATAGGCACAATGAAGTGACAATGAGAAGGACATATCTTTAGCAGAGACGACGGTCAATGGAGTGGCACCCAAAAACTGGCAAACGAAGAATAGCTCGACCCCCTGCAAGACCGACTGATGACATCTAAGAAGAATAGCGGGTATGACCTGGATGCGGAAGGCGGAGTATAGAAGAGGATGGAAACTCTGCGGGAGGCTTACGTTCAATAGTGGACGGATACAGGCTGATTATAATACAAAAATTACAATATATGAGTTTACAATCCTTTTTGTATGAGTTTTTTTTAATTGAAAATAATGTTTTTAATTAAACTGAATGTTGACAATATTATTTAATGGATTGAGCAATGTATTTTATTGAATGATTAAATAAGCCTTAAATATATATTATTGAATTCAAGTAAAAAACTATATACTGTAATAACACTATATCTTCGATATTGTTGTTTTAAGGTTTCTAAATATTTGTAAAAAAATTGGAATTTCGATTCTGTATAAAATAAATAAATAAATAATAAATAATAAATAAATAAATTATTGTAATATATATTTATTGCATTGAAGCTAGCAATACCAAATAAGTTATAAGTACTCGTAATTGGATATTCAAATAAAATAAACGTTAAGTAAAATTGTTGCCACAAAGAAATATTCCGATAATTTTTTATGTCTATTTAAAAAAAATGGCAATCGCTATCATGTTAAATCATCCAGGACGTGAAATCAATGTCAAAATAGTTTTTTGTTGTCAATAACTTTTTATTACATTTTATTTACCAAAAGTATTTCCAAATTGCATTTTTTTATGAATGTCAGTTAGATATTCAAATCCTGTGAATATTCTTACTTTCATATTTTTTTCTCGAATAAAAATATTTAATAACCGTTAAAAATATGACAGTAATAAAAAAATGGGAATTACGCAGTGTAGAGAGCTAATAGGTATTTCTAAAAATATTTTTTTGGTTTATTTACGACATGCCTCAGGAGAAGTTTCAGAAGTCAGAACAAATAATGACGGCAATCACTTGTCGGCTTAAAGATATTCAGCACCAGTGGCTTTACAATATTTTTTATCGTTTTTTGACGTATGGGAGAATCATAACCATCATCATCAGCCGTACATTGTTGAACGTAAGTCTCCCGCATGAGTTTCCATCCTTTTCGATCCGATCGACGATGTCGTCAGTCCATCTTGCAAGGCGTCGGCCAATGCTTCGTTTGCCAGTTCTTGGGCGCCAATCTAATACTTTTCTTCCCATCGACCGTCGCCTCTTCGACAGATATGTCCTGTCCATTGCCACTTGAGTGTGCCTATTCGTTGGGTAGCGCCCACTACTTGAGTTCTTCTGCGGATATCCTCATTTCAGATTCAATCTTTTAGCGACACTCCGACCTTTATTTTATGGGTAAGACTTGCTGTTAGATTCCACGTCTCCGCGCCATTGTTTAATACAGGGAGGATGCGTTGGAAAAATGCCTTAGTTTTAAGACATTGCGGAATTTTCGCTTTAAAAATATACTTTAGTTTTCCAAATGCTGCCCATCCCAGTTGTATACGCCTGTCGATTTCTTTAGAGATTTTTTTTTGTCCTAGTTGTATTACTTGTCCCAGATAGATATTAATGGAAGAATATGCAAAGAATAATAAATATTCGGCTTGCAGGGCTCGAATACTCATTTATTGTGTAATGTATCATACATTGGGCAACACTAAATAATGTATAACAATGAAACATTATAATAATAAATAGAAATCAAATATTTAAAAAATATATAAACACATCAGATAAGAATGACTGAATAATGTTGCAATGAAGTTACTTAAGATGCCATAAAATTGGGTTATACCTATTCTATATTATTTTACCTATTCATTTTGATATTTGCACCTAAATTTGAGCATAAAGGCTTCACAAATCACCAACGCAATCTCTGGCAGCGACTAGATCTACTTAAATTATTACTCTTTTGATAGTCCTCTCAGAATGATGAAAAACGAGTACCTTTAATTGATAAAATGCGTCTTTAGTTTCATGTTCAACCGTCCGTAGTAGGAGCGTTTTATCACCACAATAGTGTATCGCAAAAGTATCTACGGTGTAGTAGATTTCTGTGCAAATAAAAACTGTGTTTTTATACAGCTTGTAAAGAAAGCTCCATTAAAGTGGTATTTAAAATTAACTTGTATTTTATTGGTTATGTAATATCACAACAGGAGAAACAAAATTTTGAAAAAAAAAATGAATTTTTATCATTTGATTATCTTAAATCTGCTTTTAAATCAGAATTCTACAGAAAATTGCATGTCAAAGTCATTAGTTTTCCATAAAAATGCAACTTTGAGGGAAGAAATAGTAGATTTTTTTATAGTTTCTTGTGATGATTGTTCCTTGGTTAATCGTCAGTTTTCTTGATGTTTTAAATAATATCGTTGTTGGAGCTTTACTTGAAGCGTTTAGGAATCTTTGAATGTCAATTATCATGTAATCACTTGACAATTTAAGAGACTTTTTACTGTTTAACTGCTACCACACATCGTGCTGTTTATAATGTATGCATAACACGATTTCTGAACAGAGTAACAGTTTTTTTGGAGCAATTTGAATGGTAGCGACATTTAATTACCGACTGAGGTGGTTTCCAATTAGTTCAAATTTTGTTTTTTATTACGATTTCGTTAATCTATTGGGTGTATTAGAAGGGGAAGCAGGGGTGTATTAGAAATAAAATAAAAAAAAACCGTTTTCATTAAAATTAAAAGCACGAAATCGCTTTCTAAAAAAATAAAATTAAGTTACAATGTAACTTGACAGCAATGAATTATCTGATCGAAACCATTTGGTACCCAAAAAGATCTTATAGTATCATTTGCATCATTGTTATATGCAGTTATAAATATATAAGTATAGGATCGGACACGGCAGCCTTCCATTTAACAGTCGGCTAAGCAACGGACAAATCTGAGACACGCACTTCAAATAACGTAAAATGACATAAACTGCAGCTACATTGTCTTCAAGCTCACGGACTCTCGTCGTTCTTAACCCTTTCATTACGGCTCGGTGAAATACAAATTAAACCGTCAGTTATAAAACAAGTATTTGAAGCATAAATGTACTTATCTGGTATATTTTCATTTATCACATTGGTTCTTGTGTCCTTTAGTTATCAGATGATACATAAAAACTATTCTAAGAAAGTAGCAAAACTATATATCACGGCTACTGATGTCAACGGTAGGGGAATCTTACGCGTCATATATCGGATACCGATGCGAACAGGTTAAAAAAGTGTCAAGAAATAAACATATAATATACTCGGACCAGTCTTAGGAGGCAGAGCCGAAAAAGCATGAGGTGACTTTGGCAGCTGAGAGAAAAAACCACAAGCGTCTATAGACGCTCTACAATCCCGTGCAAGGGAGGCCGCCTATACAAAAATCGCGTCTAAAGACGCTCCACTTTAACACTAATTATCTAACCAATTTTCACTATTTTTAATAATTCAATATTTTGAGCGTACAGTGACATCTCTTGCTGCCATGCTGAAATAATTAGCTACTACGTATTGTCAAGAATTATCGATAATTCATCGATTTCAAAAATATTTTTTAATTTTTCAAAAAAAATGACGGCCCTCGGGGTCTTCCCATACGAAATCCGCTTGGCATAGAAAAGGTTAAAATTAATAGCGGCAAACGAACTTTTTTATATGTAATTTATATCAAATATATTTTTTATGTTTTACAAATTGTTCTGATTGCGATAATACATATATCCTAGCAAGTAGTAGTATGGCGTATGAGCTTGGTTGTTTTGAGAATATTTCCATAGGATGTGAAGCAATTACCCAAACGCCTCTAAAATAGTTTATACTGATATATCGTCATCCGGATCTGACGCGTATTTAAAACAATATTTGTTCAAATGAGCCGCCAGGTGTTTTCTCCAGGTGAAGCTGAATGTAAATAACTTTAATTATCAGCACCGGCGATTTGTGATGAGCACGTTGTATTATTTCTCATATTTATTAGATACGAGAACACGACGAAGTATTTTTAAAATTTATTTATGTAAGCACATACAGGAGAATACCGACAGATGGTGATAGTGAATGTAAAGTTTTTTTTTCATCTGCGGATCCTATGACGCTTAACATTTTACATATAGATAATCGCTGCATGTTGTGTGTTAATCCGCCAACGTTATAGACTACATCCCGACATTCACGCATCATCCTTATTATTACAGGAATTTACTATGAATGGGTGGTCTTCACGCGACTTCTTTCGTCTGCCATCAATTTTGATTAATATGCTATGACTGGAATTTATGGGTAAGGGATCAATTTCTCACCAATCAGGGGTATTTTAGAGATCCGAAATCAATTAAAAACCTTATTTTTTAATCTCCGTCGGGGATCGAACCCACGACGTTCGGCATGCCAAACAAACGTTTTAATCACTGATCTATATCGCCCGGCATAATGGGTGTGTATGGAGTAAAAGCTAATGATTTTTTAAAAAAATATACGTTTTCTTTGGTAGTCACAAAATATAGTTTTTGAGATCATTTGAAATTTAACACAGGACAACGTAATTTTTTTGAAAACACTCCGTTGGTATAAATACCAGTATTAATGATATATAAGTAGTCCTGGATACTATCGACTACCCAGAATGAATTACTTAAGGAATAAGATCACATGTGGAACGAAAATAAATTGAAATATACAGTCTATCCTAAATAAGCGTTGTTTTGAGCCGTCTATTTAGGATGTAGTAGTACGTAAATCTTATGCTTCAAAAACGCCTAAATATGTCGTAGATACTGCAGCTGACTTATCGCCAAGGTGTCTGAAATAATGAATTTACAAATGCGGTATTCCATGTGCAAAAGATTTATAATGGCAGATGATTTAACCCCGTGGTTGCGGTTTGTGCTGGCCATATGCTCTAGGTATTAAAAATGAATTTGAATTTCCAACTCAGTTTTGATTTGAAATTTTTTAAGTAGTAGTAAAACAACCACCATAATTTCATATACTTTCTATGTAAGTCTAAGATAATCATATTTATTTTGGAATTATATAAACAAACATATTCGTTGATTTTAATGACCAAATATAAACTTAATTAATTAAGAAAATTAATCGTTCTAAGCTCCGATTTTCATAATTCTGTTATTGAAAAAATAAGCGTGATGAGTCCACCTAAATCATACATAAAAAATAGATCACGTCGGTATTTCAACGATAAACAACTTCTTCTTCTATATAAAGGACAAATCCGACCTATCCTTGAATACGGCAGTCACTTTTGGATTGGAGCCCCAAAATACCTTCTAAACTTAATTGACTCAGTTCAAAGAAGAGCAATTCGTTTGATAAACAATGACACCCTTACGTCTAACCTACAATCAATGGAACACAGACGTAAGATTGGTTCTCTGTCTTTTCTACCGTTATTACCACGGTCGCTGCTCTTCGGAACTTAAAGAACTAATTCCTCCTGCACCCACTCACAGCCGACAAACTCGTCTTACACTTGCCGAACATCCATACACGGTTAATATATGTCGACCAAGAACTGGCAGCTTCCAAAGTTCCTTCCTTAATGCCACCGGTAAACTATGGAATGCTCTTCCAGCGTCTGTGTTTCCTCCTTCCTACAATCTGGATCTCTTCAAGAAACAGATAAATGTACACTTGCAATCTCCCTAACCCACACACAAATACGAACACAACACACGTTTCCCGCATGCAGCGTCCAGCCTCCCTGGCTGAGCGTCATAGAGTGCACTGGTCTTGACCGGTTGTGCTCTCCTGCATGCGTTTACATAAAAAAAAATCTCCTGCAATGCTGGTTATAATACTTACTTAAAAAAAACAAATTCATAGTTGAAATACACAAACAAATTTTAAAATAAAATGAAATGCTGCCGTTAAATACAAAAACTACCTATTAAAACTCAGTAAATTGTAGAATCGACTACAAGATCATGTCTCATTGCACAATTTTCTCTTGCACGTTCTTACATTAAAAGCGTCATTACGTTTCTATAAATGTTCGATCTTGCTTGCAACTGTATCATAATAAAAAACCATCTCGCAACACACAATAGCCATAAAAACATGAAGCTAATTTGAAATTTAATTAAAATAAAGCAGTGGACTTCTTAATCAAAGCGGACTTAAGTAGGAACGCCTAGCAATAAAAACTAGAACATTGAATTTACTGCTAATTGGATCCAAAATTCAATGTTAAGTAGTAGATTTCAGGTCTTCTAGTTTATTATCTAGAAACATCCATTCAAGGCCTCGCGATGAAAGATTTATATCTCACTTGATGGTTGGAGACAGCGCTTACTTTACTCGAAACAAAAAGCCTTTCTATGAAGAAAGAGTGAAGGCTGATTGGAAATCCCCTTGGATTTTAGTTAGAAATGTAATTTTATCTAGAGAACTAACCAAATGAATTCAGATGCCAAATCAGTTAAGAGTAAAGAAGCTCGATTGCCACACGAGTAGCTGAGAGTTTGAATCACAATACTTAAAATAAAAAAGTTAGACCCATGTTTGTTACATGTCTAATCTTGTGTGTTTGTTGGTAATCGTTCATCTCGGTAACTGCAAAAGCCATCGAAGCTATTTTCTCAAAATAGGTTCGACTTGTTCTCCCACTGTTTTTTGCTTTAGTTAAACTCTACTAGGTGGTGCTGGTAAGGTGTTTGTTATATTGAAAATTCGTATTTATGCTTCGATTTGACTTATAAACACAACATATGTAACCTAACTTAAGGTATTAAAGGCTGAAAACGTCAAGATGCATACATATACTATTAAGAGTTTACATGATCACGTTAGTTGAGACTTTTGTTAAGATGTGTCGTTAGTGTAAGCACACACAGGTATGAAATTAAGTTTATGACCACTCTGACTGTTACATATATATGCATTTAATAATTAATAAAATGCTCTCATGTGTGGACAATACGTCAATGCCAATTTTAGCCTAATAAAGTTCCACGATTAAAACGCAAAATACAGCGCTAATTTTTCTTTCAAAAGTCACAAGCGATATAGAATCTACAAATCCTCTACAGACCTCTCCATCAACATTTCTTCACATTAAAAACTAAATATGCATGTTTCTGTTGTAAAAACATTTAAAATGTTTCATTTCTGTTTTAAATGTACAGCAGCATGTCACTGTTGAATAAAAGAGCATCACAGGTTTTTTACACTTTCAAAAAGTGACTTTATTCTTAGTTTATTCTGTCATGCTTCACTGCCATTTTTATTGTATTCGTTAAGAAGTATCAATTAGTACCTGTAAGAGAGCATTCGATTTTATTGTATCGCTTACTTACCTTTACCTTTTTACTTTACCTTTTTTAATATTATGTAACGTAAGATTCGCTGTTATCTGTAAAAATATTTATGATGATGTACCATCGTATTTTAATCATTAGCGGAGCCAATAACCAGAAGCAGCATCATCAAAATTATCGTTATCGTTAAAATAGTGTGCATAATTATTATAATCAGACAATTTCTGCTTTCAAGTATAAAAACGGTGGCCTACCTTCTTGTAATTTATATTATTTAGAGACGATTTATAAGCTCATGAATATAATAACTTAAAAGACTGTTTATGATTATGCATATGAACTCATAATGATAATAATATGCTGTAATAAATAAGTAAGAAAATTATGCAGGCCATTTTCTGGTAGTGAGATACGAGTATATTAATGGAACAAGGATGTAGCAAATCTGGAGATCGTTCTATTGAATCATTGATAGATTCAAACATAAATAAAAAATATTAGAATTTACGATTATTCGATCTTTATTTAGTGTTTCAAAGACATAAATATGTAGTTGCACGTAAGGTATGGTGGGTGGATAGATTAGGAGCAGAGTCCGAGACCGACAGTCAGCCAAATATAGAGGTTGGACACCAGAGCGAGCTCTCACAGCGGGAGGTCTTCTTTTGGACTTGAAAAGTTTCTACAGCATTAGTGCTCGACATTAAGCTATCTTGTATTTTGCAGTTCTTTTTATACGTCGAGAGAGGCAATTATTTGTTTTCTTAGACTACAACTTTTACTTGAATTGGCTAGTCGGAAAGTTATTGTAAAATTTCAGAGAGTATGGTTATTATTATATCCATGAAGTGAAGTCTTAATAAATATCATATTTATCTGCTAAGATTAGAGAACTTTCTGAAATTAAAGTTGTTTTTTTTAACTTTTTAAATTGTTAAATTCTGATATATAAATGAAACGAATAAATGGAATTAATGTCATGATAGCAGTAGGTAGTACAATTGATAAAGAGTGATAAGAGAGATGTCCTCAATTACGCACATAGTCACGACACATTTTTCTCACAACACTGCTTACAGCCGGCCCTGTTAAGCATCATAAAGTCCACGGAGGACCCATATCCTCTAATAATACTTTCTATCTTCTGTGTATTTGCAATGTCTCATATCCTTCCTTATGTTAGTAGACATGTCGTATCTGAGTAAAGGTTATGTTATTTGGATTCATATATAATATGGATGCCGACATTGATCGATAAATTTAACGAAAAAAATCTAACATATAACAAATAAAGAATTTTATATAAAATTACTCCTAAATAGAGAACGAAAGATCATATGTAATAATATTTCAAGAATATAAAATATTCCACAACTAATTATTTACTGTAGGAAAAAAGCTACATTTAAATACTCCGAGAAACATCTAAGATTTTGTCTCTTTGTGTTATTTACATAGTTTATTATATTTTTTATGTAAACACATTCAGGAGAATACCGACAGATGGTAATAGTAATTCTGAAGTCTCATCTGTGGAATTTTATAAAACTTACCACGGTGCATATGGCTAAGCGCTGCATGTGGAGTGTTGATCCACCAATGTCATAAACAACATCCCGAGATTCACTCATCATCCTTATTATTACAGGAATTTACTATGAATGGGTAGTCTTTACGGGACGACTTTCGTTTACCACCAATTTTAATAAATATGCTATGACTGACATTTTACGGGTGAGGGATCAAATTCACATCAACCGGGGGTATTTTAGAGCTCAGAAATCGATTAAATATCATTTTTTTAAATCTCCGTCGGGGATCGAACCACGGCCTTTGGCTGGCAAAGCAAACGCTTTGACCATTGAGCTATACCTGCCGTATAAATATGAAACTTGTATTACTAAATAAATAAATAAATACGATAACATTCATTGTCACAAAAAAAAATCGCCGAAGCCACTCAAAAGATGGCACGAAAATAGTTCATCGAGAGTAATCAATGAAAAAACCCACATTCAGCAATGAAAATAGGATTTAAGCAAGATGCATCGTTTTGTGTATCGTCCTTGTTTAGTGGTGAAGCCGGGGGTATGCTGGTAATTAAGGCCGCGGCGAGTGCAGTAATTTATTTCTTTATTATATGTCGACGGCGAACTTGTTTTGAGAGGAGCCAAATGTGGCATTAACAAATGTAACATAAATTATTGGCGGACTGTACGCGTAGTTCAGACCGCGGCCGTTCCCCCGGGATGCCATTGCGGCGCTCGCGTCTATTCAACGTTCAATTAGAGAAATTCTTCTGCGGATTTTATAACTTCATAATAAACTGCTGAAAGCTAAGATTGTGTTCTCATGAGAATGTCTTGTGAAATGGATTTGTGATTTGATATCGTGGACTGCACAGTGAGAGTTACGTTCTCAACAACTCAAGAAAAGCAATTCGTTTGATAAACAATGACACTCTTACGTCTAACATGCAATCAATGGAACACATGCGTAAGATTGGTTCACTTAGTCTTTTCTACCGTTAGAACTTATTCCTCCTGAACCAACTCACAACCGACAAACTCGTCTTACACTTGGCGAACATCCATACACGGTTAATGTGTGTCGACCAAGAACTGGCAGTTTCCAAAGTTCCTTCCTTAATGCCACGGGTAAGCTTTGGAATGCTCTTCCAGCGTCTGTGTTTCCTCCTTCCTACAATCTGGATCTCTTCAAGAAACATATATAACAAACAAACCAACCCAAACACAAACACGAACACAACACACGTTTCCTGCATGCAGCGTCCAGCCTCCTTGGCTGAGCGTCATAGAGTGCACTGGTCTTGGCCAGCTGTGCTCTTTTGCATGCGATTACATAAAGAAACGTTGGAATAAGATTCGACGAGGTCATACATGAGGTGCATTTAGGTGACGGCTGAACTACCTTAAGACATCAATTCATCACAAAGTAGTTAACCCTTATGAAGACCCTTACAATGGCGGTCGAAATATTGGTACGAAATAATTAGCCACACACGGCTAAACCCAAAAGCAACAATACCCAATCTGTCCGTGTAAACCTAAGAATTTATCATAATTTGTATTACGATTACATACAGCGGGTTTATAGTAATTTTTTTTTTAATAACAGGTTTCCAGAAATCAATGGAAAATTGAATATAATTATTCTGTGTGTCCGCCTTTTTGTTGGAATTGTTAATTAATTTACAAACTGTAAGTACAGATTGCAATGTACGAGTATTTTCAAGTAAGCATATAAATCTGATGTCACATATTAATTTTTAATCCAATTTGAGGAGCTGTAATTTAAGGTGACCATATATTCCAAATGTGGAACGGATATGGGAAAAAATAAAATAGATATTGGTGTTGCTTAACTGTAAAGAGATTGAAAGAATTAATGACATAAGAGGCAATATTATAATTGGTAACTGCATGTAACATTAAATAGTACGCAATTTTCGCACACATTCTGCAACATTACCATGATTTTCAAAGTAATGTCGCAATATTTCCCAGCGTTGTTCAAGCGTATACACAACCATATTCGTTCAGCGGAAGGATAAAACTAAGTATTTGTCAAATCAGACATGAGCTAAGTGTTACCATTCACGAAATAAGCACTAGTTGAAAAAAAAAACGTTAGATGGCGGACCCTATATATATTGTGTTAATGTGAAGTATACCGAGTAAGGTAAGTCAAATTCCCTTATGAGGCTCTTTTCTGTCTTTATTAAGCGATTCATACATGAAGCGATGTACGCGAACTGTGAAGAACTGTGTGTTTATTAATATCTCAAAGAGAAAAAGACGTTTGAAAAAAATGAAGTATTTTTTCTGACTCAATAAAAGATTGCTTCTGAAAAAGGCAAAGACGCGACCGAGTCCGCATCGGGGAGTTCAAAAAACAGGCAATCAGTGTCAAAAACCCGGTGACACGTCAAACTACGCAGTAAACGAGCCAAGGTTGATCCGTTTGATCAGCTAGTGTGGTCCAGAGATTCTGGAGTCACCTCGACGGCAAGAAAATCAGAGATGGAAAAGAAGAGATGGAATAAACATTAAGTTTGAGTTAACTTGTCGCTTCCTTTTATACTTTTCACATCTCGGGGCATAAATGAATGCGCCACTCGTATTTTCCTTTTTGAACTGTGTTTCTAACGCGCTCTCGCTGTTTTTGCGAGTAGCGCGTGCTTTATAAAAGACCATATTTTATGTAAAATAATGACTTTGCTATATTCTTGTTAGGCGTAAAAATATGATGTGTGTGACTGAAATTGTAAATATTACAATGCACGCTCGGCATATACGCGAAGACTACAATTTCAGAACGGTTTTTATATTCTTAAAATGGTTATAACATCTCGGTCGTTTAAGTATTAATATATGTATTTTTTAACTCTTTTTCAATGTTGTAGCAGCTTCCATTTGGAGCATATATCCATTATTAGCCGCTACATACGACCTATTACAATTTAAATTCCATTGAATACAATAAAATGCATTGTAGTCGGTGATCGTACGGAATAGTAAGAGCCTCGAATATTTAAGAAATACAATTTTAATTTTTGTTCTTTTGTTGCGACCATCAGTTTTTTTTTGGATTAAATAGAGTACGTTTGGCTGACGGCTGAACTACCTTAAGACATCAACTCATCACAAAGTCGAATAAATAGTATAAAGAATAAGTAGTACTGTCACGGCGGACGTAATATTATCTCCATTAAACGATCACTTTGGGAAGAGTTGAGCCATTCAGAAGTAGCCAGGATGATAGTGTTGCTTAACATCCTATTGACTTATAACGCATTTTATATGCAATTCTCGTTCGATTGCGGAAATTAGGCTACAATGGACGAAGACCAAAACTTGGATGAGTCACCGCCATTTACTTAACGTGTGTTGCCGGTTAGGTTTAGTAGATCTATAAGAGGAGTTTACTTAGACTTAGAAGACAGTTATAAATTCAGGCCGCAGGAGCGTCAGCCTAATATTCTTTACCAATTTACTTAATAAATATTAATAATAAACATTTAAATATATCTCGCATTCTATAGCTGCCGTCTTTTCAAGTTCCAGAGCTTTCGTTTTGGACGCAATCTTGAAACATGTATGCTCCTAGGTGAACCTGTGGGTGCAAAATGAATTCGAACAATATATTGACAATGGCAGGTGAAATAACTGTGTGGCGGATATTTTTAGAAATCATATTCTCTAGAATCTAGATATAGAACGTATTTGAAAAAGAGGTAATTAATACTACTCGTAATGTGTAGTAAATAAGGTAGTTATCCAAGCACAAATATAATAATTTACAACAGGTAAAATATGTAATTTGCAGTGTTTTATATCAGATTGAAATGTACTGGAATATCACACAGAAAGCTCGAGAAGAAAATAATTAATGATAGGTTGTAGGTGAGGTTTGGTTGTAGTGTGATTAGTTGTTTTTGGCTCAATAAATGGAGCTGTAACATTATCTTGCAGTACTCAAGTCGTGATATTAATCGGACTCTCCAGGATGTTCGCTTCATTAACTAATAATTTATGTCGGTCGCGATTTAATTTTCTGTCAATCTCTGGGTGGATCTAGTAAATAAGCTATTAGCTCTTGGACACGTTCCTGCAGCAGAGATCTCTTAAAGAAATAAATCAACGCGGTATGCGGTAGTGGTATAATAAGGTGCTAAAGCGGTTTTATAGCTTTTATTACAATAATATTTTTTGCATCTTCTGAACGCATTTCACTACAATAAATAATGTAAAGTAAAATTTAAACAAAAATGAAATAGGTACGAATTTCCTTACACTTAAATGGTTTTTCATTATTTCATTTGTGAAAGAAAATCCTAAAATCTGGCGAAACATGAATATTCTAATGGATTTTTTACATTTTTATTAGAATATTATTTTATATATATATGTATATATTTTATATATTTTATACGCTTTATATTATATACGCTATATATTTTATACGCTATATATTTTATCTATAGCGACATCTATCATACGATGATAACAATGACATAAATACTAGTTTCAACGTGAGTCGGTCCAGGCATAGCAATAGCCGAGTCGGCTGAGCGGTATGAATACCTGGGCATAGTTGGTTTCCAAGGTCCGTTATTTTTGTGCTTGGATTGACGTGTAGAAAAAAGAATTTTATGTATAGTTTATGTATATTTAATTATTATGAATATTCTACTAAAACATTCGAAAAATGCGGATTATACTAGACAATATGCTCTTATATAGCCATGCTGTATTTTAATTCAAAACAATTTTTCACATGATAAAACAAACCTAATATAATCCATATCTTATTTTTTTAAATATGATCAATTTTTTCTTTATTTTTTATCATGTTTTAATACGGATCATATTCTGTAACTATGTATGGAAAATTGATCATATTTGTTTACTTTTCTATTAGTTGACCATGATTACTATGATAACCTTTACTCTTACTGATTGATATTTATAGTTTGATTTAAAAAGCATATTGCTTGGTCTTTTCTTCTCCCTAACCGGAACAGTCGTCATTGCTAAAGCTCCTTAAGCATAGTTTGTAAAAATTTCCCATGGTTTAAAACAGTAAGAAGCTGGGGACTGAGGATGAAAATGCAGTTATGGTTTGTGCTCTCCGTATCTGTAGAAAAGGTATCAGATTTTCAACCCTTGCCACTTGATCGCGAATTAGAATGAAAATCTGATATGTCTATCCTCTACGTTGTCATTCCTCACAAATAATGCATTTACGTATAATGCATACTTGGATACTATACATATTGGTAAACGTAGGTATATACGAGTATTACGTATACATTCCTCAATAGTTTCTAATATGGTTTATTTTCATTGGCGAGTGCCCTGCGCGTGGTTGATCCATTAAGAGCAGTCGAAAGCAACTCTTTTGAGGACATTGGCATAAAAACTCGCGAATTGCTGCTGCATACGATTACAAGGTGGCAACTCAGCAAGTTTTTGATGTTTTTTCTGATTTTTTGTGATTGATTATTTAGCGATTTAATATACTCGTATTTTATGGTAGTGGTTGGAAACCAAATTGCAGTGTTGTATCAAAAAAAGGCAGCTTAATATAATTAACACGCGTGCCAATAATACAACTCTTGTTTTCCTTATTATGAACAATTTCCGTTTACAACGAGTCTTTTATAAAATAGGCGATGTGTATATTCTAAGCTGTAATTTCATGATGTTAGAATATCAACGTAAAACGCTTAACCGTATTAGAAAAATTACAGGAAAGCTTCCACAAGTGAGATATCTCCATCAATGTCTGTTAGTACTCTTTAAATATGGCTAAGTGCTAAATGTTGAATGTTGATCTGATAACGTAATTAGACATAGAGCTTAGCATTCCAGCATTTTGCACTTACTCTTTAAATATGGCTAAGTGCTAAATGTTGAGTGTTGATCTGATAACGTAATTAGACATAGAGCTTAGCATTCCAGCATTGTAGGATTTTACTGTGATACACACGTGCTGTTCATGGGGTAACTATTGTTTACTAGCAATTTTGATTAAATTTGGTTATAAAAGGCACTTTATATAAGGTCATGATTTTCACACGAATCGGTGTATTTATATAGCTTATTGAAAAAAATGTATTTTTATTTTGAGCTTCGTCGGAGATCAAACTCACAGACTGTCTGATTGAGTCAAACTAAGGAAGTAAACTAAGAGTTTATATGACGGAGTGGTTCCGGTTATGTTTCTACGTTTGGACACCCCAGACATTCGCACGTCCATTAGGTCCCGTTCAGGTGGCGTGTTCATTGCTCGGTTCGTTTAAGATGTTTAATTAACATGTGATGCTTGCCTCGCGATGCTTGCTTCGTAGCAAATATTCGTCGTCTGTCTGACAAACTCACCTGAAGAATTATACCTTACGAAGATATTCACCTAAAAAATTGACAGATTAGTTATTTAATAATATTTTTAAATTACTATTTTTTTCCAAAAGCCTCCATATTCAAATATTTTCATACATCACAAAAACCAATGCATCCATATATTAAACAGGTGTTTTAAAACAGGTGGTTGCGTTATACACTAGGAGTACCATTGCTTAAGTTCATATATCAAGTTTATATATAATATGAAAATGGAACTGGTTGGGTCAAGTTTTTCCTCCAGTCCCTTTTTTCCTTAAGTCCAAGGCTTTCGCCATGCTGAAACTCCGTCGGGAAACATAAACGCTCCCAAATGAAATTTTGAGTTAAGAAATGTCTCTTGAGACAAGCCTTGGGTGATTTGCAGTGGCTATGTGCCCCAGAAGGTGTACCTGGCTAGGACATGTTTTAAGAATGCTGCAGGAGAAAATAAATTATAGCTGCCCTTGGGCTCTTACCGTCCTGGAAAGCCACCTGGAACTATACATAGAACATACTCGGCGGAGCTGCAGGAAGCGGAGCTGATATAGAATAAGCCAAACACTATGGTGGCTGACAGAACTTTTTGGCGACAATTCGTGAGTGCCATATGGTCCTGTTCTCTAATAAAGGTCTCTAAAGATCTTTGAAAACTAGTTCTTCCTACCTCTACCACCCGGCTGCAAACTGCGAGCCTACGCTAACGACGCCCTTCTGACCTTGAAGGCGAAATCCCGTTCCAAAATTGAATTCCTATCTAAAAAAATAATTCTAAAACTAAATATTTTCATATGTATATGTATATTGTTACTTAATAAATGGATCATCAAAAAATATTTATTTATCTTTCTTTTACATTTATATGGAGTCGCCAGGAAACTTGCAATCATAAATGGGGTCGTGAATGAGTTTTTTTTAAGAAGCCCTGATCTTTTTTTTTTTTTATGTAAACGCATGCAGGAGAGCACAACCGGTCAAGACCAGTGCACTCTATGACGCTCAGCCAGGGAGGCTGGACGCTGCATGCGGGAAACGAGTGTTGTGTTCGTGTTTGTGTGTGGGTTGGGGAGATTGCAAGTGTATATTTATCTGTTTCTTGAAGAGATCCAGATTGTAGGAAAGAGGAAACACAGACGCTGGAAGAGCATTCCATAGCTTACCGGTGGCATTAAGGAAGGAACTTTGGAAGCTGCCAGTTCTTGGTCGACATATATTAACCGTGTATGGATGTTCGGCAAGTGTAAGACGAGTTTGTCGGCTGTGAGTGGGTGCAGGAGGAATTAGTTCTTTAAGTTCCGAAGAGCAGCGACCGTGGTAATAACGGTAGAAAAGACTAAGAGAACCAACCTTACGTCTGTGTTCCATTGATTGTAGATTAGACGTAAGGGTGTCATTGCTTATCAAACGAATTGCTCTTCTTTGAACTGAGTCAATTAAGTTTAGAAGGTATTTTGGGGCTCCAATCCAAAGGTGACTGCCGTATTCAAGGATAGGTCGGATTTGTCCTTTATATAGAAGAAGAAGTTGTTTATCGTTGAAATACCGACGTGATCTATATAATACACCTAGTTTTTTGGAAGCGAGACCGGCTTTACACTTAATTGACTCGTAATCTCTATTAGTAGAGCAAAAGCAAATGAGCTCTTTGGTATGTAACCGGATCTCAAACGAGCGATAATTACCGCGGAATAACTACACTTTGAGGAGTTTAACTTGCGATACATCGTTTTTAAGATCAACTGTTATAACCTGTCACTTGTCTGAACTCATTAGATACTTTTATGACCTGAACAAAATGTTTATGAGACCATCAATGGTGCATAAAATACTTGAAATATAGCATTGTAAATATGACTGTTTAATTAAGGACAATGAATCTCTTAGGGCAGCCTAAAATACTTTTTGCGTTGAGGATGGATATTCTTGAATCGATGGATTTTTTGAAGTTATGCATCCACTAAAGACCAAATCGTCAGAGCGTTCGGAGCTTCACACTAATTATGCGAAATAAATATCTGATGTGTATGGAGGCTTGCAATATATCGGTCCGATAATTATTATGTTGAAAATGTACCATATTCTGGAAGGTCAGTTGCAGACTCGCGAGATAGTTAAGAGATGAAATTTATCATATTCGACCGTCCAGGGTCATTAAAACGCGAAAAAAATATGACACAAATAACAACTAGGCAAGTCCCCGGGCTTCTGCTCTAGAGGTCGTTGGAATTGTTATCATCCCAAGTGGACCTACAATTGCAGAGATATTTTGGGACGAGGCATGTACAGTGACAGCTGACAGAACCGAGTGGTGGCAATTTATAAAGATACGTGTATGTTGCAGATATGAAAAAAAAAAATCGTTTTGCTTTAGTACATTTTACACAATCAACATCTAAAAAATAAGATTGTTTACCAAAACATCCTCCCAAGATTAAGTTATGGCACACAGACGTGGAATCTATCATCATGTATTACACTTAAAATAAAGGTCATCCAACATGCCATAGAGAGATCCATGCTTGGAGAGTGTCAACAATATTAAATCCAAAACTAGGTTATCCGAAGAAGGACTCGAGTAGTGCAATGTAAAGAAAAAATAGGCACACTCAAGTTGTAATGGACATATATGTAGAAAAATGACGTTAGATGGCGAATAAAGGTGTCGAATTGATGCCCAAGAACTGGTAAATGAAGTGTTTGTTGACGCGTTTCGAGAGGGATGCAGACTTATGCAGGAGGCCTACGGTCAACAGTGGATGGACACGTGCTGATAATGATTAAAAGCATTAAGCATTGCTATAAGAAATTTATTAAAATGATAGTTAAATGCAATAATTTTTAGAATATTATTTTGTTCAATCTAATCGAGTTATCGCCATCTCATAATTGTCAGTGATGCGCATAAAGTATAAAGCCCCTGACACTTTTCACTTACCTACTCACGGGCGCAGTCACCGGTCTGCCTTCATTTGCGTGCATTCAACGTCATTATGATTTGTGCGCCCACATGCATATGGAGTGCCTTATAAACCAAACATAGCCGGTGCTGCCAGGAAGAGGATATATTCAAAGCAAAATTAATCATAACTGATCAACAACAATAGCACGTGATTATCACAGTTCACTTTTAATCTTCGAGTTAAATCATTTTGAATGCGTACCGCGTGTTGTTAGTTGGGTTGAGCCTTATGATCAAATAGTCTAAGCTTCGAGAGCAATAGGGTAATCTTCCTTTCACTTCATTAATATTTAAAAAAACACTCTAAATTCTATATGGATAATTGATCTATAACAATTTTTATAAATTGATACACACGTACAAATCTACATCAAATATCTCTTATCAATTTGTGATGAAAAATGATTACTGAAATATGCCATGGATATTACAGCAACCGTTTTTTCAAGTCGGGAACCATGTCTTTTCCCGTAGAACACCGGGGCTTCTTTGGACAACGATACAGTTATTACAGTTGAAGCTTAGGGGCAGACACTACATGCTACAGCAGAAAAATAATAATATATAAGCTCCAGAATGAATAAATAATGACAAAAAGTAGAGGAAAGTTCAACACCAAAAGTTAATTTTTAACTGAAAAATATCCTGTCCTTTCATATTTTTAGTCATCCTAATAGTCAACTACACTAATATTTTTTTTAATGGTCTCCAGAGAGTCCAAAACATGTAATAATTAAAAAGAAATATGATTCAAAACTAAATATCTTTAAATTAAAATGAATTATGCAGTTTCACCAAGAATTGCCAGTTGATAACCTCAATGTTAATAAAAAATGTGTCACATAATCTTAATACGAGTCTTCTCCATCATTATATGTACCCATAATTATGAAATTCACGTTACTTTTGTTTTGAAACGTAAAAATGTTTTGAAGTTAGCGGAAAACAGATGAAAGTAATAACATCATGTTGCATAAAATGCTATATTAAAAAAATTCACACATTTCAGATTCTTAAATTATTATTTTTTCATTATAGCCTGTTATATTGTATCTTTAACTCTCTCAATAATAAGATCACCCCTGAAGGGAATTAAAATACGCCAAGTATTGTCTTACACCTCGAAAAAGTATTTTATTAGTGCATGCAGCAGGGTTTCGTTATAAGAATTCAGAGAAGCAGTTGCCGTCGTAGTAGCGGCAAATAAATCTCCAAGTGATAAAAAGGTTTCTTAATATTGCATTGTAAGTATATAATTGTCTCTCTTAATTTATTGCCAGCAATAAATAAGTATTTATTAAGAATATTAAAGGAACGGATCAGAGATTGCGCAGCAAAAGTTATTGCACTACTCGCAAGTGACGATGCTTGAAATTGCGTCTTAAGCTGCAATACATCCATTGCTATCAGTCGAAGAAACGGACATTATTCACGTTTAATACCCAGATGCGTCCGGATATCTTTCCGAGCGATCTGGCAACACCAAATAAATTTAATAGGGCGCAATGAAATCTCTCGGTACAATCGCCCGCAGTATGCACCTTATGAATATGAATGGAGCAGAAATTATTAATTGAATTAGCATACAGGTCGGGAACGTCCGATACAGTTGGCAGCCCTGCCCTGGGCGGCAGATTCCCGACTACAAATTAATGCATTTTTGAAAAATAAATTAAATTTTGTAAAAACTAGCTCACATTCCTAGATAAGGCAATTTCTGAACGTAAGAAAGTGTTTTTCTTAACTCAAACCTTTGAATAATACTTCTTTGAAAATTAATATCATTATCTTTGAATAACATTAAGGTTATTATTCAAAACGTTATTTTAAACATAAATATTTGTATTAAGCCTCCAAAGTAATTGTTGTAATCAACTCTCTATCTTAGATGTGTCAATTCATACAGTCAGGGATCATAGTCCAAAACAACAAGTATCGAGGAATTTGCGGTGTACGAAATTCTATGTATTAGTAATATTAATATTAATAAGGCCGTATTAAATAAATTAGTATCATCTCATCTCCGGTCTTTGGTCTTATCCTCAGTGCCGGATACTTGGTATTCCGGCATCACCATATAAGCTGATGCTGTAATTTCGGGATCGCTAACTCGGTCCTGGAACAGTTATCAACTGGCAATACTTGGTGAAACTGCAGAATTATAATTTTAAACTAAACTTAATTTAATTTAAAAAAATTACAAATTAAAAATATTTAGTTTTGATTCACATTTATTTTTAACGATTACATGTTTTTGACTCCCTGGAGACCCTGGAGAGAGATCTTCAATATTATCAATATAAAACAAATTATTTTTAGTTTTTTAATTCTTAAATTAAGATTAATCTAGAATTATAGTTATCTTTGTAGTTAAGGCTTTTGGGTTGAGTCGTATGAGGCGAATATCTTCTCTGATATTTTGACCGTCATTGCAGAGTTCATCCGCAGGGTTTATAATTCGAATCATCAACCATCAAGATGATTCAACCAAAAGTGCAACCCAAGAGTCACAATTCCAAATCGGCTGTAAGATCCCCCATAGAAATTATATACCGCTTCTTTTCATATTTTTTTCACCGAAAAACATTCAGAAGACTATAATCGGTTAAAATAAGTGGTATTTATAACGCTTAGCCAGGACTGCTAGACGTTTTATGCGTGTCGGGAAGATTACATGTGTATTTTGATCTGTTTCTTGAAGATATAAAGATTTTATGAAAGAGGTAAAACATACCTGTATACTGGAAGAGTATTCTAGAATTTACTGGCGACATTAAGAAATATATTTAGTAAACTTCCAGTTATTGTCGACATACATTAACCGCGTATCAATAAAGAAAGTGTGAGACGAGTCTGTCGGTTGTGGGAATGTGCAGGAGGAATTAATTATTTGAGTTCAGAAGAGCAACAGCAATGGTTATAACAATAAAAACTGGATGCATTTTATTATATTTAAAAGCATTAACAAAAAAAACTAAAAACATTACGAAATTAAGTTTTAATTTAAGAATATTGCATGTTTTTATAACCTTGTAATTTGTATAGACAGGATTATTGTACACACACAATGACCACGCTGCATTTAGTATCGCACCATCACTGTAATTTACGTGATACTGAGCTAAAAACTCATAAGTATAATAGTTACAATTCCTTACATAATCGATAAAAAAATATTCTGAATCAGTTAGCTTTTCAAAAATATTTAAGTAATTAAGATAATTTAACTTATCAAAGTTTGTATATTCAGAAAGATGATAAATGATTATTTTACATAACTTTTTAATGTGGAGTACTTCTTTTCAGTGGTTTTGTGCATTAACCACAATTGTGTGGATCCTGGTGAAGTAATTAGTAACATATTTATTATATGAGTATCAGCGCACCAATAAGGATAGTTTGTTGTTCTTTGGTGTGATTGGATTTGTGTTGAGGAAGGTTCAGACAAGTGAGACCAGTCTTGTAAGGTTTTACATTGCAAGAGCAGTTTGAGAACCGGCGCCAGGGCCAGAGCGCCATGCAAATTTATCAGGTTTAATTGCCAGGTACGCATCTCGGAATGGGCAATAATTTAAGGGAAAATAGCCGACAGTATCCGGTGAGGCTATTGCATATTATGCTGTTCTTCTGGATTGAACTATTTAAATAAAAAAAATAAGAAACAACAGGCTAATACGGCGTACAAAGAAGTATAAATAAGAAACATTTGTTGTCCTAGAAAACACGTTTTGACGTGAAAAGACAAGATTCGTGTGTATATTGTAAGTCTGTAAAACTGTTAATATTAATTTATGAATATCTTTACAGCGTTTAGACATTGTTAAACGAATTCTTATTACATCGTTGTTCCCTTACGTCAATACTCAACGCAATTCGATCGTTTACTCTCTATGTTATTGTTGCCATAGTAACTGATGGTATTCTTCAGGATATTGTGGAGGGGATGGTTGAGGGTAGAAGCTGTAGAGAACGCCCTAGACGGGAGTGTTTGCAGCAAGTATTCGAGGACATGAATTGTAGCGCTTATTCTGAGCTGAAAAGGATTGCGGAGGACCGAGAGGAATGGAGATCGAGATGCAAGATTCTGTTGCTGCAAACCAATCCACCGGATTGATACTACAAAGAAGAAGTAACCGATGAACTCAATTTGATTTATTTTTAAAATATTAACTACCTACATTTTTTTGTGTTCATTTAAATCGAATTATAAAAAAAACCATCGTGTGTACTTGAGAACTTGTGAGATGTACCAATTGCATAGTTCTTGTTCATAGGTGGGCAATGGATATGTCCATAAATCAGTGTTGAGTGGACGGCGATCTTTGCAGAAACAATAAAGCCACATGATGAATACCTTAGTTGCTCGCTCGCCGCCTCTAATGTCGCATTATTGACCATCATTTTTCTTTATTGATAGACCGCGCTTATCATTTGCATGTATTAATAAGATTGCAGCCTGGTTAGGCGGCTTGGATAACTAGATTTAACCCTTCAATACGTGAAATCTTTCTGTTACATTAGATATTAGACGATGCAAACAATGTGACATTAACAAGATGCTTAACAATTTTACAAGTATTATCAAAATTAAAGGAAAATAAACTTATAACACAGAGATACACATTTTTTTACGAACTTGAATAATTATATTCTACAATCTAAGACTATGTTACGATATTAAAAGTGTCTACTTTTTTAAAGAATGCTGCTTTTTATAGCATTTTTCATGAAAAACTTTTGATATGACATGAGTGTTTGGTAAAAAATTTACTCAATTAAAATATGTATGTAACTTGTATGTGAATCGAAAAATGACTGATTCATATTATATATATAATAAAGATTAAATGTTCACATATAACCACTTAGTTAAGATTTGGCAATAATGATCTACGAATAAAATATAAATTTATTTCTGAGGAATCCGGAGCTCTACTATGTGAATTTGCCATAGTTCTTCTAAACATACATATTACTTATTTATGGTTATGTTTTATTTAACATGATAATAAAATTGATGAAAAATAACAGATATAAGTGAGTGTTTAAGACGCGTATTGAGAGAAATGTAAAAACGCAAAATGATACACGTTGTAAAACCATTGAGTTTTAATTTTTTTTTTTGGAGGTAACGCAGACGCTGGAAGAGCATTCCATAGTTTACCGGTGGCATTAAGGAAGGAACTTTGGAAGCTGCCAGTTCTTGGTCGACATATATTAACCGTAGTCTGGATCGGTTGGATATATCGATCTCATATCTACGGAGCCCAACTACCATGCATTTTCTGTATTCGCGGGGACCTTCGGCGAAGAAGTCTAAAAGTCCAAATTTTAACGTCTGAATTACTAACTTTTACACCCATGTGTGGTGTTGCTAACCAAAACCAGTTACTTGTATAACGATAATGTACTCTGAAAACATTATTTGACATTATTCGATATTGATAATCCAAGCATGTTAATGGAGCTTGCTTTCGGAAGAGAACAACCGTTCAAAGATACAGGATCCATAGCAGTCTTCTTGGTGGAGAAAGTACATGATTGGGTATTTTAAATGTTGAAATTGACGAGGTTGAGGTCGCCCCATCGTGCAACCCTTTCAAGAGACATGTTCATCTTCTCCACCAGAGATTCCCTAGCAGCAGATAGTTCCGAATGTTTCGGAGGTTTATGGAAGAAAATTAATAATAATCAGTCTTCAGGTTTCTGAGACACCTCTTCATCACCGAGACAAACATAAAAGTCTTATTTAAAAGCTAGTCATAGACAGTATGCATAATATAATGTTAGTTATATTATACACAAGTATAATGTTAATTATATTATATTATATTCCATTCGAGTTATACAAAGTTATTAACCGTTTCTACGAGTACATTTATTGTATATTAATAATTTATTGTTGAAAATAATCATATCTGATGTAAAATATCTATGATAATGATATATTAAGTAAGAATAATAGGTTGATTTGAAACTATCGCGTTGAATTCTTGGCTGCTGTTTATACCCCCTTTAGATTTTAAAGAGTTAGCAACAGTATTATGTTGTCAACGGTCTGCTGTTAAGGCATTGACATATCTCGACCCATAATGCTGGCTGATACTGTACTTGGTTTCAGGCTGACAGAGGTTCCACCAAGCTGGACGCTATCGATTCTCTTGGCTCATTCTTCATGCAGATCGATATATTTGCAATTAATTATTATAGAATATATAATACATTTACCATATTGATGCTGAAATTTGTATATATAAACAAGTTAACTATCTTATACTAAAGTGTTCAAATGCCGACCAATAGATAATTATAATAAATCAGAAATAATAATGTGTAATTGAATTTATTTTTTACTTCTCGTATTCGTTCACGAAAAATTCTCATCTCACAGGTCTGTCTACTGATATTGTCCATGATTTATCTTAATATATATCTGAAACCCTAAAAGCCTACTAGGGAACATATATGGTTCTTGACAGCCCAGTGTGCAAACTAGTACCTAAAGTAACATGGCTTATAGTATACATTGCATATTTGGGTGTTTATTAATCAGAATTTTTAAGGAGGTCAAATGACAAGCCCGGGGCTTCAGAAGACTGATTTTATCTGAATTTCTCAGTTTCTTTCTCTTTAATGATGGTACCCTCTAACCTAGGAGTGATACCAACAATGTTTTTGACAGTCTAGTTGTTCTCCCAACATGCTTGTTATAATTGATAAAGTGGCGTATGCACGATTCCTTCTTTTTACACCTCTAAAAACATAATACATATTTAAGTCTATACGAGTAATTCTAGAAATTAATAAAGAGTTATTTATAATCAAAGTATAAGAGCTGCACAAGATTGATCGTAGTACAAAACGATGCAATTTTTTTTTACTGCAAACTATTTCTCAGTATTGATACTGAGATAATGAATACGATCAAAATTTATATCGCGAAAAATTGTATATATATGCATTATAAAGTGAAGGTTACCTTATATTACTTACTATTAGATTATGTTTTCATAGTAACATTATAATTTTAAGAAAGCATGTTTAATGTTTACTGTATTATGATGTTACTTCTTATTTGGATAAAGAAATCATCGTTTATTATCAGACTGACTTTATTCCCGTACGTAGGTCATTTATAATCACGCAATGAAGATAAGCTTATCAATTTAAACTGGTCTGTCCAACTAGACTGGCTTCTCAAGTATGAACTACCAAGAATAGACTCTTTGAGAAACATAATACAACTATTTTCCTGCGCGTACATTTTATCATGGGCTCAGATTCTAATCTAGCGCCGGTCTTGAGATGCTTTCACTTATTAGTAATAATATACGGGTGATGGATCAGAAACAGATATTATAGAAGATAATTTATAATGAATGATATAAAGTTTAATAATACAATGAACTCAATAAAGTGGTAGCTAAAATTTAGGCAGTATCATTTTACATACGTTTTGTTTGATCATTTTTTCTCTTAAAAAAAATGTAGAAAAAACTATTTATTTAGTTACGTATTGTACCCTGAAAGTTACACACAATGTTCGATTATGTATCTGAAAAACAGTTAGCGAATCATGCATTAACTTTGTCAAGGCGTAGCAGAGAGGAAAACAGTCGTAATGGGGTGTTGTGCTTAGTTTCCCCCCATTTTGGCCAGTTTGTTCACTTTTTCGTTACCTAGTGTGCCACTGTGTGCACGAAAGCCAAATACAAATAATTTACATTGCAGTTTCTTAAGCCCAGATGTTATATGCATCGGGGGCGTTCGGGTTAATCATTCAATCACTTTTGAAAAATGCGAAGAAATCACACACAGAATGTCTAGGATACTACAGCTCGGGAACCAGGTAGGTAGACCTTCGGATGCAGAGAAGTCTTGGGACAAGGCATAGATAGTGGCAACTGACAGAACTGAATGGCGGTAATTTTAGGGATCATATATTTCAGATATGGAAAGGATATTTTATTAAAGTTTATTGAAATGTTATTTATTCAATATTGAACAATATTTTCTAACTCCTATGTTTGTCTTTCATTGAAATATAAATAAGTAACCTGGAATAATAATAAATGAAACAATATTAGAAATATCCATTAAATTGAAAGTCTTTACGTTAATTGCATATTAAAACATTTATCAATGGTATTTATCAAGAAATTTCAATTATCACGTCTCAAATTTAAATCAATACAACATCCTGTAGCTGTTAATTGTGAATTCTTCCACAATAATTATGCTGCTTACTTTTTTTTGACAATGAGCGCACGTGAGAAGTACGTTCAATTTGTATGATTACTATCTGCATCATTCTAAAGAATCAATTAAAAGTGTCAGACGGTCCAGAAAGCTGCGGGGTGCCATCTCTTATAAAATAATATTTATTTCTTCTTTTGTTAATTACTCAGATCTCGTTTCGTCGCGTTCTTCATCGGCATCGAATCCTCAGCAACTTGATAACTCAATCAGACTTTCTGCTATTCAATTGTAATTCTGAAGCGTTCCACGACAAGCTATTACTTGTAAGACATCAATGTCCGTACTCCACTACATGTTGTAACTAATGAAGTCGCTAAGAACGTATAACTTAGGAAAAGGCTTGTGAAAAATAATCGTGGCATGATATTTCTCACGTCGAAGTGTATTTCTCACGCGAAATGATATTTCTATCGATTTTTCTTGGCGGCAACGCGTTTTTTTGTAAATTCGTTATTTACGAGTGGATTGTTGTGAGCACGGACAATGTCGTGGTGACTAGAGGGATGTGTATAAAAACGGTTATTGATTGAGTTGTACACGTTCGCTGTGCTACTGTAGCATTTAGATGTTGAATTCAAACATGAATAAGTATTCCGTTATCGAAAAGAAAATAAACTATAGAATTTATTATATAAAAGTATTAATATATAACTTCTATATTACTTTAATGCATGAGAATAATGTCATACGTTGAAGGAGAAATCTTGTCAACAGATTTTAAGCAAGGTGTCATTTTAAAAATCGATAAGTGATGATTATCCATTTCAATGGGGAATCAATAGGATGGAATAACTTTCATGACACAATTGTTGTCAACAATCAATTGACAGTTTTTTTATGTAAACACACACAGAACAATACCGACAGATGGTGATAGTGATGCAGAAGTCTCATCTATGGATTCTAAGACTTTTGTTATGCTTCATATGGCTAAACGATGCATATAGAGTGTTGATCCGCCAACGTCATAGACACTCACGCATCATCGAATTATAACCGGACTTTTGACTATCAATAATTTTGATTAATAGACTATGAGTGGTATTTTACAGGTGAGATCGAACCCACGACCTACAGTTTGGAAAGCAAACGCTTTAACCAATAAGCTTTGCCTGCCGGTTAAAACATTACTTTGAAAATTAGCACGACTACTAAACTTATTACAACGCAACATCAAACATTCTAATGAACTATAAATTTATATAATTAGTATAACAGTGTGATCTACGGTAAGTGTATTATTTAATGATAACTCTAATAATTATAAAACACTTAAATTTAATGTTTTTAAAATGAAAAATACAATATTTAAATGAAAAAAACAAATAAAAAGTCCTATCTGAAGTATTTCATTGACAGCAACATACTTATACAGAAAAAGTTTGAACAAATTAGAGTCGCTATAAAAAGCATTTAAAAAACGATAAAACCGACTTGTGAAACTATCTCACTGTAATTGAAAGTAAGACGAAAATAACAACCAGTCATTTGACACCTTCAACTTTTCACACGGGCTATAATATAAACCACGTGATAAAACGTTTCATAAAAAGTGTACTCAGATTCAAAGTTTATTTCTCCCATATCATAATAGACGCCTCGTTTATCGAATATAATATCTGTGAGCGATATATAATGTTATACAGTTAATGGACTCTATTTATATCACATAATAAAACACGGTCTGGATGTCTCTCGGACATGAACAGATGAGAATATAATTTGATTGATTATAATTTGAGTGTACTAAACCGATTAAGTAGTAAATCAAACAACGGAGATTAATGATTAATATGGTTTTAAATCAGGTCCGTGAAATTGTGGTCTTGTTCTATTATACATATAATAGGAGACCTCACCAGTCTCATATGAAGCGTGTTATCGAATATTTTCAACCATCGTTTATACTTGATTAATTATTTAATGTGTTAACTGTTTCATATATATATTGTAAAATATTTTTTATTTTAAAAATATGTACTTAAATTGCCGTTTATATTATGCTTTATTAATTTTACCAAACTACAAAAATAATACATATTACAAACATACAAACTTGTATAGGTTACCGCTATTTGATAAACGCATGTGGTTGTATAAAATGAGTGACACTTAGAATTGATTAGTCCATGCCTCGGGAAATTTGATTCCAGTCATGTAATGTATTTTAAAAAATCTGGGTACAAAATAATTCAAGATATACCATGGATACTACTTTTCATTAGGCTTCCCAAAGCTCCTACTTTGTAAGTTGTTGGAAACCATATATATCTCAAGTGCCGTATGTAAAAATGTCATGAAACAAGGGATAAATAGTGGCATCTGACAGAACCGAAAGGTGGAAATTCGTGGTGATCACATGTTACAGATATAAAATGGCTATTGGAAAACTAATATTCTATATAAAAATGACTTGCATACTATATATTAAATTTTCAATGCTTTGGGCTTCTGCCCTGTTCATCGGGAACTATAAACATAAAAATGTCTTGAGACAAGGAGACAATATATACAAGTACTTTTGTTTCAAAGTCCTTTTTGAAATTTAGTGTACTTTGTCTAAAAGTTTTCAAATAACAAATATTATTACATGTTTAAAAAATGCACACAAAATACGATATTTGAATTATTTATAAATAATTATTATGACACTAAAACGACAACAATAAAATGAAACACTTATGACACCTACATAAAACAAGAAATGCTTAAAATTGTTCAATTTAGAAAACAAATTGATTACTTATTATTCAGTATTTTTATTGAGCAACTTGCACGATATTCAATGTCTCCATATATAACGCCCGTTTCCAGATTCCTCGCCGATATCGGCGCAAACAGAAGCGAGAATTGAATAAAGCGAGAATTGAATAAAGCGAAAACGTGCCGTACAGTTTTTTTGCCCTTCTTGTTCTCCACGGGAGTGCAATTTTTCCCATCATTTGTAGCGCAGATGGAGGATTTTTTCGACGCATTTCCAGCGTCTGGCGGGAGACTGATGGGGCAGATCGGGGAACTTATTTTGTATGCGGCCTGTGTTGAGGAGCTTTCTCGAGAAAAGCTCTCAGCGCTTATTTCACTTGGTAACGATACACTTTTGTCACATAACGCTGATGTGATTCGCGAGCGCCATTCTCATTAAGAGCTTCGGTCCTTATATGCAAATGACCATTGTTTATGATGCGCATGTATCAATGTTATGACGCTAGCATTTAACTGTTACAAATCGGGTAAAATTAAAGAAAATACGATTATAATAATGAAAAATACAGTCTTTACTATTTTTTAATTTTACTAATATTGTATACTTTTTATCACTTAAGTAAAAAAGTATAATAGTCCTTAAATTATTAGCAATCTGGGTGTGATTTTTACTGATATTCATAATTTCTACGTTCGCTCTTCTAATCAGAGCATTTGGTCGTCACAAACTGCGGCCGTAATAAAGATTTGTTAGCCACCATAGTCTTCGCCTTGTCACATGTCAGTTCTTCCTCTTAGAGATCCACCAAGAACATTCTGTATATAATTCCTGATTGTCTTCCGGGGGCGTGAATAAAAGGCTGACGTATTGTTTTTTTTAAAGAAATTTGAATGATTTGATAAAGTATAATTCATCTGTTAAAAATGAAAATAAGTTTATGGATTCTAAGATGGTCGATTAACAATTCTCTTCTTTTGCTTTTATATCCACTCTTTAGAATATGTTTCCATTAATTATCACGGGAAAGATACATCAATTTCCACGATAAATGTTTCGTATAAGCCATTTCTGTATTTAAAGTTCTGCCAAGTACATTATATAAAGAGTACCGTACTGTACTAAAAAAGAATGCATGCAAAATACAATTGAATAACATTAAGGTTATCAACTGACAATACTTGGTGAAACTGCATAATTATAATTTTAGAATTAGATTATTGAAGATGGTCTTCAGGACGGCAGAAACATGTAATCGTTAAAATAAATTGTGAATCAAAAGTAAATATTTTTAATTTCTTATTTTTTTAATTAAAATAAATTCTAAAATTATAAATACAATTGAAGTATTGAAAGCTTATTTTAACGATTTGGTATTCATTTAAATAAAAAATGATGATTAGTCAAACGCATTGTATTATTCTCGCTCGTTTTGTATTATTTTTTTATTTAGTAGTGGCACAACTGAAAATAGAGTAACTCAATTTTTATTAAATAAAGTTGTCAGAAATTAAAATAGATTCTCGTAAAAATGTGAATAAAATGAACTGATTGAACCTTAAAAACAAATATAAACTAAGCTAAAGTATATCTTATCTTACGACACTTGCAGAAACTACATATTCACTATGAGCTCCTATAAATTTGTCACGTTGTTGTACTTAAATAAGATCTTAGGTTTTTAAGGCCAGATTTAAGACATCCCATCAACATCAACAGGGATGACGGTTTGATTCTCAAAACAGGATGGCTTCCACCTCTAGCACATACTCAAAAACAAGGACAGACAAGCAAGGCACGGCTTAATCCAAAAGCCACAATACCATGTTGTAGTTAAATATATTAGTCATATGACCTACAGATTTCATATCTCTATTATCGTTTAGTGTTTTATCGTACATTTTTGTATTATGCTAGTAAAGGGTCCGCCATCTAACGTTTTTTTTTCAACTAGTGCGTATTTCGTGAATGGTAACATTTAGCTCATATTTGATTCGACAGATAATTAGTTTTATCCTTCCGCTGAACGAATATGGTATTGTGTATACGCTTGAACAACGCTGGAAAATATTGCGACATTACTTTGAAAATCATGCTATTGTCCGCCATCTAACGTTTTTTTTCCAACTAGTGCTTATTTCGTGAATGGTAACACTTAGCTTATGTCTGATTTGACAGATAATTAGTTTTATCCTTTCGCCTAATGAATATGGTTGTGTGTACGCTTGAAAAAGGCTGGAAAATATTGCGACATTACTTTGAAAATCAGGACATTTTTCTTCGAAAATGAGCAAGGAGTGGCCGATACAGTCAATGGCGATCGTTATTTGGCCATTTTTGTTCACAAAAACTGAAGAGGAGGATATTGGCAACATTTGGTTTCAACAGGACGGCGCTACGTGCCACACAGCCGAAGCTACACTCGATGTTTTGCGCCCCATTTAAAAAAAAAAAGTTATTTGGCGGACCCTTTATTTGTCTTAGAAATACACACATATGAATATTCATTTAACTGCATAAACATCTAACATGTCAGTGAGCAAAATATTAATATTAAATCTTACAGTAAAGCGTTTCTACAAAAACAATTTCGTTCGCTAATGAGTGGATAATTATTACAGCGATCACATTGTGTGTTTCTCAATAACTTTCAGTTCGAGAATCCAACAAGGAGCGGACATAAATAATTTTATCGAGCATCTAAGAGTCATAAGTTGTCGCCGGCGTCGTATAAATCGTCGGCGTGGAGGATCAAGCGGCCAGTTGGGGAATAAAAACCGCGACGCGTCCATAACTGTTAAATTTATCTGCACTTGACCACGATAGCCAATACAGGAAGAACAGTGTTGAAACCTTTATGGAAACATTATATATATAAAAAAAAACACGCTTTTGAAGGCATTGTTATAAGTATATTTCTATATGATATATGTTTATATTTTGAAACATTTGTCTACTTTAAACTTCTTCCACGAACTACATACTATAAATACCTTTTAAATGAATCTTGGCATATAAATAAAAGGTCCGCCAAATAACGTTTTTTTTTTTTGAAAATGGGGCGCAAATCATCGAGTGTAGCTTCGGCTGTGTGGCACGTAGCGCCGTCCTGTTGAAACCAAATGTTGCCAATATCCTCCTCTTCAATTTTTGTGAACAAAAATGGCCCGATAACGATCGCCATTGACTGTAACGGCCACTCCTTGCTCATTTTCGAAGAAAAATGGCCTGATTTTCAAAGTAATGTCGCAATATTTCCCAGCGTTGTTCAAGCGTATACACAACCATATTCGTTCAGCGGAAAAATAAAACTAATTACCTGTCAAATCAGACATGAGCTAAGTGTTACCATTCATTAAATAAGCACTAGTTGAAAAAAAACGTTAGATGGCGGACCCATTAAAAACAAATACAGCTGTATAAAAGGTTTTGAACGAAAATGCCTGCCTAGAATACAAGGAGTACGATGGATTGACTTTATTTGAAATAATAAGGTGAAGGAGTGGACAAGACAGCTTTCTGTACCACAATCGGTGAAGTGACGGTGGACCTGGCTGGGACATATACTTTTGATACTGCAGGAGACCATAAATTACATCAGCCTTCAAGACTCCGGGCTGGTGCCATCCTGAAAGACCGTTGAGAACTATAAGTATAATGTACTCGGTGGAGCTAACGTAAATTAGAGGAGCACCTGGCAGCTGACAAAGCTTTATAGCGGTAGTTTGTGACGACTATATGCTGTAGTTAGGGCAGCGGACATAGTATGATATTGATGAAGATACGTACTCTTTCCCTTGATTTATAATGGATCACGGTTAGCACTATTTATTCACATTACAAATACGAGAAGTTTTACTTTCAATGGGAGCTTTTTAGTTCTCCAAGTGTATAAACGTATAAATGTGTCATTGAAAGCGAAACCTCTGTCTTCTTGTATGTGAATCAACGGTGTTCATTGGGATCCATATTAAAAATAAAGCAAAAAGTATTTATATATTTAATATTTGAAATGGACGTTAATGTGGTAGATGGATATATAAATAATATTTTTTTATTAGCCAGATCAATCTATAAGTTAACTTCTTCTTTTTCTATTTTGGAGCCTGTTTCTGCGACATGGATGTCCAGTTGTCACGCCGTCTTTGATGTGATATTCCTGGAAGTAGGCTGCCCGATGGTTGTTCGTCAACCACTATGCTCACCAGTCTTTCAAATCACATTTTTCCCACGTGATCTCTCCTGTACCACCTTGTTGGTCTTCCCCATCGCACAACATCTTCAACGTCACAAGACCTTATTCCCAGAGATATTGGATCTTGAAAAAGATACCGCCAATGTTCTTGATATTCCACGAGAAACCTAGTTGGATCATATGGCCACACCATATGTGGGAAAACATCTCAAACAAGTCCAAGGCAATTGTGACACTGTGATGGTGACGTAATTACATTTATAATGAGTTTTTGCGATTAATTAAGAAGTCTTACATATTTTCTACTTGAATTTATCCAATATTATTTTAGCGACAGGTAAAATTATACGTAAAGCGATCGCTTATCATTCTAGATATCGTGGGTTTGACCTCTGATGATGGTCAAAGTAAAAATATTTTTTGATAAATTTCTGTGCTCTATAAAAAGCCTTGGTTGGTTTGAAACTAATCCTTCAGGCGTAAAGCAAAATCGGTAGTAGACCAAAGTTGTTCCGTGAATACCATCTATTCATAGTGAGACACTGCGTAAATGCAAGAATTTAGTCTAATGTCGTTTGCTGATCAATATTCTACATGATGCGCTTAGGCATCGTTTTTATTTCACATATTAATTCACATATCCAAATTTTAATAGGATAACTGAAAAAACATGAATGAAATATATGTACAATAAAACATAAATAAAGTGAAGAAAACATTAAAAAAAACAATAAAAAGCATTTGTGAAAAATCAAACATATGTCACGTACTCGTAATTCAAGAAACCAACGTCATCGGAAGAAGATAATTATGGTGTGTTGGTAGTAAATTTAGAAGCGTCGTTGCATTTGAACCGAATTAGGTACTGATATCAGCTTGATAATAACCCTTGCAGGCTGTTGCCCAAAACCTCGATATGTGACCTTTCGTCTCTTTCTGTTCGCTCGTCGGACATATATGTGTAGCCATATTGGTTGTTTAGGGCCTGTCATCGGTGCGCCGTTAGATTTGTAAATGGCTGTCTGTCATTGGCGCACGATTAGTTATCTAAATCGACACTGGATGAATTTCAGCGCTGGGTTCGAGACCAGTATCGAGTGTGATCGGTCGGGGGCCTGAAGTAAGCAATTTCCGCCCGGGCCGAAAGTTTGTCAAGTTTATGGAAAATATAGGTGCTTCTGAAAAAGTCTGTGTGATGCTCATTTGGTTTTCATCTTTCCACCACGTGTTCTAATAATGATCCCGGTGACGTGGATTCATATTTCCCTAGTAAGGGGATGTTAGTACGTGAAAATATACTGCTGCTAACAAAATTTAGAAAAGAATGAATGACTACGAGCACGGGTATACTAGCTAGAACGTAAACCCAACGCATTTAAATTGAAAATATATGAAAAATATAATGTAAAAGTTTAAGCTGTGTCATACAGTTTTTTTCAGTAGTGTAAAGCTTCGGTCTCAAAACTTTACTTGTCCCCCAGTACTGTGTGAGCTTTCAGTATCTACAGACCGCAGATATTGATTGCAAATTGTCGCATTAAGCTCCAGGCTGTCTGAGGAAGCCGCCTCGTCCTGCGAATACAAACTGTCCCATATAATAAACAGAACCTGCACTCGAGAAATACACAAACGGAAATATTCCCATTTTTGAGGCAAGATTTCAAGAAATTGCTGATCGTTCTCGATTTGATTTGAAATATTGCACGGAATACAATATAATAACTTTGTTTTATCTTGAATCTCTTGTTTTATTTATATTAACTCTTGGAAAATAATGAATTCATTTTAATATATGACATTTTTATCCGTACATAAAGATTTAACATTATTTTTCAATACCATACATATATACATATTATTCTTCAGATACATAATTCGTTTTGATAAATCTTATTGATCAATAAATACATACATACAAATCAACATCGAATATAATATTTTATAAAATCAATTTTTGGAGAAAAAGAAACGGCGAACGCTGGGATTCGAAACACGAACTATAACCTTGGTTCTATTCTGTAGACAGCGCGGTCGACCGAGATGTTTTATATGTATTAATTAATAAAAACTTTGGTGTATTTTATTGTAATTATCTATGAAGGTAATTCAAAAATAATTAAAAAATATTAAATATATAGTCTTTCTTTAAATTGATTTTAAATATTACGTATTTGCTTGGTTTTTTATGATGTATAATTTTAATTTAAGCCTTAACGTATCATGAAATAAATAATAAAACGTAAAGAACATTAGAGAAAAAAAGAGAGTTTAGAACTAGGCAGGAGGTTTTAAAGCAACAAGGTGTGCAACATAACATCCTGTTGACCTTAGATATACCGGATGCATCGGTCATGAAAACAGAATAAATGTCATAATGCGTAATGCATAAAATCAACTATTTTTCATTTCTAACGAACAAGAGTATCATGCATACTTTTTATTATTTATTTTCAACTATTATATACATTTATATACTCTTGATGATATTTTTTATACGGAATAATAGTTTGGTTAACTTTCTATCACCGCGTGTGTTAAATCTAACAAACATCTGCATTGAAATATCTCCACCATTAACAAAAAGCATTAAACAAAATTAAAAGAAGCTCGTCTAGACCATCAATCGTCAATCATCAATCACCCGTGGATTGATTCGATGAAATATTGTTTCATTAACAACAATAATTAATAACATTATGGAAGTGTTTTTTTGATATTTTAATCTAAAATAATTACTGTAGAGCATGTTTACCGAAGATTACTCATACAAAATAAATAAGAAACATTTTAAATGCATTTTTTTTGTTAACCCTCGCCTTACTATGTTAAAAACTTCCGCGCGTTCCGATGGTGTGTACTCGTTACACATTCTGATTTAAAGTGAATAAAATGAGTAGAAATTCGAAAAAATGAAAATATTCAAAGATATCGCTTAATTTTATAATAGTTGATGTCAATAAGCAGTAATAATTGACATTTAATAGCTAAAAACATGAAAAACATCAGACGAAGACCTCAAACGGCCAGACGCACCTTGGCGCGTGAACTTCCGAGAGCTACTAACACTACTTAGCCTGTCGACATATCGATGAGCCGACGCGCATCGATATCATTTGGAACCAGCCGACCAACTGAGGTTTCCCGTCTCGCTCACTCATATTAGTACGTCAGCGAGAGTGAGGAGTATAGATGCCGACGTATCTGACTATTTTTTTATTTTATTTTTGCACACGCTTTTGTATGACTCCCGACAGATCGAATGAATACATGACAGTTGACGCGTCTTGAGTGTAGTGGTGAATTTATTCCGGATTTTAGAAAAATATTTCCTGCTCCCGATGAGTGCCTATTATTATGTATATATATATTTTTTTGTCAATACGTAAATGTATTAAGGAGAAATACCTAAAATCTGAACCCTGTGTGTATTATATTTACAGAAATATTTAAGTTATTACAAGCAATGTGTAGTCGATAGACATCACCGGGGAGGAGAGGTTAATAACGGCATCCTTCACGTAAGACTTTTTTTCCATATTTTAACATGTTATTCGTATGATATGGAGTAACTATTTTTTTTTGAGAGTATAAGTAATGATGCGTATAAAATAATAATTATGCATAACATAAAAAATGAATATCTTACATTATTTATGTTTTATTTCAATAAATTTCATTATAAGTGAAAAATTATCCTAGATTTCTAATTTAATCATGAAACATAATATCAATATTAATGTAAAATAAAGGATCCGCCAAATAACTTTTTTTTTTTAAAACAGGGTGCAAAACATCGAGTGTAGCTTCGGCTGTGTGGCACGTAGCACCGTCCTGTTGAAACCAAATGTTGCCAATATCCTCCTCTTCAATTTTTGTGAACAAAAATTTGTTTAACATGGCCAAGCGCCATTTATGGCGCTTCACGCACACTTTCTGTCACAGCAGCAATATTCTCGGGTGTACGCACTGTTTTTGGCTTTTCACGCTTTGGTTTATCGATGAGGATGCCAGTTTCTTTCACTTTTTTCACAAGATAACGAATGTACGGAGCTGACGGTGATTCTCTTCTTCCAAAATCCGTACGCAATTTTCGCACACATTGTGCAACATTACCACGATTTTCAAAGTAATGTCGCAATATTTTTTAGCGTTGTTCAAGCGTATACACAACCATATTCGTTTAGCGGATAGATAAAACTAATTCTGTCAAATCAGACATGAGCTAAGTGTTACCATTCACGAAATAAGCTCTAGTTAAAAAAAAAACGTTAGATGGCGGACCCTATATAAACATTTTTTAAAATCTTTCTCTAGTTATTTTACTTAAAATATGTCAGTATACAAAAATCGTAATAAATAAATACACAGACATACAATTTTAAAAATCCACGTGAAACTAAAGAAATATAATAAAATATTATAATCATTTGTTTTAGAATCCATTTCGAATAATATTATGATACATGCCATTTATTTATATTGATTAATTTCTCAGACCAAAAGATACTCAATGCGATCGGTTTTAAAACGGTTAAAAATATCTATAATATTACATAAATATATAATAAGTACGAATATATAAAAATGACGTGATATAGTTGTTAGTAATTTTGTGTCTCACGCTTTTTGTGATTTTATGATTTGTGTTCCACACTCCTATAAAATACGATCACATATATGTGTGATGGCTAGCATTATTTATGACGGCTATAAATACTACTTTTGATAATATTGAATTTTCGCTACTCTTTATAGGGAAGGTGCCGTTCGAAAAGTATGAAATACATAAAAAAGTCTGCGTTATTAATGATGTTTTATTCTCTCGTGGGATACGCGGGTCTGCTGAAATAAATTACTTTGTGTGACGTCAAGTAATAATTGCATCTTCCGATTCTGAAAACGGAAAACTTCTCACAGAGGTCGCTCCGGAAGGAGGCTTCATAAATCAGCGGAGAGCAGAGGCGTAACTGTATGTGGGATGCTGTAATGCCGTATAATGGAGGCTGGGATAACTTCTGTGTAATGACAGGTTGTTCATGACCATTAGCGTATTGATGATTTTGTATATCTCATCGTTTGTTGCAAGCTCGATACTGGGTCTAATATCTGCGGTAGTATCATCTTGACCACAACGGAAAATCCGTAGGACATCTTTCACCAAAGGTAGAACAGCTTGTTTGTTTTACCAAACATTAGAATAAGTTTCACTGCTTAATGACTGGGGAAAGCGATTTTAGTTACGTAATAAAATAATTTAATTTAATAAATTTTTACACACATACAAATCTACATCAAATATCATATTTTATGACATTACTCTTGTCAATTTCGGAGAAAAAAGGAAACGCCAGACGCAGGGATTCTAGTCACAAACCATGCACCTTAGTTGCATCCTATACAAAGCACGATCGACCACGACCAATTCTTCCACCTCGACTCGAGAAATTTTGATCTATTTATAATATTAACACTATTATTTATGATATTAACACAATATTAATTTAAGTCGTTTTTGTTGTAAATTTAAAGTTTGTGTTTTATAATTATTAAGATTTGATCAAATTTTATTTATTCACAAATATTATTATTTGTAAAAAATAATATTTAAAAAATCTGAGTAATTATTTCATTCAAATAAGTTTCAACCTCTGTGTCGCCAAGCCCTCAAAGACCTCAAAGCATTATCGGTTCCAGTTTCTCACTTTAGTTAGGAAAAATATTTTGCCTTTATTATGATTACGGAAAATGCGTTGTAATTCTGGAATATTTTTTCCAATATTTCTTTATATTTAACACTTCTATGCTCTTAAACGAAATATCAATTATGCAAATAAAAAAGGATTTTTAGAATAAATTTCACAATTTCATTTTTGACAAGGTCTGACGAGAATTCTATACTCAAAACTCAATGCTTCTCGACTAGTCCGAAAGATGTCGTTAAAAAAAAATCAAAACACTTTTTCACTTACGTTATTAGATAATAAATATCCACCACATATTATCAATCTTAAAAAACGAACATATTTTGTACTTACAATTAAGCCCTGTATTAAAAATATTATAATGAATTATACAATTTCACAAATAACATTTTTTAAAAATCTCATAAGAAAAAAAGTCGGATCAGTATTACGAATAAAATGTTTTATTTTGAGTTAATTAGTATTTCGCGTTATTGTCAGTCACCGCATTTGCTCGTTATATAAAAATGAAATATAATTCATCTTAGACGTGATCATAGTGAGCTCCCGCTTTGAAGCCAATCCTCATAACCGCAACCTGGAGGAACGATCCTTTCACACAAAACTTGTTCGATGATAAAGAGTACAAGGAACAGAGAGTTCAGTTTTTTGTCCTGCCATATCGCCATTACTCAGCTCATTATATAATTATAAATATTTGTAGCGCAATGCCGTCTGTGAAAGAACTGGCCGCCTGCACTTCATCATTATACTGGTTTCCTTAAAAACGTGATCCATTTATACAATTTATAGATACGCGGAATTATTGCCATTCATGCTAGGTATAAATCATATTTTGTTTGAACGTGTTTAGAAGAGATCGTAATTATAATATAACACTTAATTAAATGATTATTCAACGGTATTTTTTGTACAGAATAAAGCATTATATATATAAGTTATACATTTTGTTTCAATATCATGAAAATACAAGGTGATATTTTGCTATCGAAAACTATTACTAAAACGTTTTATTTTTTACACTACTTTCCTGAAACATATATTTGTAGTATAATATAGAAAAATACGAGTATATATATTTTTTGTTTAGCAATTATACAGTACTGGATAGTTTGACGTATTTGACTGTACGATTGCTAAGTTTTTGAGGTGTTTCTGCCCGTGCACATAGTAAGAATACTAACTACGGGCACGGGCAGATTATGTATTAAGCATTTAAAATACCATGTATTTTTGGTAATTTAATTCGCAATTTTGTTTTTTAAATGCTCCTTCTTGTACTACTAGTAATCGATTAAGTAAAAACAAAATGTAAGAAAATAGGATTTCTTAGATTTATAATTATTTATTACAAAGCTTTTTAGAAAAAAGTGGATTGCATATCTAAAAGCTCGAACTGTTCGTTTAATCATTTGATAAAGCAAATAACCGAAAGATCACAGGCAACGTTGAAAACCGCATATTGCGAAAATAGATATCAAGTTTATAACTAAAGAATCGAAGTATATATTTATATGTAGCATCTCATTATAAAACAAACCTAGATTTTCCATTTTAAAAAAACTTAAAAGGATTTTCAATTTTCAGCGAGGATTGAACTCACGAAATTTTGTATCATAAACAAACGGTTTACCTCTATGTCATTCTCGAATATATATCGTTTGAGTAATACATTTATAACGTTACCAAAAGCAACGTTAAGCGAAGGATTTATAAAGTGTTCATTTGGTTACGTTATACCCGAGCTTCATGAAATCCGTCGCGAACTGAACATATAATGTATTCGGCAGAGCTGCGGGAGGCAAGGGTGAGATGGGATGAGGTGAAGACTGTGGTGGTTAAAAATTATTTGTAACGGCAAGTCTTAATAGACATATGCTCCAGTTAGAGAAGTGGACATGCTGATGACGATTTGATATTTACGCATCGTCCAGAATGGTTGCTAAGCGTTTTCACTCTCGCTCATAACTGTGCGGAATATAATGATAGTAAGAAACGGCAAAGCTAAATGAGAACAATAAATTGCAGAGTATAATATATGCTCCGACTAGCGGCAAAGAAGGAGTGATGTTTATGTGGGTTTGATGCATTAATTCACGTTGAAGATTGTTTGAGGTAGTCGCGGCAGAACAGCGGCTCCCCGATGTTACCGATACCAATTACAATTTTATCGCCGCTCGCTATCAATTGAGCGTATTAATTGTTTGTGAGGAATTACGGCGGAGCTTTCAGCTTCCTACGCGAGCTTATCGACGGGCTTTTGCTCAGGTAACCACGCCAAAAAACACTTCTGTAAAAAAAAAACAAACTTCAAAGAAAGTGCATTTACATAAATTGAGTTAAATTAGTAATCAAACAAGTCTTAGTAATATAGCATAATCATAATACAAGTATCAATTAAAGTATAATAATATATTTTAAGTGTCATTTAACGTTTTTTTACTATATTTTTAAAACATTCAAAAAATTAATTACAAGTAAAATAATTTTACTTGATCAAAAAGGTTGCGATATTACTTAAGGCCACCTGTAAAAACCTTTTTTATATATTTTAAAAGTTAGAGTTTGTAGGAGTGGATAGTAGTTGAAATAAGTAAGTTTTATGATGGACGCTGTATGTGAAATAGATGTTTGATATTTGTGTCGATTACAAGTGTATTTACTCATTCTTGAAAAGATCAAAGATTCAAAGAAGAAAAGAAGGAAATACTGAAGCTAAAAAACATTTCAAAGCTTATTATTTGCGTTATAGGTATATGTTTTTTTAATTGTCTGTTTTTAGACGACAAAATTAATTGTACGACTATATGAATGCAAGTATAAAACTTTATTTTGATTTTGGACGGGTGCCGAAGGTATTAATTACTTTTTTGTATTCATTTGGTATTTATTTTATAGAAGCAGCAACCGGAGGTTAAAGCGTTAGAAAAGACAAAGTGAATCAAACTTACTTATGTGATACAGAAATTAGAAATATCCTTATACCAGAGAGTTTTTCAAAAGATCAGGCCTCTGTTAATAAAGCCTGTCCATGTGATCTTGAACAGACAATCGTAAAGCATTATCTAATAAACTGAAATATCACGAGAACACTATAAATATTATGTGTTGTCGCCTAGCAGTCTGTATCATTTTTTCAGAAGACGTCCCTAAAATACCTCTTGGTTCTGAAGGTCCCTTGCCGTGAAACTACATTAGAAATATCTTCGAAAGATCGCGCGCGCTTAACTGTCCCAACCTTGTCTAACTTTGCGTGTAATTTGCAGGGTATAAGTAGCGAGTATTTTTTTCATACGTTCTGCATCAAAAAATGATTCTTGAATCACTCGATGGTCGCCCTGATGAGTATGTGTAGATCTCCGCCGCCAGGGCCGACCGCTCGATTGACGGACGTTGATAACGTTATTATTTACTGTGATCCCGGGATTTATGAGCTACCGGTCGCGTTTATCGCTCGGCGGACGCTCTGCTGCCCATCGCCGCGAGGATCGGGCAGCAGGCCTCAAGGACGATTTGCATTTTACGACGCGACAGTCAATCTCATGCCGACCACTCTTGCTACCTCGCAACGCAGAAAAAAAAACTTCGCAAATGACAAGGCGACATTTTCAAGCGATGCAATTCGCACGACTGAAAAAATGTGTTGTGTTTTTAACACGCGTTTTATACAACACGAGACGGTTGCTATACGAAAAAGGCAACTCTTGGGAAATAAGCTGGGGATGGATTCTCATCTCGAGTTCTTGCATGTGATGAAGATTTTATTACAAAAAGTTAACATTCAATGCAGTTTGATCATATTATTATGTTTTTATTAAGTCATTAATTTAATTATCATATTTGACGAATGCATAAACAGATACAAAATTGAAAATGTGTAGGAAAAAATATTCCAATGAGGATTTAGTGAGGATCCGCAAATGTCATTTAAGCTACTATTGTAGAAGAAGCTTTTAAATTCGCGGAATGGAAAGGTAGGCCATAAATGACATTATTTTTTGTTAAGTTGTTAATTAACAAGTTGTTATGAATTAAGTAACTAATTATTAGTATAAATACTGATTTTTATCGTAATCAGATAATTAGACTTTGAACTATCGCCATTCGAATAAGTCAATCGGGAATCAACTGTGAAATGTGGAGAAAATAGAGTATCGCGCTTTTATGAAGATCTTTACCAAGCATGATCAGTGAAAACCATACTGAAAAAATGCTATTTGCTTACGGAATATCTTGCCTGGGTAAAACTATGGTTTGCAGCTGGCATATCCTCTATTTTATATCTTTTTTTGCTCAAATTTCTGCACATAAAGCTCTGTCAAAAACATACTATTTATAAAGTTTCAATAAATGACAAACACACATAGGCTTGTGAAATCAACAGCAATATCTTATGCACATTTCTTTATATGGATTAAATATTTATTAAAATATAATTTAATTTTTTCAATATTCTAATCTACTTTTATAGATCATTGACTATAATTACAATATTATTTGTAATTAAATATACACATACTATACATCAAATTCTTTATACGCATCAATTCATTCAGAAAAATATCGACAGTCAATACTAAAATAAATAGACTGTCGGAAAGTAATAATAAAAATCTTGTGAATAAATATTGAGTGATTGAATAATAAAAAATAATAATATACATACTCTGAATATATCCTATAGAGACATCTATCGTCATACGATGATAAAAATGTATAAATACAAGTTCTAATGCGTATAAAGTCAGGCAAAGAAATAGCCGAGGTCCTAAGCGGTATATAAAGACCTGGGCAAAGGTTGGTTCCAAGGCTCGTGGTTCGCATCCCGCTTCTGGCGATATTTTTCTGAATGAATTGATGCGTGTAAAAAATTTGATGTACAGTATGTGTATATTTAATTACTTACAAATTTCTTTATGTTTGTTTATAATAAACTTCTTGAAAGTGATAGATTATTTGCTAAGCAGTAGCCCAACAGAGCAATGTTTCTAGGCGGTTACTTATTCAAGTATGTTCTGCAACTAATGCTGCTTACCATCGATGATTGTCCGATAACTGTTTAATTATAAACCTTAAATATATTTATAATCGTTCTGATCCACCGTTATTTGATATATATCACCGTTTCTGCTGTGCATACAACATGCACTGTAACACAGCTTTTTGCTTTAGTCTGGACCGTTTCCTCCCGAATTGACACATAATGGCTTGGCTCCCCGTGAGAGTCGCGCGTCCATACAAGGAAAACGCTGGATTCTGTCACCGCGGTGATATTCCCTTCCGCGAAGAATTATGCAGCGGTCATTCCTTGAACATTTTAACATGCGTGTTCACGCATTAAGCACGCGCCCGCAGAATAGAACGAGTTTTCTGGGAAACAACAAAAATACAAAAAAAAAAGATTGTCGGTAAAAATAATATAAAAATTCTGAATAAATAAGTTGATTCAAAGTTAATAAACTAGCCATGCACTTTGTAATAAGCACCATCTATAAATAAAATCAATAAAACGTGTTCATTTCTAGATTTGATGGCCGAGAGGTCATTGCTGGGTACAGAAATAAACATATTTTTCTCCGATCAATTGATGAGAGTAATGTTATAAAATTTTATAAAAGTTTTTTACTGTCAATTTGTTTATGTATCTTTAATATCAGTATATATATTCGTGTCGGAAACAACAGGGTCAGATCCTGTCTGCCCAAAAGTGGGCGACGTCGATGGCGTTACTTCTGGCCATCATCAGGTCTTCCTGGGTGCAGCCACTCGGGCACAGCGCACACTCCAGAAGGTGTGACAGGGTCTGCTCCACGCCGCAGTCACATTCAGTCGGTCCGCTGTAAAACTGCCAGGCCCTCATTTGTGTCCTCGTCTTGCATACTCCGGTCCGAAGTCTGTTAAGGGACCTCCATATATTCCACCCTTGGTCATGTCCAGGGGCTAGGTCCTCTTTCGGGGCAATCCAAGTATTCCCCTCAGTTGCGCTTCTCCACATGTTCAGCCGCAGGGTGGCCTCAGGTATCTCCAGTTCCGTTGTCGACTGTAGGAAACTTCTATAATATAATATCAGTACTAACAGCTTTAACCCTTTCATTACGGCTCGGTGGAATACAAATTATACTGTCAATTATAAAATTTGTATTTGAAGCGTAAATGTATTTATCTGATCTATTTTCATATATCAGATTGGTTTTTGTATCCTTGAACTATCAGATGATGCATAAAATACTATTCTTAGAAAGTATCAAAACGATATAATCATGGCTACCGATGTCGACAGTAGGGGAATCTTACACGGTATATATCGGGTACCGATGCGAACAGGTTGATACCGCTTAATATAATTAATTTGTCATATACCATCAACCAGCCTCCTTAAAAGTACACATAAGAAATTGAAATTATGAAAACTTATATTTTTTTATTTAATTTAATTTAAGCAATGACGGTATTTAAAAGATAGTTAAAAAAAAATAACCTGTAAAAACGATATATGTATAACACAGATTTGAGTTATAATCGTGAAAATTTTAGTGCTTAGTTTTTTTTAAATAACGTGAATGATTTAAATTCATCATTCTCTTTGTAATATTTCTGTAAAATCAGTACTGAACAAAATAACAGTTTAATTGTTAGAATAAGTAACTAAGTAACCAATTAAGTCTATTATTTACTCATCATCACTTATACTAGTCATTATATCTATATACGTACTGGTATATTACGTACTTTTTCGTAACACTGAAAAACTGTTTTAATCATAATATTTACATTTGCTTTAGTACTTTTCATTTTCATCTTCTAGAAATTGAAAAAATGTGTTATTGAATAACATATGTAAAACTCTGTATAATTATATAAAACTGTAAAATAACATAGATGAATCCCACGCCACACACAAGATCTTATCTTTAAGTGGTGTGGTAAGCGAACAAAAAAAAAAAAAGATTGGAATGTAAATTACTATGTAAAAATGTATCTTTTTATATTTGATTAAATAAAAAATATATATATATATTTCTCACAAGTAAGAGCAGTGAATATCAGTATTACACAACTAATATAATGTTTTGTAAAGGGCTCGTGCGGTCGAGACCAAAAACGGTCGCCTATGATTTACATAGCGCGAATGCTTGAGTCGTATGATATGTGAATGGAATTTATTGTAATCTCTGCGAGCTAAAGTTCAGTAAGAGCCGTGCTGGGACGTTAGACTTGTCGCTGTAGTGCTACGCTATTTATCCATAGTGAAAATATGTAATATGTAATAAAAAATAAATAAAAAAATAGAATGCGAAACGAGGAAATACGCAGAAGAACTCAAGTAGTGGATGCTGCCCAACGAATAGGCACACTCAAGTGGCAATGGGCAAGACATATCTATCGAAGAGACGACGGTCGATGGCGAAGAAAAGTACTGGAATGACGCCCAAGAACTGGCAAACGAAGCATTGGCCGACCCCCTACAAGATGGACTGACGATAGAAGAAGAATAGCGGGAGTGACCTGAATGCGGAAGGCGGAGGATTGAAGAGGATGGAGACTCATGCGGGAGGCCTACGTTCAACAGTGGACGGACACATGCTGATGATGATGATGAATAAAATAAAAAAATAGATGCTAAGTTTATACGTATAACCAACAAAAACCATAGCAAACACTATGTATTATTTCTTGTTTGTTAAGTTATTGTCTATAAATTATGTCTCTTGGAGTTTCTGTTCAATATTTTTAAAGTATGACGGATTCTAAGATATTAAAAGCACAATAAGAGCTATGATGTTTTGAAAAAATATAGGCTAACTTAATGTTGTACAGTAATGTTAGCTTACCATATTAAAATATTTATTCTTGTGCATTTATTGAAGTTAAGCAATATGGCGTTAATCGTATTTCGATAGGTGACCGCTTGGAAACAACGTATGTTATTGCTTTGGGTGAGGCCTCCTCTCAACCTGCAGAGTGTGTGTCTAATTATCATTTTTCTTTTAAAATACGTTGATTTACATAGGTTAAATTTGGGGTTCAGATATGACTTGAGACGGACAAGAATAATGGTGGCTGGTAAAACTCTGTCGAATATTTATGGCGACCATATGCTTTTGTTATGTAGTGGGTATAGGAGAACAAAAAGGCCTTAGTAAATATTCTTTCTTGGATAATGAGCTCAACATATGAGTGGATTAAAAAAAATCCAGCGGCATGAAAAGCGTAATATTATGAAATAATATTAATTTCAAAAATTAAATTGACAAATTAAAAATATTTAGTTTATTTCATATTATTTCGAATTTATTCGAATCATGACGTATAAAAACTTACGCGAAAACTTGTTTTTAATTTGCCGGCGGGTATAGCTATAATATCTATAGCTTCTGAGCTCTAAAATACCCCGGTTGGCGTGAATTTGATCCCTCATCCATAAAATTCCAGTCATGGCCTATTCATTAAAATTGGTGGTAGACGAAAGTCGCTCCCTTGAATACCACCCATTCACAGTAAATTCCTGTAATAATTTAGTATGATGCGTGAATCTTGGGCTGTAGTCTATAACGTTGGCGGATCAACAATTCACATGCAGCGCATAGCCATATGCACCATGGTAAGCGTCATAGAATTCCACAGATGAGAATTCAGAATTACTATCACCATCGTTGGTATTCTCTTGTATGTGTTTACATAAAAAATGATAAAGGTAATTTATCCACAACTATTATTAAAAATGTATGAATTCGATGTTCTGGATCAATGTCTACTATGTTAAGTATACATTATTTCATATATTTACGGGGCAGCTAATATTTTGCAACACTATAACTTTAAGTGAATATCTATCAAATAATATTATGAGACTATTTTATTAAAGTATTATACTGAAAATCACTAGACATAAGTTAAACTACTTCTGTATAGCATTAACAGGACTATAACCGATCGAGGAATTGGATGTTTTGGCTTAAGAAATGTTACTGTTTGAAAAATGTCCCTCCATATGCACACACGGGTGCACTTAACATGCCGGCGAGAGCTTATTTATGCAGATTGCACAACTCTATTAGAGCTACGCAGGAATTTCGTATTTCTCGTAAAATGCGCGACTGAACCTGCAAGTGGGCTCGGGGACATTAGACGCTCAAGCGCGCGCCGAGCAATTTCAATCGAATCAGGTATTCATGCATATTTGGCCTAATACAGCGGGGCATTTGAATAGACCGAAGGCGGGAGTCTGCTGGACCTCCCAACGACCGCTACTTACGAGAGTATCAGGTGCATAGAGGATATATTTATAACGATTCATATTATATATATATTTTTTCAATAAAAAAAGGATTGTTTTGTTTCATGTAAAAACATACAGGAGAAAACCGACAGATGGTGATAGTATTCTGATGTCTCATCTGTGGAATTCTATGATGCTTACCATGGTGTATATGGCTAAGCCCTGCATGTGGAGTGTTGATCCGCCTACGTCATAGACTACAGGCCAAGATTCACGCATCATACTTTATTATTACAGGAATTTACTGTGAATAGGTGGTCTTCACGGGACGACTTTCGTCTACCACCAATTTTAATTAATAGGCTGTGACTGACATTTTACGGGTAATGGATCAAATTCACACCAACCGGGGGTATTTTAGAGCTCAGAAATCGTCGGGATCGAACCCACAATCTTTGGCTTGCAAAGCAAACGCTTTGACCATTGAGCTATTACCGCAGGCCGAAATAAAAATAATGAAATATAGTTTAACAATTGATATACAATTAAATCAATTGCTAATACTATCTTTTATGACATTTCTCGAGGTTTTCGAACGGTGAACTGCATACTTATGACTAGTTCATTACGCATCACGCTCACTGTTTTACAGACAATTACCTAAATAATCAAATATAAACTTGTTCATATTCTTATAACGTTGGGAAAATGAACTGGAGATGGTGTAAAAGTCTAGGTTTGAATTCTTGCCTTCACCATTTATTAGTCTCCAAACAATTGATCAAGAAATATTATAAAGGATGATATTTGCGTATAAATTGTGAAATATTTACATAAATCTTGAGTATGAGTGTATTACTTAAAACAAAAGAATATAAGAAAATAATAATTCTTCAAAATTTGAAGTGAAATTTGAAGTATATTTCAAGATTACTAGATTTCAGTCTTAATTTGATGATAACTATCAAACTGCTTTGAGATAAGAAAGAATTGACGCATATATCATCTAATCTATCGCAATTTAATATTGTGTTTTTTATTTATTTTAAACAAAATATATATATTGACATCAGCATGATGTAGTCCTTGCTTACTGTTACCGAAAACCTCGACAGACGATCTTTCGTCTTATATTTTCATAGCTCGCCACACCTTGATGTATATGGTCACATTTGCACTAGTACGTAGTTTCGCCACCGGCAGCGCTGACGGCCTCGAGCCGCGCCAGTGCGGTTGGCGTCAGTCAGCCCCGAGCGATAACCGAAACAGCGTCATTGTCGCGGCCGGCGGTATGTTTCCGCTCGGCCCTAACCTTGTAATGTTTATAAGTAAATAAAATCAGTGTGCTTCAACAAGAAACTCTTTGTCTGCTGCCCTGCTCCCCATCCTGCCCCTCGCGACGTAATAACGCCTCTCTCTCCTTGTTTTGAGAGAGGAGGATGTTAATATATATATAATAATCTAAGATTTTGAACAAATGCAAAACAATTTTCTTGAGCGGATAATCAATTTAAATAATAACGTTCTCTAAGTAATTTTGTATTAGGAATAACAATAATGAAAATACTGGTATTTATGTCTTTTCATAAGTACGTAAAGTAAAAAAAAAAACCCTAGATTTAATTTGATTTCATAATAAGTTTAATGGAAAATATAAATTCACTTACAGTTTTCAGTTGATTTGTTCTGAGTATCAAAATCTGAAAGTAGAAAAAGTGAATTAGTACAATACGTGAATTAAAAAAAGTAAACCCATTTTTTTAAAAAGATTAGTATATATTTTGAATAACATATTTGATTTAGTTACAGATTGGAGTTTGCCAATGTTCAACACATGTTAAGTAAATCTTAACGTTTAATGCAGGCATAATTTCATAATAATTTTATAAACTGCATGTAACTGATACTCAAAGGTTTTTGCGAAATAAACAAACACTGGATTTTAAATCGCAATGAACGTTTGTTTATTGCTTTATGTGATCATGTGAACATGGAACGGATGAATTACCGAGGCAATGTTTTTCCAATCGTAAATGTATGCATTAAATTTTAGTTGAAAACATAATTACACGTACACAAGATAGGTAATATTGTATAACCAATATTATCAGCATATAATAATATACTTTTAAGATTAATTGAGGTATGAGTTATTCACTTCAATTAACATATATTGAATATTCCTATGACTTAGGTAAGTAGGTAATAATCTTTAGAAACTTGGGTCTAGTTTCACTGATATTCTAATTGCAAAATAGTTGAGTTAGCAGTTTTTTACCATATCCGCTCCATATCGGGAACATATGGTCATTATAAATTGCCGCCAAAGAGTTTTATCACCTGTCATTGCCCATGACTTGACTTTACACAGCTCTGCCCTCTGCGGTTCATCTAGATTCTAGATGTTCCTCAAAGGTCTTCCAAGCATTAACCCAGGGATTTCAAGACACGGCAGCTGTGGTATCCGAGGCATATTTAAGTGTTTTTTTTTTTTTTAATTCTAGAGATCGAATTATCAGCCCGACGCTCCCGAGATATGAACTATTTGGTTATAAGGGGTGGTTTGACTCAAGACAAACGAATTTTTATTGTAACACCTACAAAGCAGCGCCAAAAATACTTATGATAATCAATATTAAGTGTACTCTAAGAGTCTGATTTATCGGCAATGTAATTATGAATACACGAAGAAGAAAAAATAAATGTTTTAAAAATATCACGTTGAAACACAGAACATTAGTGATTGTTTACAATATTAAGACTGATGAATTGTACATTGTATACGAAACCGCAGTCTCATTTATATAATTAGTACTTACTTAACGTAATCTATGTCAAAATGAGTTAAATGAATGTTATATTTTTAAAGTAGATCTTCAATCGAATGCTATGAAACGAACATCATGAAAATTAGGACATGAAATTCAATGAAAACTGGTGCACAGTTATAGGCAAATCTTTTTGATAGTGTGCAATATGGAGGACATTTCGTAGAGATTCGATATTGGCAATGCGCCATGACGAAAAATAACAAATGGCCATTCCTGGTTGGATAGTATAAGTCGTGTTTATGAATTTAAAATGGGAAATTTACGCTGCGGCGGGCGCGTGGCGGGAGATATACGAGGAGCGGCCGGCCGTTTGCTTGACATACGGTCTGGGCTGGGGCCCGAGCTATCACCGCATAACGCGGACTAGGCAATACTGAATTGACATTAAAACTTTTGTATTTTTTTTTACTTTGGAAGAAAAATATGATGCTTCTGTAAATTTCATAAATAAATAATATAAAGCTATTTACATCGAAGGTCTAAATAAATCAAGATTAAATTTTGATATTTCCGGGAAAGGAATTGTATTAAAAAAAATATATAAATATTTAATTGGGTAACAAACGTGGAAATATCAAAACCCAGTGCAACTGTGTAATTATTAACTATCGATTTGACATTGTGACGAATGACGAGGTGAGGAAGCAGAAATGGTACCGTTTATTCTACAACCGGTCAAAAGACAAAAGTAGATCTGGGTTAAACAGGTAATTCCAGGGCCCTCGATATCGTAAAGATTTTCTAGAAACAATGCGTATAATGACTGAAGATGACGAAGTATTGGTACAGAAAGAATCGCCACACACGGCAAAAACCAAAAGCCACAATACCATGCTTAGAATATATTTGGCGGAGCTGAGTGGTGAAGATGTCGCAGAAGAGCATAAACTACAGCCCTTTTACATGCTCTCAGGTTCATTCCATTCTGGAAAACCATGAGTATTTAATATAATCTCGGTGGATCTTCGGACGGCATGAGGTAAATACCATGTCCGCTGAGTGACAACTATACGGCGGCAATTTGTAATAAACATACGCTTCAGATAAGGAACAGATTTGAAATGATGATGATAATGATTAAGAGTAAATGTGTTCGATTGCCACTCACGTCATTAATTTTAAATCCACTGTTACGTATTTATTAATGTTATTTATAGGTTTCAGTTTTTTTACGCTGATTGCCGTTTACTCTAACTTAGAAACAAATATAGATTTATTTCGCAATAATTCCTTAATGCCGCCCTATGCACTGTGCCGGCTGCATAATCCCGATGAATAACGAACGCACTTATTCTTAATCTACGCAAAAACTGTATCGCACGTGCTGGGACCTTTCCCGGTTATAAACTAATAACAATATAATATATTAAGTCGCTGAAATCTCGAAACCAGTCGGTTCGGTCCAAGGAGTCATACATTATCCGAGTTTGCCTCCGAAAGGGGTTCTTAACAAGCGGTTTACAAAACAACTCGCATATTATTAATATTGTAAGTGGATATAATTGTGGATGATATCAGTATCTGGACGATATCAATGTCTGTGATATCAGTGGCTTACATCTAATCGTAATTTAGTTTACCTAATTTTTTAATTACATTTTTCCAATTATGTAGTCTCACTAAAAATTGAATAATTAGTACATGTAACTTTACCCTAAGTCATCGAATATCACAGAAAGAAATAAAAATAGTTTTATGGGTAATTTTTAAGAAGTATTTTTTTTATCGGATTCTTTGAATTGAACTTATTTATTAAATGTGACATTTTCCAAAATATGTACAAAGGAGTAAATATTTGAAGATCGAAAAAAGATTCTTTGTTAGTAACATTTATACATATTAAGTAGAGGTTAACCGTATATACTCGTAGTTATAAAGGAAAGTAATCATTTGAGTGATGATTCTTCTTTCTTCATAAACAAGTTAAGGAATAGATGATCATGTGTCCGGTTTCAATACTTTCTACGCGTTGAAATAATTCACTTTGCACTGAGTTTAATAATGATTGTATTGTCGAATTGATAATGAACTAAAGTACGTATCATCTAGGATTTATAATTCTAGGTTTTTTGAAATGGTTATGAATCCATGGTTTCCGAAGGAATACGAGCACTCCTAGGTTGGAGTAGATGCTGCTTGGTGGATGGCTTTGAATTAGTGGCACCGTCATCATCCTTATACAGTCGGTGATAAATCGTGGAATAATAACTTTATCATATTATTTGTGGTGATGCATTGTCTTGAGGAGGAATTATGAAGGGCTTAAGGTGTTCCACGCGAAGTAATGAATACGTGTCATGCAGATAAGGGATTATAGAAAATATAATTTCATATCACTTTACATTATAACCTCTCGTATAAAAATTCTAGGATTTGAATTAAAATGTAAATTATTGTATTTCAAAATATTTTAACAATGAAAAATATACTTCCAATAAGATTTTTTTATGTATGAAAATTTCTTATATTTAAAGATACGAGAATCCAGTACATTTTTTCTGCAAATATCATTACCGTATCGTTACAACGTACCGACTAACCTGTTGAATAAAAAAATAAACTAAGAAAACTTGGTTGCTTTTAGCTATGTAAAGTTGTCCACAACTATGCATTTTTTAGTTCTAGAATATGGTCACCATATATTTCTTCTATCTAGGTCTGTTCTTGATATTATCCTTGTGTCATCTCGAGTCATCTTTGTTACCCCAGGTTCTGCCAAAAACATACCTCAGTTACGAATAAACTTTTCACAATGGTATTTAGTGTATTTTTCTACAACGGAGTGTTTGGGGGGTTCAGACCAGGCTGCTGTAGTTTCCGGAACGTAAATTAGCGTTTTTTATAAAAAAATTAAATTAAAAGGTCGAATTATTTGGATTTTTTTTTGTCGCAAGTGACATAGTTATCCGCCAAAAATAATGATGACAGTGATTATTTAATGTATTATTTCCATTTTAGGAAAATCAACATTTATGAAAATATCTATTTTGTAAGCCACAATCCAATATTAATTTTATTTTAATTTTTGATATAAGTATTAATGAATACTGCAACAAAACCGCTTGACACATATCTCAGCTAATTTTAATCCAACGATGAGTTTACGAAAATATGAAAAACTATTTTTGTAAATCAATAATATGTTAATGAATTACCTAAACATAAACTTAGCATACTCGTAATCTCGAAATCTGATATAATATTTGATTTACGCATACTATGATATAATGTATTTCAAGTTAATGTCTTCTTTCATATTCAATATCAACGTTATGCATAATGTTATGCTAACGCCGCGATCTTATCGATGTCCAGGGGCGTGTGTTGTCGGGCCGCGAGCGAGCCGCGGCCCGCGCCCGCCATTGTTCGCGGGCCGGGCGTGGGTGCCCCTGCCTCCTCCCAGAAGGCCACCTAACCTTTGCCGACATCACTTGTCAAACTTTGACTTATCAGAATCCATCTCGCGTCAAAGTTTGACAAGCAATAGCAAAAAATATGTATAATACTTTGACTAAAAAGCTTAACCTTTGACTTATTTAGTATGCATTATGAATTGGTTTTTGTCTCCCTTTTTTGCCGCTCGTACACAACGCATGCATTATTATAAAAAAAAAAAATCTCTGCGAATTTCAGAATCAAGATAAGAATACACACAATATCTTCATTATCATTCCATATCCATTCTTCATAGTGGAGCATACATTTTTTTGACAAGTCAAAAAAACTGCTAAATAGTAAATTTATTTTTTATAATTGTACAGTTAAGTAGTCAAAAATCCGTATTGAATCAATTCGTAAACAATGATAATAAATTATTTGTATCTTAATACGAGTAATATATGTAGTATAATTAAAAAGCAAATAAATAATTTAATTAGGCACATTTTTTTTTGTTATGAATAAATATTTATTATAAGCCATCTGCTTAATTATGAAATATATTTAAATATATTTATTTATATTTATGTATGCCGAAATCTTATAAAACCTTTTCTAAGCGAACGTAATCAAATCCATCTTAACCTTAAAAATATAAACTTTTAATTTAGACCAAAAGTTTGTTAACTTTTTCATTACGGCTCGGTGGATAACAAATTATACTGTCAATTATAAAACTAGTATTTGAAGCATAAATGTACTTATCAATAAATTACGATTAAAATGATATATCACGGCTACCGATGTCAACGGTATGGGAATTTTAGACGGCATATATCAGCTACCAATTCGAACGGGTTAAAATTCTGTCCATTTCATTTGATTCCTTTTAAAAATATATAAAAATTTATTTTTGTATAAGAAGCTTAACAATATAGCATGGATAATAATAATATTTGAGCAAAGTCTTACTAAATAAAGAAACTTGTTTTGAATTTAAAATACAAATAGCATCCATTTTTTCAGTCAATAGGTTTGACTTCGAAGTACGCACTGAGTTCACATGGCAAGTGGTTAAACTTGATATTAATTAAGCCCATCATAGGCGTTGAAATACAAAACTTTGTTCTGATTTAATGCCGGCCTATCAAAGAGATGTGTATCATAGATAACTTTGAAAAAAATATCTTACATAAATTTAACGGCTGAATAATTGGATGTCGTATTAAGAATTCATATTATCAAATAATGCGACATTAAAATTAAAATTTCTGCAAAATTATTCATGGAAGATAAATCGATTAAATATATATTTTTTTCAACACTTCAACACGTTTTAAAAATTGCCGAATAAATAATTATATGCTAGAAGAAATCGTTCAGTGAAAATTGACTTTGGAAAAAAATAGATTTGCTCAATCAATAAATTGGATATTCGATAGTTTGAGAGGGACACGAATACTGAGGTGACGATTGTGAATAAATCCGATCGGAGATATCGGCTTTGATTGATATTCGATGTGACATTTAAAAAAATGTATATAAGCCTTTACCTATCTCGTGCCTCGTGAGACATACTGTCGTATTAAAATGATTTACTACGATGTTCTATTGAAAAGTACAAGATCTTGAGAATATTTTAATAAAATAATTTCACCACGTGTGCGACACCATTTTTTCGACAGTGATAAATAAAGAAGTATTTTCTACTATTCAAAATTATAATCTAAATATTATAGGCTTTGAAATGATTGTGTTTTTATTAAATTTATTATGTTGCAATTATAACACCCTCTATCGTGATTTTCGCTTTAAATTCATGAAACTACAAATGGTAAAATGATTATTGAAAACAGGTTCTCGCGTAGATATATTATGTATAAAAAATATGATGGTGTTTGACATTCTAAAAAAAGTTGCGAAAAAAATGGACAAGGTGGCTTTCCATCCTACAGTTGGTCAAAAGATGAAGGTGGATTTAATTCGGACATTTTCTCGGGATGCCGCAAGCGAGCATAAAATTCAGTTGAATATTTAAGGCCCCCAGGCGCCGTCCTATAAAAGCCATCGAATACATTATATATCGATATCAGCTTGATATAGCCCTTGAAGGCTGGTGTCGAAAACTTCGATATATGATATTTCGTCTCTTATTTTTGTTCGCTCGTCGGACATGCATGTGTCGCCATTTTGGTTGTTTAGGTCCTATCATCGGTGCACCGTTAGATCTGTAAATGGCTGTCAGTTATTGGCACCCCATTATTTCTCTAGATCACCACTTGTGGCGCTGGGTGTCACCGACCACGGGCGCCCGGTGGAGAGTAATCAGTTGTACGCCGACCGCGACAAGTAGCGAGTGATGATCGGTGTGGGGCCTGAAGCAAGCAAGTTCCTCCCCGGGCCGAAAGTTTGTCAAGTTTATCGAAAATATATGTGCTTCTGATAAAGTCTGTATGTTGCTCATCTACACCTCAGCTTTCCACCACGTGACCTAATAACGATGCCGCCGACGTAAAGTCGTTCTTCTCTGAGTAAAGGGGATGTTATTATAATATATTTGGTAAAGATTTGAGTACAGATAGGCAATGCTGGCATATGATAAGGCAACAGAATGACTGTTGAAATAACTTTATGGCAGCAATTTGTGACTAACGAAAGAGCTACTACGGAAAAAATAAATCATTTTATTGTAAGTAATAAATACACATAGTATTCTTTTAAATTTATTACAAAGATTTGAGATTTTCAGCAATGAGAATAGCGAAATAAATTTTAGTTTAGAATATGCATGTCTAATCGTAATTTACATCTTATAAAATTACTGTTGCATATTTTTTATATTTAAGTCAAATTACTTCAATATGGAAAGCGTTTTACATCAGTTAGTATTCCTTCTGCATTAAAAACACTACTAAATTAAATTTGTAAAATACATTTTCTTCACATTGTAACACGTTGTTTGTTATTCGTAAGGTTGACATCACAACTTTCTCATTTTGTAGAAAATGATTATAAAAGATTCATTTCAAAACTGCATCTTTCAAATACTGTGACTGTGTGAAAGAAACACATCACTTCAATAAAATTTACGATTCATATGCTCGAAATTAATATTTCTTCTGATAAAATCTGCACCGCGCTAACCAAGTTCTGCAGAAATACATTCTCATCATGACACAAGTTGCGGCTTCATCTCAAAGAGCCTCGAATGTTATATTTATCTCAGTGGACCGCTGCAGCAGAGATGGAGCAAAAACCCAGTTGCAATCTTAATCAAATTCCGGCTGAGTTCACGAATGATATTAATTGTTAATCAAAGTGTTGCATGTTCATCGTAATTTAATACAATTTATTACTTTGTTGCGATAACAATGCAGTAATGAACGGAACTGGAGCGATAAAAGCGATGAAAAGCAGAGGTCGATTGCAATAAATATATCGAATTAATGTGCACCACTTTGCTACATTAGTTTTGGATATATTTGTCAAAATTTGATTACTCGTCATCAATAGTTATTATATACGATTGGATTCATCTTGTATAAGAATATTGATCCATTTCACATGAAATTAAACAACTGAATTTAAATGGATTCTGTGTACGTTTATTATTTATTGTATTCTCAAACTCTTGGTCGTTGATTTTAACTGTAATGATTTGTGACATTTTGCCAGAACAATGACTGAGAGCTTAAAGTTGTTTTTGAGCTACTTGTAGCAGTGCATGTAAAAAAATAGTATGTATTAAAATAGGTGAAAGAAATAATAGAGATTTTCAGGTAATTTTATTTATATATATTCAACAACTGAGATTAAATTCACATACGGAGATTAAAATAAATATTTGAAATAAACTTTTAAGCTTTATAAATACCACTGGTTAATGTGGATTTGATCCCTCACCCATAAAATGCCAGTCATAACCTATTATATAATATTGGTGGTAGATAAAAGTCGTCCCGCGAACACCACACATTCATAGTGAATTTCTGTAATAAAAAGATTCGTGAATGTCGGGTTGTAGTCTATGAAGTTTGCGGATCAACACTCCACATGCAGCGATAAGCTATATGTAATCGTCATAGAATCCAGAGATAAAATATCTGCATCACTATCACCATCACCATCTTTCAATTTTTCTCTGTATGTGTTCATGTACAAGTAATGACACCTGACTGATGTCTGTCATTCAGAACCCATATCCTAATCTTACCATTTCCTCATCTCATGTATTTTGTGGTTACCAACGGAATACCAAAGAAGGCAATTCGAGACACGATGTAGCATACTAACTTCGCAACCTTAGACTTAGGTCTATTTGACATCTTACTGATGTACCTATAAACACGGAAAAGCCATCAGCCACTCTTTAACAAGTAGCTTTTTGCGTCCAGTAACGGGTCCCCATCTGAGTCTCCAAAAACAGAACGGTTCAGGGAGGGTTTTCACCAAGCGTGTATGTGTATATATATTTTTTAAAAGTTATATGTACATATTTGCAAGAACAAGTTCTAGTATAAAATGCACACCAAGCATTAATGACCGCAATGCAGGGCACAGAAATATTTATATGTGCTGCGCTAAACATAATAATTAAGCATAATTCAGTATGGTCTCTCTTAAAAATCTATCGTCAGATTGATGAGGGTAATGACAAGGTCTCGCCTCCAGTCGTGTTGGGCGGGGAAGGTCCTCCCACACGCCATGGACCTCCTCGACGACAGTCAGTCATGTTGCGAGTACACTTTAACACCATTTTTTCACTGTAGAGATGTGCATCGAAGAGAACGTGGAATAAATTTGCGCCTAGGTAGAGACGACACGTGCCTCAAAAACAACCTTAATATGCTAATCAGCTTAAAACACTCGCCTGTCTAGAATATTTTTATTATAGTAGAAGTAAATAAAATGAATGAGCTTTAAAAGGTTATCAACTGAAAATACTTGGTGAAACTGCATAATTATAATATAATTTATTGTAATATTATTATTATAATTTAAATTGTGCATCAAAATTAATATTTTAAATTTATAATTTTTTTAATTAAAATTTATTCTAAAATTATAAAATCAATGAGACTAAGATGAAATTGAAATGTTTTTTGCTGTTGTCGTTGTTTAAAATTTTATTTTTTAAATATATATGTATGTTTTAACCTACTAGTGGATTTTACCCGTTATTGATCGACCCTTAGTATTGATTTTTTCATTTTAAAATAGGGTTAGATCGAATTGTCAAATAGTATTAAAGATACAGAAACCTTCCTTCCCGGATGCGCAATCAACATATTTAAAAAATTTAATCGTGATCGTATAAACAGTAAAGATATTTTTACATTCATACAAACATATATACATTAATTTTTATTTATATAGATGAATGGGGTCAATATTTTTTTTAAATTTTATAAAAAAATTGTATATGCAAATATATATTTAGAGCTCTTACATTTTTATTGGTTTCAAATAATAATATTCATTGATTTTTCTTGTTTTACCTTGTTTATAACATGAATAACGTTAAGTTTCCCAGGTTGGTGTAAATGCTCCGGTTGGTATGAATTTGATCACTCACCGTTCAATGTCAGTCATAGACTATTAATTAAAATTGGTGGAAGATGAAAGTCGTGATCACCACCCGTTCGTGGTGAGTTTTATGCTGTAGTCTATAATCTATATCATTGGTAAATCAACAATCCATATGCAGCACTTAGATAGACCTTAAATGACAGGAGCCATAGAATCTATACACTAGATTTTTCAACCGCCTGTTGGTATTCTCCTGTATGTGTTTACATATAAAAATAACTCTAAATGTATGCCTAATATTAATTGGTAAATATTTGGAATCGATAATCTGACGGCAAAACTGAGGATTCATTTCTATGATTAGCAAAAGATAAAAAGGCACAAAATCAATATTTATTTAATAGTGAATGTATTGTTTTATTTTATAAATAATATTTTTAAGGGGGAAAAATCTTCCTAATATTTATGAAGATCTTAATAAAAAGACGTGCCTGGAATATATTGTATACACTGAGCGACTATTCATTTTACAGATATAGAGTGATATCTTCGTTTTTCCTGCAATCCACTCAAAATCCTATTAATAAACATCAAGTGCTCGTTAACGGCCCACGTTATATCTAAAAAAACCCGAGGAGTAAATAATAATAGCCTCCCGTTCCTTCCGCAGATGTGTATCGGAGCCTGCCCGGTGACATCGGATCGGCAAAATATCGATTCGAGTTTTTGAGCGACCGACTAGCCGAGCATATAAAGTACAATCTGTCAATTAAATGTGTAGTAAATCAGCTCATCAGTTCATACGAGCAGCGCTCATGCGGAGAACCGGGGAACTTAAGCCTCGCCATGTTGCAGAATGACGTTTGTCAATCTTTGTGATCAAAGCGAAAGCTTCTCACTTCATATTCTATAAAAAATTTATACTTCATTATAACGTTATTTGTCAAGTATTGCAGTTGATATTTACTCTACAATTAAAGAGAAGAAATTCACTCAGTTATTGAATACGACAATCACATTAGGAGGAAGTCGAGGGTTCGTCACGTGGCCGCGTGGAAGAAGGATGCAGGAACAGATTTACAACATAAAGAACTTGTTTTTAAAGCACAATTCGCATTTATTTCCGATAAAAACTTGGCTTCCCCGTTTGATATCACTACCTATTTCCGTTTCATATCTAGAATAGATTGTCACCACAAATTTTCGCCACCCAGTTCTGTCAGTGGCCATTATCCATATATTGATATTTCTGCATATTAAGTTTCACGAGGGTAACCTACTCGCATGTGATTCTCTTTGACCTCCAAGGTAGAATTTCGAGGACTTGAAGTGACGACAGCTGCAGTATTCAAGATATATATTTGTGTGCTTTGTTAATCTAACATTTTTCAAGGAGGTCTGATGATTAATTTAACACTCCCGAGTCATGGATCATTTAGTCCTAAAAAGAGTCTCAACTCAACAGGCAACACGCGGTCAGCAAGAGGTGACCTTTAAAGTTTTTGATCCCTACCTAATGTTGCTTAACTTTTATGATCTAATGAGATCTAATAATTGCTTTTACGAATTACTTTTGTCTCTGGATCATAAAATAAATTAAATATTTCCAACAATTTATTGGACACTGTCTTTTGTTGGTTAACTAAGTCTTTTTATGGCTACTATTATCAACTCTGCGTTTTCGAGCATTTCTTCTTTTCTATTCTTTAATGTAAGACCCATAAAACACTTTCCAAGCTTATCCAACTTCTTCATAAATACTACAGGCAGGCTTTAAAATGTTCTTCCAGCATCTGTGTTTTCCCTAACATATAATCTGAATAATATTAATAAGGATATTAATAAACATAATTGCATTTCCATGTTTATTATATATTTAATTGTTTGAGATACTTTGTATAGAATAACATTGTTGTGTTTGGATTGAGAATTGACTTGAGAATCACTTGGATATAATCATAAAAGGTATTGCATAATATTATGAACGCTGGTAAAAACTTTAACATGGGATAAATTTGATTAATTTGCTCTAGCACCTTATTGATTCCAATGTTACATCATTAAGTTTTTTACGATAATATAAATGCGTGTTCATTTATATAAGTGAATGCAAAAAATAAATCATTCGCCTTACTTAATATGCTAAATTAATGCAATTTACAACAACTTCATATGCCCACATTGTTCGGGAAAAAATGCTTGTTTCATTGCTTGGCTTTAGACAAAAAAACCTGTTCATTAAAACTAAATGTATTGCACAAGAATTTGTACCAAATACGCGTAGTTTGGCAAAAAACAATGTGCATGTTAAGAGACTACAATGATAATGTTGTTAGTGGTAACTTTGCCATCTTTATCTTCATCGGCTATTAAAGCATTTTATCCATGGCTGAATTTTACTTAATTTTTAATGGTATTTTATACAAGACACATTGTACTTAAATATAATAAAAAGTTATTTTAATGAACAAATACCAGTGAAATGTTGAACGTATACTTCACTAATATTTGATAGTGTTTTTAGTGTTCAGAAAGCAATGTAGATTTTTCCCAGCGGTGGACTTTATTGTTATTTTATCACAGCCAGATTTACGCTTAAGTCTTAAAATAATGATATATGTACTTTGAAAGCTTATATATCAAGACTTGCTTATGAAAAAGTTCGATTACTTCTTCGCAGTAGTTTATGGTTGGCATATTTTCAAAATGGTAAGTGAAAAGCAGCATTTTATGGATATTTTATTTTTTACTCTAAAAAAGTAAAACATCTGTTCAAGCAAAAATAAAATTTCAAAAGACTTATTGACAGAACGCCGGCTTGCAATTTTTAGATTCGCGAATTTTGATGTTGAAAATGCACTATATTCTGGAAGGGTAAATTAACTAGATGAAGACATACTGAAAGCAAACAAGCTGCGAGATTGCCGAAACATTAAATTAATAGAATTCGATCTATTTGATCATTTCAAACGTGTAAAAACATTTGTATTTTTTTTTCAATACTAAATTACTTTCCAAGCAACCGTAAACTAAAAACTCTTACTATTCTAATCTCTCAACAAGTAATAAACTTTTATATGTTATCAAAATTTATTTAACACATTATAAAAAAACTTTTGTTGGTTCGTTATAATTCAATTAAATCGAGATTTATGTTGCGGATGGAGTTTTTCAATGAAAAAAAAAAACTCTAGTCAATATACACATTTACAATACCGTACAATAGGTTTCTTAATTGGTTTGATGCATCAACCTATCGCTGTTATATCATGTATATAAATTAAGATCTTAAGAATACAGGAAGAATACGTGTTGATTGATCAATGGGAGTATGACTTCAGGTCGGAGGGGCAGTACATGTTATACCGAGGTCTTTATGGTTTAGATCGCTATATGTTTCACATCCACGATAGAGATATCCATGTCTATTTCGAAGTATTTATTGCGGCTATAAATTCATGGCGAGAGAGGCAGAAATGTTATAAATCAAGGAATCGGATCTGTAAAGTGAGCCGCTTAGGGAAGAACTCTGGGTATATATATAGTTAAAACGTCTAGGCTGGTCGAGTGAAACCACTTTAAAACAAAAGGTAATATATAAACAAACCGTTTTTATTAGTTTTCGATACAAAAGAAAACATTATATTATTTTATTGGTGCTGAGATATAATTAAATTTGTGTTTTTTCGTTGTCGACACGAAAGACTGATAGTGGTAGTAGTAAACATTGTAAATAAAATCATGGTCTGTAAAAAAAGATATTCATCGAGATCCACATTACAAAAAAATATAATTTTTACTACTCATTTAAAGGCGCTATTGACGTATTTATGATGCGAAAAGTATTAAAATGTAATTTTATTCGTTGCTATTTATATTTTTAGCATTCACTTTGAGATTATAGTATGTTTACACACGTTGAATATTACTTTAAGGCTCCGCAAGCAACTTGCCAAAACACTTGTTTGGAGCATCTTAATGTACGGCTGTGAGACATGATGCTTATCTGAAAGTGATAAAAAAAGACTAGAGGCCTTTGAGATGTGGTCGTACAGAAGAATTCTCGGAATTTCCTGGAGAGACCACGTCACGAACAATGAGGTTCTCAGCATAATCAAGGAAGATAGGCACCTAATAAGAACCATCTCAGAGAGGCGAGCCCGATGGATTGGTCACATCATGCGCCACGATGGTCTTCTTCACGATATTGTGGAGGGGATGGTTGAGGGTAGAAACTGTAGAGGGCGCCCTAGACGGGAGTATTTGCAGCAAGTATTCGAGGACATGAATTGTAGTGCTTATGCTGAGTTGAAAAGGGTTGCGGAGGACCGAGAGAAATGGAGATCGGGATGCAAGATTCTGTTGCTGCAAACCAATCCACCGGATTGATACTACGAAGAAGAAACACGTTGGTAACTGATGAAGTTTTCATTGAAGGCAAAACCGTGGTATTTCAGCAAGTAAATAAGCAGTGCTAAGTGAGATCCACGCTAAAAATCGTAAATACATTACTACAAACATTCACAATAGATGGCGCTGAATTATTTAAGAATATTTTTAAAGTCTGATTTTTAAAATAACACGTTAATGCCCATCGATTCCTTGTTTTATTTATTTACGAAAAACTCTTTCCATATAATGAAGATTTATATTATAATAACTAAAGTATTTTCCTGATTGTTTAATATACATAAATAAATTATGTATTTCAAAGTAAAAAATATTTTCAAATCATTAAATCTATGATTTGAAAATATCTCTAAATCCATTTTAATCCAAATCTTAAAAAAGTCCAATATTGATCGTACACAAAGGAAAATCTATATTTAAGAAGACTACTTTACTAAATAAATTATATTTACTAAAATATCTGGACAAAAAATAAAGTTAAAGTTTAACCAAATTAAATTACTGGGAGTAGGTACATGTTATTAGTTATTTGAGGTAAACACCTGCATTATAAAAAAATCAAATATATATCAATTATTAGATCAATATTGAAGAATTATTATTGGATTTTCTTAAGAATAGATAATGGCGTGTCGTAAATTAGAATTGTGGCAGTTTTAAGATATTTGTATTACAATGTAAATATGATGCACTTGAGCTTAACTCTTGTTGGTTCAAGCTAGTCACCAATTATGCACTTATCTGCGGTCTGCAAAAACCCTCCCCTGCATCGCCGCCACAAGGACAACTGCAATGCATCAGTGTCACAAGTAATTAAGCTCATCTCATATACCCTACAAGGAAGATGACCAACCTTTTCTAAAAATCAAAACAGACTTTTTGCTCGAAATCATTTTCGATTTATTCCATCGTTAATATTAGGTTATAAAAATTTCATAGGGTTTTAAAAAAAGAGTACTTCTGAAATCAGACGTCGCGTTTATTATGATTTTTTTAAAGATATGTTGACGGTCTTTGAACTACGTTTTCACGTGATGCTTGAATTATTTACGTTTTAGATTACATAACTAATCTTCCAGGTATTATAACAAAGCTTAAATATTATACTTTATATTTTCATATTTAACATTCATCTAAAAATCCATTTAAGCGTTTAATAATTTTTACCATGTTTTACCGTGCAATTCACTCACTGAAAAATTTGCTAACTATCGCTTGTAAACATTTACTCACTATTAGTATTTGTAAAAAAATAAAAAACCAAGACATCAGTGAGTGCAAAACGGTTGATTTTATGTGATTATGAGTTGCTTTACGCAATCCATCTTAAACCTGGAAAAAAACATTTTTATATAAGAATACTTCACTACCAGAAAAAAATGAGACATAAGAAAAACATAATAATACATTAATTATTTTTTTTAATTTTTATTAGAATATTATTTTATTATTTCAATATTCTAATCTACTTTTATAGATCATTGACTATATTACAATATTATTATTACTTAAATACATATACTATACATAAAATTCTTTTTTCAACGCGTCAATCAAGTGAAAAATAACGGCAGAAGCCGTTATATAATATTATACCCATAATAATATTAAGCTTGTGAATAAATGAAGACTGATAGAATAATAATAAAAATATACATACTTTGAATATATACTATGGCGACATCTGTCGTACGATGCTTACAATGATATAAATACTAGTTTCACCGCAAGTCAGTCTGGGCATAGCAATGGCGCGATTCGCCGAGCGGTATGAATACCTGGGCATAGTTGGTTTCCAAGGTCCGCGGTTCGCATCCCGCTTCTGCCGTTATTTTTGTGCTTGGATTGACGCGTTGAAGAAAGAATTTTATGTATAGTATATGTATATTTAAGTAATAATAATAATACATATTTAGTTGATACAATTAAAAACATATATATCATAATATATTTACGAGTACGTATGTTATAGTTTTTTTAAGTCTAGTAAAGTCAATTCGTGATATTTAACTATGCTGTTTAATAAATAGAAAGGTTAATAGTCCTTGTAGATGATACTAAGTTTTTACACTGATAATACAGTATGAGAGTAAAAATAATTTAGTATCAAGCTTTTCATTATTGTCATTAAAAGCACAACATATTTTCAAATAATATAAATACCGTAATTTAATATTTTAAAATAAAAAACTGATAATGATTAATGAGTTAATACCATCAAATTAAAATGTGACCTTAAGAGTATTAATAGTAAAAGAAATGTAAAACGTGTCATTATAGTACGAATCATTACAACCAACATTAAGCATCGCGCAATTTTGACATTTGCCAGAAATTTCTAATGTTTACTGCACATCGTATTATGTATATTGATATTTTAATAGTTGACTACACCTGATGCATTCTTGGCGCCCCACAATATGCCCTCGCATCTTCGCTGGCCCTGTGGCCATCCTCTTCCTTCTTCAGCTCAGGTTATTTATTGCAGTCGGGAGCATTCGTTGCATCTTGTAAAAATGCAACCATAAAAGTGCTACCGATTTTGAAGTTGGATGAGTTACTCACTTATCTGGCAAGACCGTTAAGGTTTAATTGATTATATTCTCTGCTGCTCAGAGGATTTATAATTATACGTATCGAGAGTTGTTTTCATTTTAAGCCCCTATCTGGATACATCTACGAAGAAGAAATAAGTTCACAAAACTTCTTTGCAAATCAGAAAATGCTCACAATAATATGTACAGATATGCATTTTGCAGCGTAAAAACGCTTTCATACTAGATGCAATAATATGATCGATATTTGTTAAAAAAATATTTTAAATTAATCTCAGTTGCCACGATAAAAAGTAAATCCTCACAGTTTATCTGTGGTGGGGCACTATTTAAAATACTAAAAAATCATTTTCTAGGGATTTCGTTTTTTTTTGTTTTCGGACACCGTTGGCAACTATAAAACAATTGTATTTAAAGAAACTCCGAGTGCAGAGATATTTTTGTCGAAAAAATGAACTTCGTGGCTGACAAAACTGTGTGATGCTTATTTTGGCAACTATATTTAGTCGAAATACTCGTATAAGAAAACAAATCGAATATTGTATAATGTTATTGTCTCAAATCCCATGGGTTATGTATAAATTAATACATTCCGCTAATTTTGACAATTATAATAGTATACCTGTAATGTGAGGCTTGAAAATCCGTCAGTTGAAAAGCCATTTCTTCTGCGTATAATTTTGTATTTGTGTTAACACGTAAAGGAAGTGTTATATTCCTGAACCAAATTATGTTCATGGCTTATTAATTATCAATCACACATCTAAAAATATTAATAAGTACTTCCTCCTCCATTTTAGCCGTACATAAGTAGTGTATCGTCACTCCAATTAAATTGCTAGTTATATATTTAGACAAAATAATAATTTGAAGCAACACGTTTTATATTTTCATTCAGTGAATTAACTATCATGACTCAACATTTTTCTGCCTTGTTCTAGATAAGAAATATTTTATTGTACAGGATGATTTTGTACTATTTAACAGTAATAAAATAATGTTATATTAAAGTTTATTTTGAAAACTTGTACGAGTTCTTGTACTAGAGTTAATAATACAATGTATTGTTTTAATTATTTCCAGAGAGAGCTATTAAATAACTTTAAACAAGAAAAACTAAAAACATATACTTTTTGCTTAGAATTTGTGTTTAATTCAAAAATAAGAGTACAGAAAACATTTCAATATTTTGTATTTAGATTATTAAACTTTAATTGAATTTTAAAAAATGAATACTGATAGAATAATTTCATATCAAATTTTACCCCTAACATTCCTTAAATTTATTCATTACAACCCTATGGCTGAGGTTTTTTTCTTACAAATAATAAGAAAAATTATGCGAATAACGTTTATTGAAAAGATAGTGGAAAATAAAAATAAACTCTATTTTCTGCTTGAATTCCAGATGTTAAGATTAAATATATCAAAAAGCGCTATGATGCTAAAGATAAAAAATGATATATACTCAATCGTCCGGCCTATATCCAGCATTGGAAAGACATTGAAGGTTTATTACTTATTTGTTTGTTATTCCTTTAATGAAAAAAAATATAATTAAAAGAATTAAAAAAAAAACATAACCACATGGTTTACAGTTTACTATCTACTACGCGTTGAAAAAATTTTATGTTTAGGACAACTATTTAATTGTTTTGATTGTTCAATTCCAGTGTCTATCTGACCACCGCTAAATTGACTATTCATAAATTTTGTATTTATTCTTCAGTTATACCGAAACTTTGTGTTTAAAAAAAATTGTTTTGATATATTTAAAAGTTATATTTTAAGTTATACTTTGTTAAAAAAAATATATATTTAATTATCTGACAATGCGTGAATGCTAAGCTATAGTTTAATGACAACACTACATTGATGGCACTCAACATCCTGAAAATTTTGCAATCGTCATAAAATATACGTTCGAGATCTCTTATGTTGTCATTACTCTGAAAGTGTTTTCATTGAATAAAATTGCAAACAACCTATATGTAGACCATTTTCAAGACGGGTTATAAAATTATATAATATTTTCATTGAAGGTTTTTTATTTGAGATCATCTTCCGCATTTTACAATGCGATAAGATTATGTTTGCAATCTCACCATAAAATTAATATGCGACCGTAATAAAAATAAAAGCCTTCCTGTGTGACTTCATCATAAGAGCGATCACCTCAAGTGCTAAAATAAATTATCAAAATTATTATTAAATGCTTAGTAACGTACGTGAAAAGTACGTGATTAGTAAAAGAACTGTGCTTTGTTAACTTATATTGTTTTATTTGAAATCAAAAATAAAACTAAATAAATAAATACATTGTTTTAAAAAGTATTATTACGATATGTAATGGTGATAAAAAACGAAAGTACCTCGAAACACCAAATGCCATTTGCATTTGAAATAATATTTATTTATATGATTTTTTTAATTTTTATTAGAATATTATTTTATTATTTCAATATTCTAATCTACTTTTATAGATCATTGACTATATTACTATATTATTATTACTTAAATATACATATACTATACATAAAATTCTTTTTTCAACGCGTCAATTCAAGCACAAAAATAACGGCAGAAGCGGGATGCGAACCGCGGACCTTGGAAACCAACTATGCCCAGGTATTCATAGTCGGTCTAGGCATAGCAATGGCTCAGTTCGCCGAGCGGTATGAATACCTGGGCATAGTTGGTTTCCAAGGAACGCGGTTCGCATCCCGCTTCTGCCGTTATTTTTGTGCTTGGATTGACGCGTTGAAAAAAGAATTTTATGTATAGTATATGTATATTTAAGTAATAAAATTATTTATTTATTTCCACAGAACAGATGTTACAAATGAATGGCGTACAGTACAGACATTAAAATCATTAAACATCTATATGAAGTGATAAATAATCACAAATAATGTAGAGATTATACAAATCTAAGAGAAAATAAGGTTATACAGTATAATGACAGACATGAAAAAGAAACGACCAATTAAAAAAATATGATTTTAAATTATAAGATTGAACCCATGATATTATATTTCTTAAAAGAAGTATGTATAATTTTTACACTAGATTTAGGCTTGAATTATGTGAGGAAACTATTATTTTTTTTGCAATTTATTTTATTGATATCTTATTAAATCGAGATATTAATTACCAATCAGACTAAAACATTAAACTGCAGTTCAATTGAAAATATTGATATGAAATAATAATAGGCCAATTAGGCACACTCAAGTGGCAATGGACTGGACATATCTGTCGAAGAGATGACGGTCGATGGGGAATAAAAGCCCAAGAACTGGCAAACGAAGCATTGCCCGACCCCCTGCAAGATGGACTCACGACATCAGAATAATGGCGGTAGTGGTCTGGATGTGGAAGCCAGAGGATCGAGGCTTACGTTCAACAATGGACGAATACAGGCTGATTATGATGATGATGATGTGAAATAAAATCATCCTCAAGAATATTTACAATTATAAATATAATGTACCTGTATATAATAATTTTATCGTTTATAAAGCAAAAAAAAATATCACTATTATACTGTAAATACAATTCTTATATGTAACTGAATATTGATTATCTTAACTGATCCACCTGCAACATATTATAAGTTAAACATTATAGACATATTTTCAGATAGAAATATTTTATTGACGTTATACGAAAACCAATATATATATAGATATTTGTAAATTCTTTTACGTGGATTAAAAACTCAAGTAAACGATGGTCACTATTATCTTCGGTAAAAGCTTTCACAGATATCAGTCGTAACGTAAATTGAGTTGCGTCGGATAAACCGAATCAGCAATTAAAAAGCTCGCATGCGATGCAATAATTATTATTACCCTTTGATTGTACTGCTGAAAATTGTCACTCGTTTTCCACACAATCAGCCATTAATAATTATTACCTCGTTTTTAAACCGATCAGTAAAACGTTTAGTCTGTCAAGCATCCAGTTAACTTATGATTTGTTATCACCTCTTGTTAACGACCCTTTGCGAAGGCACTTTTTTAATTGCTGTTTTCACAACGAAGCGTCCGTAAGAAAATCCAAAAGGAAATTTCCATAATGATTTATTGCGATCGGACGGTTCACCTGCCACATTGTATGAATATTTGCAAGTGTTCTGGTCATACAGGATGCATCAAAAATAATTAAGTGTACTGTAACTACATAATTACTCAATTAAATAGGTTTGTGAGTTTTAAAAAACAAACACTTTTAAGTGGTTGTTTTAGTTATGTGTATTTAAATAACGTTTTTATAAAGTACTTAAGTAAAGTGAAATTTAATGTATTTTCTGATAGATTGATTGTGCATATAAAATGTGTTTTTAGATTTATGCAGTGTCTTAATTAATAAATCATTAAAAAAATGGTTATTATAAAACAACTATTTAATACTCTTGAAAGAATGTACTCAATGAAATTAAATAAAGTAAATTTATTTTATTTTCACTTGTCGGTATGTATATTAATGTAATTTAAATTAACCATTTATGAATAATTGACCATATTTATTTTTTCATTCAATCATTCCAAATCCACCCTCCTTTTCGAGCATATAATCGTCACAAACTGCTATTATAGAACTCTGTCAGCCACCGTGGTTCTTGCTTAATCTAATATCAACTCTCTCCTGAAACACCACATAGTACATTTTTATGTATAGTTCTCAACAGCTTTCTTAGACAGCGAGAACCTTGAGGCCTGAAGAAAAGGCAGTTGTAGATTATGCTCTCACTTCGAAATTGGAAGTACTAGTCAATGCCAAATTCACATTTTCACTTTAACTGACTGTAATATGAAAGGCTGCCGTTGTCCTGTCCGTTCCTTCACTTCTTTTCTTTTAAATATTTATGAAATATTATAATAAATAAAACATAACTTAAAAAATTAAAAAATCACGATAAATAAGTTGTTTTTACAATTTTAATTAATAGTCGCCTACAGATATATGAAATTATTTTTATTTAAATATTTGATGAAGTAAATTGCGTGATATTTAAAAATCGATAAAAAATGTATTTATTTAAAGGTCACCTGTACATTAAACCTTTACAAAATGGCGTCTTGAAATATCTGTCACAGGATAAGATCGCTAACTATTCTTGGCTTCCCGCAGGCTGATTGACACCTGTTTTCTTTAATTGCAGGTCAGTCGTCACGTCCTCTCGCCTCTTCAGGTATCAGCCTCCAGTATCCCGCAGTCCATCCGCCCGGTAACAGGTGTACAGAGTAACTAACAGTCAAACTGTAAAGTCTAGTGGTAATGCCACCGACGTAAAACATAATTTTGATAAAAGTTACATTTGCATTAACTTTTCTTCATGGGATTTGTTGTTAGATTTTTTGGTTGAGACAAATATGACCCAGGACTCAAATTATAACCAGCTGATATCCTAAATAAACTGTTAAAAAAGGCTCATATACTCCTCGAACACTACAAATTTAATCTAGTCACTTAAACTAAAAAAATATATACGAGGACGTTTATTGAGTTTATAATATACGGTAATGAATACAATACTGACTTCAGATGTACCAAAATATGATAGATGATTCACAGAAGAAACCATAAACTAAGGAAAATAATAATAATCTCTACAATTATCAAAAACCTCAAGATTTGGTTGCGTTGGCATAGTCATCTTATTCAAGTTTAAAATTTTAAATTTAATATTTAAGTTTAACTATGTATAGTTTGTAGAGTTCCGCATTGCTAAAATGACTTTGAACGAGGTGAGTTAATGGCAGTTGTAAACTGTATGTAAGCAATATGTGTCATTCAGATGCTTTAAATGATTAGTTTATTTGGAAGAAGAAAAAAAATCTTTTTTTAAACATACTTACATATTTGTAATATTTTAATTAACTGTGAAATTGATAAAAAGGACACATGGCTTTCTCTCAATGACATATAAGCAGTTTTGAAGCTCAAAATTTAATGAAACTGAAAATTTCTGTTCATTAACCATCAATTTATGAAGAAAAAATTTAAATATTAGAATACATAATAATTTTTTGGGAACATACGAAAAACATTGAATTAAACAAAGATACTCCAATAAGATTATTTGAGCAATGATTATTATTATCGAACGAAGCCACTATGTAAGAAACTTTACATTTATAATAAAAATAGGTGCATATTTATTTACCTTCTGGAGATATTCTTCAATGTGCGTTCTGCAAAAAGCTTTTTCAACTCTCGTCTGTAACTATTCAAGACAGAATTCCTCGAATAGCTTTTCCCGCTGCGACCAATTCCAGCCAAGCTTTGACGGCTGACGAAGAAAGCTCCAATCTCTGACAGAACGCTATGCAGTTTAGGGCATATTCGGTTTAGCAACGACCGGTGTAAAGAATTTTAATTGTCGCCTTCTAGGATACAACTGATTGGTCTATCTTAAGAGGATTTTGCAATAAGTTTTTTTAAAAGCAACCACTCTTTAAAAACAAAAAAATCTACGTTTCTCGAATTGTAGTAACTTAAAAGCCCTTTACTCGTATAGGTGCATTGATTTTAAGAATTTATTGCAACAATATGCCGTTCTTTAATAAAATCTTTAATATTAAATGATACAGATATCGGAAGCGTCGCTTATCATCATATCTTCTTAAAAACATAAATTACTAAATCATTCAAAATTTTGTTTGGAAGTCGTCGGTTACCATATAAACTCATATTACAAGGTGAACCTTTGTGTGATTTAAATATGTTTTGGGGTATGGAAATGGAAAATGCTAATTGACAAAAATGTGTTGCGACTATTAGTGGTGACCATGACCATATGTTTTAGATATGGAACAGAAATAGGAAGAAAATTTTCAAACTGATGTTCAAAGGTGATTTGGAATACAACGTTACATAGAAGTATGATTCAGTTCTCAAGATTGCTGGACTAATCACTTGATAAACTTAAATAATCTGATAAACAGACGTCCAAATTTGTCTTGGATATTTCAACCGCGTTCTCCTTAAAAGGTAAATTGTGACGAATAAGTGACGTTCGTCTCGAGAATATGCACAAAGATATGCTATATTATTTAAATGTAAATTGTATAGGAATAAGAAGGAGTGTTTCTTTTATAAAGACTCGTAATTGATATGTAATTAAGTGCATATAATAAATTTGCATCTCAATTTGTTTGATGCACATGTACACTGTTTATTTGCTTATAAACTTAACCTATTGAAAAAATGGATGAACAATAAAAAATGAGCTTAAAAAACTCTCATTTATGTAATGAATAAATTAATTTTGAATACCCTGAAAAAATAAGTACCTTCCTAACATGTAACCAATAATGATTACAAAATTTCGATTACGAAATTCGTAGCTGAATGTTGAATTCTCTCAAACAATCTAGAAATAATAAATCTACCTAGATATATGTTGTAAACGGTTTATTGAAATGATTTAAATAATTTTTATAACACCATACACTTTTATGAAGGTTTTCTAAGCCATCTAATTTCCGGGCATAAAAGTTTAGATTTATATCCGGAAAGTCAACTTAAAAACGAGTCTCGTAAAACGACAATGGTATACTGTTATTGAAAGTCTAAGCGCGTCTCTTAAAAATACAAATATGTCGGTCGATGTGAACAAAAGACCCGCAATAAACAGTTTACTCAATTGTATTGACGTGTTTTATATTGTGCAATATCCAATCGTTTCGTTCAATCTGATTGAAATAAATTCATAATTGATTTATGGTCCATTAAGATGGACGCCGCTTTGGGATCCACGGTGGGTGGTCGAGGCTTAACAGAGCTTTGGATGAAAAAAATACGAACTAAAATTAGAGATGAGAATTATAAAATGGCAGCCATCATGAAATAATTGAAATCTTCAGATAGAAGTCTTTTAATATCTTAGCCAGAATGAGTAAGTGGTATGAAGTTCATTTTCGTGGAAGTAAATGTTTATTTTATATTATTTATTATTTAGTAAATTGTAAGCTTATTTTGATGCATAAAATGGATAAATAAGTATTTATTATTAAATATTCTTACATTAATAAAATATTATGTATTTATCGGATACAACATTGGTAGTTTATAATTAAGAAAAATGGTATTGATTTAGCATGCCGGCGGGTATAGATCAATGGTCAAAGCGTTTGCTTTGCAAACCAAAGGTCGTGGGTTCGATGCCCGACAGATATTAAAAAAAATGATTTTTAATCAATTTCTGAGCCATAAAATACCCTCGGTTGGTGTGAATTTGATCCCTCACCCGTAAAATGCCATGCCTATTAATTAAAATTGGTGGTAGTTGAAAGTCGTCCCGTGAAGACCACCCATTCATAGTAAATTCCTGTAATAATAAAGATGATGCGTGAATCTCGGGCTATATCTATAACGTTGGCGGATCAACACTCCACATGCAGCGCATAGCCATATGCACCACGGTAAGTGTCATAGAATTCCACAAATGAGACTTCAGAATAACTATCACCATCTGTCGCTATTCTCCTGTATGTGTTTACATAAAAAAGTCAATAACGTTACGAGTATTTATTATTATAAATTATGATAAAACGTTAAATAAAACGTTAAATAAAACGTTAAATAAAACGTTAAATAAAACGTAGCAATAGTAAAATAAAGCTTTTTTCCATTAGTAATTACTACTAAAAATCATATTGCTTAAAATAACATAAGAGTATATTAAGCTATTACAGATAATGAAATTCAGTAATTAATGTATTTAACTAAAATTGTGTTTTTTTTAAACTAAAATAAAATAACTAAAATGAAACAAAATTATGGTACCCAAAAGTCATACCGTGAACAACATGGGTTGAGCGAGTTTTTTTTAAAATAAATAAATAGATATAATTTTTAAAAGATTCTTTAACTTTTTGTAGACAGTTATTTTTAACACAACACTCGTATATCCATTGATTTTTAGATTATGAATAAAGATTACAATATATATTTTCAAGTAACCAAATATGACAGTTGTCACCTGCAGATTTTAATTCGAAACCATCAGATTAAATATTAATTATTATATTAGCTAAATTTGAACATTACAGTTGAAGAACCTGTAAAATGAGCTTTAAAAATCTGTATAAAGCTCATGACGACTATAGACGCCATCCGTAGTAAAGGGGTTAATGCCGTACTGTAGTTAAATGATTTTAGAGCCAAGTTCACATACCTCTTTATCACCTTTTTGCGTCTCATTAAAAAGGGATAATTATTAAATTACTGTATGATGCTGGCGAACCAATAATCAAAGTAAAGCGTTTAGGCGTTTTCACAATAAAGCGTCACACAAAATTGATATATCTCCATCAGTGTCTGTCGGTATTCTTCTGGAAGTCAACGTAAAAAATATACATCAAATTGGATTCATTCATTCACATGGTCGCATAAATAATTCAACAAGCGATTACAGGTTATTCCGGACCCACATCACTGGACTTTGTAGCGGCCGAGACCGAGACTTTGTGGAACCGTGGCTAAGCAAACAGTTGTTTACCCACGCAGATGTCGAGAGGCTCTCCTAATGGTACACTGAAATGTACATCCAAAAGCTTACAGTGGTAGACTTTAATGCCAATGATTGAGGATTAGATTCCCCGGCAAGGCAAAAAAAAATACACTGAGCGCGCTCTAAAAATTAAATATCTTACGAACGGCATTTAAGTATGAATTAATTACTTTATTTGAGTTATCAGATATAAATAAAAGATTTTTAGAATTTATTCCACAATATATTTTTTGACGTCATTTTTCAGCTAGGTCGAGTGGCCATTTTCAAGACTTGAAAATGGCCACTTGAAGGACATGTGTGACATGAAATGGTGACATCTTTTGGACATTGTAGCGGCTAATGGTTGAGAAAATATTCAGCAAACAATTTGCTACCCATGCAAATGTCAAAGGGATCTTTTAATGGTGTGCATGCGGCGAGGTGACATTTTGGACATGTGTATGATATCAGACTGAGAAACACTTGAAGAGCGTGATGTGACTTCATATCAATGTAAAACATTTGATGTAGCGATATTTGAAGGATGATATGGTAACTTGTAAAAAAAAAAATGTGTACATAAACACATACAGAAGAATACCAACAGATGGTGATAGTGTTGCTGAAGTCTCATCTGTGAATTCTCTGACGCCTACCATGTTACATATGGTTAAGCGCTGCATGTGAAGTGTTGATCCGCCAACGTTATAGACTACAACCCAAGATTCACGCAACATCCTTATTATTACAGGAATTAACTATGAATGGGTGGTCTTCACGAGATGACTTTCGTCTACCACCAATTTTGATTAATAGGCTATGACTGGCATTTTACGGGTAATGAATCAAATTCACACCAACCGGGGGTATTTTAGAGCTCAAAAATCGATATTTTTATATATATTTTAATCTCCGTCTGTGATCGAATCAACGATCTTTGGCTTGTTAAGCGAACGCTTTGACCATTGAGCTATAGCTGCTGGCATGAGCTATACCTGCCGGCTAACGTTCTTACTTAAGTTCATCATATAACACTGTAAATTGTATGCTATTTTAAAGCCTGATGAAATATTTCAATATTCACGTTGTTTTCAGGATTTTTTTTATAACTGACGGTAAATGAAAAACAGGGAATATGTAACATTGAAAAAAATTATAGCCATAGTTAAATAATGGTATTATTTTAATAAAAAGATGCTTTATTATGAGATATGTTATATAAAATTATGTTACGATTAACATCGTACTTGCTGGTTGACGTCATAATATCATCACATCGTGTGTCCTGTCATTTCAAAGCAATTGTGTAAGTGAACATTGACAATAGTCATAACTGCAAGACATCTGTTTGGCAAAGCTTTGTAATTTCTCTTTAGATATCATGAAGCTATCGTTGCTTGTCATTTAATCATTCGCATGTACGGGTTTGTCATGACACTGTGTCATGTCATCAAACAAACTGTCATTGATAGTGCTTGTTTGATAAGTTACTATTACATCGTTATAAATTGTCATTTCATCTCTAAGACGGATTACAACCTTTAGGACATGTTGACTTTACTTCAATGTATCACACTACCTTTCTAAAAGTACTATTGTTGTTTGTGTTTAATTGCCGCATTAATATGTTATCATATTCATTGTTGACGCCATAAAACCGGCAATGCTCTTCTTAAAACAATTTAAGCTTGTCATTTGGCTCTAGCATATGTGTTGACTTTATGACAAGTCGGTGTTGCTCCAACCTTGTCGCCCACATCAATTCAACAAGTCACCTGTCTCAGAGAATGCTTGGCTGATGCATTGACACATATCATCGCCCCTGCATATTTATACTCCACTGAGTAGAACCTCACTAGTGGGCGCAATCGAGGATTGACTCAATGGATTCAATCGAGTTCAATGCTATTGAAAAATTAAACGTAGTTTTGTGATACGTTGTAACTACTAAGTAGATCATTTATGACGACAGTGTAATTGGTAATAATCTAATATGTGTTTATTTAAGACAGTTACGGATGCCTAACAAGTATTTTGATGTCGGTCATTGCATTGATGTATGTCTTAATGTACAGTGTATTTACAGATAGTAATTATTTGATTGTGTAATCTATATTTATATTATACATAGTTTCGTATAAAGTTACGTATGCTTATCAATCTAAAATAAATATCTTATCGTAGATATTTTTATGTCAATTAATGTAACACATTTAGAGTTTTAATATTTTCAAATTAGAAATTAATTTCTCATTTTGTTGGCGACGCAAGTTTTCAGTTTTTTTGGCTTAAGGTTTTTCTTTCGATATTTAATATTTGGTATAAAATGATTCGGCCAAGATTTAAAACAATCTATTGTGGTTAAATAAAATTTTAAGGAAAACTGTAAGAAAACAATGTTTACCCAATTTAGAACAATACAGATGGTAATAGTTTTATGTAATAATCGTATTACAGTGTTGAGATCAAATATTTACTTTAGAAATTTTCAACGTTTAGGTTTGGGCATACATACTTGGTGAAACTCTTTTTTTTGAAATTAGGCTTGAATTGGTCTGAAAAATATACATCATCATGATTATCACTTAAGAATGAGACAATGTGAAATAAAACATTAATTTTAATAAAATTAAGTAACAATTATAATTGGTTAATTGTTTTAAAAAAAGTATCCAAGCCTGTTGTAAAGGAATATGAAGACAAAAAAACCTCTTTTATTAGTATCATTTATATTTATATATAATCGTATCAATAACGAATATTTTATTAATATAAATTCATATTATGGATGTTCTGTATTATTTTAATTTTATACTCGCTCTTGGTGCTTAAATTGGCTTTTGAAATCTACAAATTGTTTTTATTACACTGCAATCGGCGATATGTCAAGATGTTATTATAGGGTCGTTGGTAACCTGGCGCATGTCACTCGTGGTCTCTGCATCAACATCTCTGCAAAGCACCTTATCCAAATGTATGTCCGCCAGTCAAAGATGGAGAGACTGTCTCTTGAAATGAAAGGCGGGGTCTCGAAGACGTGGAGCAATTTAAACTTGCTTCTACGGAAAATTTTTACACTGAAGATGTGAGACTCTGCCTTCGAAAAGCGTGTCACTTGACTTCGATGGAAATGCTCAGAAGAACGTTGTGACAGCCAAGACAGCGTGTCTAAGTGGTTGCAGAATGTGTTCAATATTTTCAGACTGGTGAAGATATCAGCCGTCAAAGAACCAAAACATCCTTCTACATTGTCAAATGTTGTATGTTTTTTCAAATTTGCAATAAATTTAATTATAATATACGCTGAATTACACTGTTGAAAAATTATAATATAAATTCAGTTATAAAAAGGTTTTCAAGCTTTACCAATTTTATTCCGGCATTATAAATACAACACACTTATTCATAAATATATTCAAAATAGTATATCCAGTTTATTTTGAATAAGTTACTTTCCATATTTTGCATTTGATTTTAATTTTACAAATATCTTTAAACTTAAAAGCATTTCAAAATGTATAAATCTCAACAAGCAACGAAAATAAGTTTATTTAAGTGGACGTTATTATTTACTTATTAGTATTTTAATAAATTAAAAAATGGATTGTTCGCATATTTCTGTCAGTTCACCACATATTATTTTAGTTTATCGCCCTTAAAGACGTTATGGTACATACATGTTTGTCGGGTCTAACGATACGATTTTCTTTGTTGTAGCTTAAAAAACAAATACTCATTGTCATAATACAGCTACTTTTATCTTAATAATCGTAGTTTGTATGACACATATTACTTAACGAAGCTTTGAATACAGACTTGACTCGTGACGAAGCAGTGATCAAGATAGTTTTCAAAGTAGTATGATGGCTATGTATGGATCAAATTGTCCCGATACGAAATATATATGGAAGAAAAAAATGTGTATATTTTGCGGTTCTCAGGATAATCAAGGAAGATAGGCACCTAATAAGAACCATCTCAGAGAGGCGAGCCCGATGGATTGGTCACATCATGCGCCACGATGGTCTTCTTCACGATATTGTGGAGGGGATGGTTGAGGGTAGAAACTGTAGAGGGCGCCCTAGACGGGAGTATTTACAGCAAGTATTCGAGGACATGAATTGTAGCGCTTATGCTGAGCTGAAAAGGGTTGCGGAGGACCGAGAGGAATGCAAACCAATCCACCGGATTGATACTACGAAGAAGAATTTTGCGAATAAACAATAATTCGGTGTCGGTTTGATATACGCTCTACCTAACAATACAAAAAAAAACAGCACCCGTAGAAAAAATACTCGCCAAATATAATACTTAAAACTACGTACGACCATACAATAATATGTATCAGATTAAGGAATCAATTAAGACGTACTTTCAGCAAGAGAGCAAATAATTCATAATTTGAAAGACTTGACAAAGATACCCTAATTACAATTATACACACCGACGATTGGCGTTAGCATACTCTTCTTTATATACATTAGGTGTTATACATCAGTCGATTACCAACTAAATTACGTAAGAAGAAGACTACATTTCGTCAGTAGACCGCAAATTGAACTGGCACCAAGATTTTATTCCAATAAGTATATAGAATAAAAGCAAGTTCAGGTACACACATTTTCCGTATATTTTATTGAAAGGTGGTGAATAATTTAATTAAAAATCCCAAGACTTTGCTTTAAGCATTCCCATTGGAATTAGAACACACACGATAGAAGGAAATGCGCGTTTATTTCTCCCGGTATCTGACGATAAGATTGCCTTCAATGAACACGATATTCCTCGCCAAGTGATTTATGTAATCACCCGCATATCTTCCGCGGCGCAGCTGATAAGGCGCCAAAAAGCTCCACTTTGCAGGCTGCGATCCATTCATCCACTTACTCTTACGGCCAGGGCCGGTTCTAACCATATATGACTTTATTGCTGCTTATCCAGCGGATATATGGAAGAACCAAACCAAATAAATACTTATTCAGTTTTATTTCAATGCTACTATAAAATGTATGTAAGGTGTACCATCACACAAATATACATATATTGCTTAGCTTGTGTTTAGATTTTTAACAATTTTAGGCAGGTACTACATATATTTTGACAATAGCCAATAAGTCAGCTAAAAAAAAATTCAGAATACGTTATTTAAGTACATAATATGTAACTCCAATATGAATTAATTAAAATTGCCGTCATCATTAGGTATTGTATTAATTCAATTATTATTATTTCAAAATAATAAAAACATACATTTAGCTAACTTGTATATTAATATATATATGTATATATATTAACATATAAGTCAACCAAATATTTATTTTCTAGATCTTTTATATTATCAAAAATTATAATAATTTAATAAAAACAATGCCTTACCGTAACGGCAAGTCCAGTTAATTCACATTTGAGTTAAATATAGACTCGTATAGTATACTTTACATGTCCTAAAAGATTCACAACAAGCCTAATGACCTTTGTCAAAATATAATACAATTTATTGGTCACAAATAACACCTGCCTAAATAATAAATGGTACACATATTAATTCACAGCGAAAACAATTTTATATGATACTTCTTCCATCAAAATATAGGTAAAAAATAAGCAGCAAACTAAGGTAATATTTTGAGGTTGATGAGGGAAATGTCATATTAGTTGGTCTCTGCTGTCAATTCGTATACGTATCGTTGGTAAATAGTCAGTATAAATGAAATCTTCAGTAGCTTATAAAGATTTGAATATTGAAATAAACTTAGAGTTTTACCACAGAAATTAACGTTAATTAGTTTAAAATTTAAGCACAAGTTTAACAACAACAAAAAAAACTTTAAATAACTCCTTATATTTAACGAAAACATTTCTTATAAGTGTATATGGATAGAAAGGTTCGGGTCTGTTGCTAGGGCGTCTAGTTAGTTTGATGATGAGAATATTGGCACGTAGCATTGCGGCTGAGATATCGAATTCCTCACTCAATATATGTACAGCGTCATTTGATTACGAGTCGAGTGGGAACATTAATACAGAAATATATAAATCAATTTATTTAATATCTCAATCAGACGTAATCTGAGATACGCTGGCAGAATTACTAGAGTAAAAGGACGGGAAGATTGACGAAGAAAAAATGTTATACAAAAATACGTGACAAGAGAAATAGAATACCAATGATTTAAAAAAAATTGTCAGTGAAGATAAGTCACAATTTTAAGAGCATTATTAAATGCTTTTAAAATTGCTTTTAGATTTTTAAAAATATATGTCAATATTATAATACTTGATGGGTAATTGAAGATCAATACCATTTTTTTAAACAAATTGATACACACTTAAAAATTTACAGCAAATATCATCTTTAATAAATTTTCTCTCGACTATATAAAAAACGGCAGGCACTGAAATTCGAGCAGTAAAAATTTGTTTTATTATACACAGCGCTGGCCCATCTGCCAATTTCTTCCATGTACATACTGACTGAGTAAAGGCGTATTTATAGTATTGATACGTATTAATGCACTTTTAGGATTACATTTATATTCCATTTTCAACCCCAGCATATTATGAGATGTATGAGGTTTAAAGAAAATGCAGTTATAGTACTGGAGACAAGTTAATGCATTTAATTAAATAATAAATTTAAAAAATAATGTACGATAAGATTTTTTCCTATAAAACATAACACTGTTATTTAAATTTTGAATTGAGTTATTATAACATTTAGGTGCTCCATATAAAATATATATAATAAATAAACGTTAAACATAGTATTTTATAACACTTAATGTTGAATACGCATATTAATTTTTTATATACATAATATCCGTGTAAATAAACTTGTAAAAGTAGCTTATTTAAGGAATCATAAATGAAAAAGAATTATAATTGTTTATTTATACCAAGTATTTGAAGCCACATTGATCATTTATAGGCTACTATGACTAGAAAAAATTACGAAAAATATTGAAATACTTATTGACCTATAGTTTTCGAAAGACACTAATATATACAGCGAGCGGCAAAAAAATCTGACGGCTTTAAATCAAAACAATGACGAAAACCGTCAGCGTTTTTTGCTGCTCCCTGTTTATACAAATATAATGGATAATGTTATTTTACCTTGCTTTGACATGGCTTACGTTAAAGTGCGTAGGGTGCATGAAACCATAGACTTATTTCTGAAAATAAAGGAAACAAGTTAGTTAATATGAGCTATTAAATACTCGTAATATCAATTATTTTTAACAAATGCTTAGATATTCGCAATGTCTAAATTAAATAACTTTTGTTAGTTTAAATTACTACAATATATGAAGATATGTTTCGGCTTTGTCGATAAACCATTTGCAAGTGCAAAAATATGTTGTCTTAAATATAATTGGAGAATTTTAGACTGTAAAACAATATTAAATTACACATGGTAATTTTGGAATATCACCAAGAATATTTTTCAACTATAAAATTTAACAAATCAAATGATTTCTATTCAGCTTTTGTAAATGGCATAATTTGATTATATTATGAGTGATTTGTAGTAAATTTGAAAATAAACTCATAAATATATACTTTGCTTAAATAGCAAGCAATACAGTACACATTTTAAATGGTCTATTAGTTTTTAGTATTGACTATGCGTTGAAATAATTATTTACTTTCATGATTTTAAAACACAGGCAAGCGTAGTATTACGAAAATTTATTCCAAAACTAAAAAACTACTTATTTAATCCTATTTTTACAAAAAAAGTGAACTGCACGTTAACATATAATACATGCTCACCGAGATTAAAGCGTATTATAATCCATTTATCGAATTATGAGTATTTTCTAGAGGCGGCTAACTTAATGAAGCTGATCGTAATTATGATATAATAACATTTTTAATTATAGCCATTTTCATCGCCACCGAGGCTAGACCAAGAACGTAAAGATAATTTCTGAGAAGATTCGCTTATAGATAGGGAGCATAAAATATTACCTCATTTACGCATCTTAAACGAATTTCGTTAAACTCGTATTTCTATGCAATGTTTATACTAATTGAGTTTTTAATCTAATGAGTTTATTTATTTTAATGAAGTTGTAAATAAGATGTGCATTCAAATAACTTTATTTTATTTTATTTCAAAGTAATCAATCGGTTGTTATGGTAGAAGAACATTTATAATTATAATTATGAATGTTATAAGTAACTTTAGCTATAGGTAGGTACACTAAACACAAAAAACAATTTCAAAACATTCATTCAATAGTCAAAAATAAATGATTTATTTATTTATAATTTTATTAAGTAATCATTTCATTGTATAAATTTGAGTACTGCTTAAGACCAAAACGATTCAGGCCTTGCTGGTCTGAAAGGGAGCGTCGAAAAAAACTGTTCAACAAATAATTCAAAATATCTCAGAAACTAAAGCTGCCGTTTTGTCAACTTTTAACTCATATTCTGGTGATCATCGGGAACTATATATGTTCCCAGGTAGATTTTAGGATGCAGAGATGTCTCAATACAAGGCACGCCTAAAATATTTGAATGAAGGCAATATGTGGTAGCCGTGTTCAGATCATTTTTACATTCTTAAAAATGATTTATGATTTTTTTTTTTTTTTTTGTTTACTGCAGATATTTTATTTGAATTTTCATGCGTCGTCGCTGTTAAAGAACACAAGCGAAACTTACAATTGATAATGTTATCGGTAAATTTCTCAGGATGTATTGAATGTAGTGTTTTATAGAAATACATATAACGACACTATCACGACAGATGGTGATAGTGATGCTGAAGCCTCATATGTGGATTCTACGATACTTACCATACTTACATAGGTAATGGTTAAGCGCTGAATGCGGAGTGTTGAATCGCCAACGTCATATACTACAGAGTGATATTTAATCATCATTATGACAGGATCTTACTATGAATGGGTGGTCTTCACGGGACGACTTTCGTCTACCACAATTTTTTATTAATAGGCTATAACTGGCATTTTACGGGTGAGGGATTAAATTCATACCAACTGGGAGTACTTTAGAGCTCAGAAATCGATATTTATATATATATTTTAATCTCCGTCGGGGATCGAATCCACGATCTTTGAGTTGTTAAGCAAACGTTTTCATCGGCTGATATAAAAATATATTGGTTTAAATAAAAAATTAATAAAAACTAAAATAATCAATATTTCAATTACGCGATGTCGAAATATTACTTTTATATGTTTATGATAAATGAGATAACGAAGTATTTATTCTAAGTTAAATATATTTGATGGATTTGTGTTGAAATGTTGAGTTATGTACAACAAGATTGTTCACTTAAAGTGTAATTAATCTTTGCATATTTCAAACGAGATGATTTTTTAATCATAATAATTTAACCGGTCCGCTACCGACGCACTTAATTATTTGTAACCAAGGATCTCTACATACTCGTAGACTATACAATTTCCAAGGTTATTAAATGTGATTAGTTTTATTATGTAAGGAGGAGAGTGCGTGGTTGTTGGGAGCTGGCAAAGGATCAAAATAAGAAGACGTGCATTAACAGTTCACACCTGTAGCCTGCGGAGCTAAGTACCGCATTATCTCAGCATAGTGATTGCGCCTGCATTGTTGAAAACTATACTCGTGAAAATTGTTATGCAACATTACGCGTTATTGTAAATGTCTTTAAAGTAGAATTTTTTTTTTTTTGCGACTTTGCTCAATTCTAGAATATCCATTATATCGTATTGGAACTCAAGCCTCAATCGATTCCTTTGCTGTCTTCTTAATTAAATGTATTTGTTTTACGTCTTTACACCAATTGCCGCTATTCAGTTCTATGAGTATTATATTCAAGAAAAAAAAGTATTTTCCCTGAGTATTGAGTATAGCTTATTTTTAATCGAATTTGGTCAAACATTAAGGATAAAATACTAAAACGATCATCAGTAGGTTTAATGTATTAATTATTTGTGGCAAATATATGAAACATTAAAAATTCAAATAAATATCAATTACTTAGGTAAAATTTCAAGAATAATGATTTATTTTATTCCTTGTCTCAAGATATTTCTGCACCTGGAGGTCCATCTGGAAACTTTTATAGTTTCGGATGGCCTCCAGGGCAAGAGTCTGAGGACTTGATGAGACGGTAGCTAAAGTATTCAAATAATATTTTGGGTAATTTGTCAATCGTATAGTTTAAAAGAGATGGTTAGTCTGACGCTAATGAGGACTGAACCATTATATCCTTAAAAGACAATTTAACCAAGGAAACATGGTAAACAACAAGCTCAATATATAAAATCCATTATTGTTTAACTTTAGTGAACAAGAACTACGTTTACAATGTACAATTTTACTAGGTACTTTATTTAATATGAAAAGATAATTTCTATAAGAATCTTAGTTTTTAAATAATATACGAATATACTTACTTTTTAAAATGTACGGACTTATATAGTAAGCTTAAATACGCAGGTGTATATAATGTATTCTTTTACGTTTTTCCCATAAAACTCCGATTATATAATCATTAAAGTACGTCGCTATGTAATTAACAAAATATATTTTAACGTTTTTAAATGAATAGCATTGTAAAATCTATTTATAAAAAATATTAAATGTCAAAGTAAAAAATAAAATGTTACAAGGCAACATATAACATCGAAAAAATTCCATTAGATTTTGACATTTCTTGCAAGAAATTTCAAGAATCTCGAGAACGTGAGTTATTGACTATTAGATACACTGGCTCGTATTAAAAAAATGTGATTGATTTTTTACTTATACTCGTACTTCAATCGAGTGTCATATTATTTCAAATAATTCCAATAACAGCTATTTTTACACTCCGTAATAGTTGTTTTGAAGTTCTTTCATCTTCAATAACTGTATCAAAAACATGTTAAATATTTCTTTTGTCATCTTATTGTAAGTCTTTAGTTTGGCTGTCGCAGACGCCGGTAACGTTCTGATTGTTGTGCGTGTAGCGCACTGTAAATCGTCTGCACGTAACATTAGGCAACGTTTCCTATGCCAGTGATATTTGACAGATAACTAAAAATATTTTAAATTCAATGACAGGGTAAAAAAAAAATTTTTTTTTTTCTGGTGAGTTACTTTCAGATGCAGAAATAAAGTACTGTTCTGTAATATTATCCCAGATTAAAATACTGACAATTATTTTATTTAAAAAATAATTATGTATTTTTTTTATGCAAAACTTACCACAGTTTTATAAGTAACATAAAAAGAAATAGTTTTTATGAACTCAAACTTAAATTCACTGCTTATCATAGTTTTGAATGTTTTTAAAATTTGGTAATATTTATACGTTTGAGTGAACAAATATTTAAATCCGGTAAACTTTAGGAGTAAGTTCTACTAGGTATTTTAACCTTCCATATATAGTCAATATATTCTATTATCAAATATATTTTATAATAATCTTTACCTGTGCACCACTTGTTATTGTTATTTGTTAATTATTTCCTCGTATTACAATTATACGAATATGTCCCAGTTCTAAAAAGTACTCTTCTGCACCTATACACAGTCATCAGACTTATTATCATTCGACAAGCTTGACGCAAACTTGCTAAACAAACGACGTCTACACAAACATCACACATCCTTTCTGGATGCAGCATGAAGACGATTTGGTCAAGCGTCATAGAGACTACTGGTTTCAAGCACTATGCTCACTTTCGTGAGTGAAAATACAAATAGATTACTTTTTATTAGAATTATAAACTGCTTGTGTAAGCGTGGCTTTATTGTGAATTTTTCAATTACAGGTGATAATGGTCATATCGAAGAGTTTGTATCGCAATCTGAAAAACTGATTGCCTTCGTTCTTTCTGTTTGTATTTTGCTTCGAATATTGAACTTAGCTACCGATCGAAGGCTGCATTCCATCACATTATAAGGCATCGAGAAAAAAACACTGTAATTTATTTTTAAAATGATTTAACGGAACTCGTTTATGGATCGAGAAGGAAAACTATTCTCCGAAATAAGATGCCGGCCGGTTAATAATAATTAGGCATTGAGAAATAATATTCTGGAGCACAAGATCAGCCTACTTGAGTTTTTTTTAAATGTACGTAAAAAATATTAATACACATACAGAGTTATGAAAAAAAGCATTTTATTCGTATTTATTTTACCGACTCATCATACAAAAGCAAGCGGTTGACTTGAGATTCGAATATCAGTGTACCGAAGTATTGTCGTCAAGTAATTTGACTAATATTAGAGTGTGTACTCACGTCGTATTGTGCCGGAGGAGTTGACATTTCTGGCATTGTTTTTATGATGGCCTTATAATAAATTGTAAATATGAGTATGATATAGAGAGAGAAGCATATAATATCACTTTCAGACGGTATTGAATCAATTTCATCTGAAGATTATACAATGAATACTACTTTTCACTGTGCATGATTAGCTTTAATAGGAAGATTTTCATCTATTTCTTCGTCTCTCATATCTAATTTATAGCTGGATCATATGTATGCCACAAATAACCGCTATCACTGCTTGATCAATTTACATTATTAAAGCCATTTCCCATATTCTGTTTCTCGGCATTCTACGGATAATGAGAAGCTAGAGGCCTACAAAAAGACAGATATTATGGACGAATGTGATATTCGAATAATATGTCCTAGTAAAAGCTGCAACATCCACTACCTTTAATTATCATTCTTTACAAAGTCAATCAATCGTACCCCCAATATTCTTCTCTGGCACCTGTTATCAAATCCTAATATAAAGTTCACTAGAGGCAGTGACCTGCTACATGTAAGGACATCCAAAACCAACTACGGATTCTATTCTCCTATGTTAAGAATGTGTAGACTGGTTAACTCCTCTAGTGACTTGGAATTTTTCGGGGTGAACCTTCCAGCATTTCGCAGATCCCTCTACTAATGTACTAAATCTGTTTTTTTTACTCATGTTCATGTTTTGTCTAAATGTATTGTCTTAGCTATTATATTGTTCTGTTTTACCATTTAATTTATTGTATTTTCTATTTTAAAACCATATGTATTGGCTTAGGCCGTTAATAAAATAAAAAATAAAATTATTGATTTATTATACATTGAAAAAGAATTTAATGATAACTAGGTTTGTACTGATGGCCCAGAAATAAGATTGCTTATAATTGTATTTTTATTTAACCCAAAGAGCTGTTTCAAAAGCCTAGCAGAAAAGAAAAAACTAGCAACAATTACCTCAACTGAGATAACTAAAATAGAAGATTTTTTACCATTAGAGAGTAGTACAAATAACAGTTATTGGACAAAACAATCTAAGTTTAATTTAAGATAAATTTTATATTATTTATTATGGATCACAGTTAAACTTGTTATTCTTATGAAGTACATGTCACACATAAAATCATTCCAATAAAATAAAAATAAATGAATTCGAATTCAAAAAGTGTAAATATACCTTTATTTGTATATATTTATTTATGTATATCGTCACCAGATAGTTGACGCCGTCATTTTGGGACCGAGATATCGGTTCATTCAAAAAACGGGAAATGTTAATTTCACAGAAATTGTAATTTAATTTTGACCGATATTTTTATTTGTCTTGGATTCATTGTACTTTTAACAACGAATTTATTTTGTCAGAGCGTTTTTAGAAGAAATTTCAAGCATTCAGTACTTTATTGTAATAATAAAATAATAAACATAATGTTTTCAGAGAATTCCATTCTCAAAATACCACAGCAATAAAGAAAGTGATTTCAGCAACAAAAATATACTTGTTGTATATCGCAAAGAAAAACTTGCACGATATTGAAATGGCTAAAAATAAACTGCGGGTATAATATTTATGATTTCAGTATTTTGCAATGTACCCGGCAAATACCGAGTATTCGTAACTGTACCTGGGAGCAATCTATATTATTTTATTTACCGTGAGCATTTAAGATTATAAACGGGTCCATACAATGCGAGATCCACAAGCTGCAAGGAAGTTAAGGCATCTTCTATTATTATGAGTTAACGTTTCGTCATATTTCCAAGAACAATCTCTGCATTGAATCGAGGCATGCTAGAGGCAGTTACCGCTGAGTCTGAACATTTTGCTGCCGCCATTATATTATAAGTAATTTATTTTTTAACTGATAGTCTATTTATTTAATGTATCTTCTTGTTCTTGACAAAGCTAAAAATTTGTAAGTTATACTAACTAATTGTTCATCAAAAAGATGTAGCTCAATTGTTCGTGAGCGTTTTATGAAGGACGTTGCGTTTTTTCTTTCAGTCATTTACAGTAAACGACTGGTTGTAATCCGTGTTGGACTAACAACATATTGTTTCCATAGAGTTTATGTTGAAAAATATTTTGAATTGACTGCATCTATTGATTTATTGATGAGAGAAATGTCATATACGATTATGTTTATTGTGAATTTGTATGTTCGTATCAATTGTTAAATAATGGTAAAGATCTTCAACTATCTATAAATATTTGAGTATTTTTTAAATTTATTTTGTTATGCAGAAAAACATTGCTCCCCGCAAAATAACAAACAAGGTTAGATCAAGCGAAGTATCAAACAATTAGAAATATAAGACTTTTTTCCACGATAGCCTCGTTGACACGCGCGTTATTCCAACGAAACTCTTGATGTGGTTCAACAGCAAGGTACCGTTAGAACTAAGCAGCAGTTAAGGAAAGTCCTCTCAAAAAATGACAGAGACTCTTGTTTTGAATTTTAGAGTATTGATATATATTCTAAAATACACTAAAAACAACTTCATGAGACAATGAAACGCCCAACACCTCTTAGAGGATGCAGTATCACAAGGCGCGTGGCTGTAGCAGTTACTTGCTCAGGGATCATTTGTAAGTGTCTGGGGCTGGACTTGTGCAGAGCCCCGCGCTGTGTTATTACACGGTAGGTCAAGTCTAAGCAAACACAATACATCATGGAGCACGTTGCTGCAGGAGCACATGACTCAAGGGGGATTTAATTTGACACGGTCGAAGAACAAAATTATCAACTTGCCAAGTGCACGCTCATTTATTTCAGTAGTCGTCGGCATAACATGTGTGTATGAAGAAAGCTGCGAACTGCTCAAAACTTTTTGACACAACGTTTCAGTGAGAATAGGTATTTTATATGTACGAGTAATCAGTGTAAATCTTGCTATTTACGATAAGTAGCATATCTTTATACCAAAAAGAAAAACATCATGATTATAATTGTTCATACGTTTGAATTACATTACTAATGTATTTATAATTAATCATCCTTTGCTTAGGTTCTGTAAACATATTCATTACTTGAAAACTATTTTTTACAGTATTTTTGGTATGTCATATGTTATCAAAATCACGTTCTCTAAAATTCTGTTACAAGTTGCAAAGTTTAAAATAAACTACTTTAAATAAAAGTCATTACGTAGTAAAATTAAGCAACTCGTGGTTTCTCTGGTTTATTAATATTTTTATTTATTCCTTTAAAGTGTTTTTTAAAAATGATATTTTGAATAAAAATTAAATGTTTAAAGTATGAACTTGTGCACTCATATAGACTTTAAGTGATAAAAAATACTTTTCATTTATAAGAAAGATACAAATACGTGATTCGGAGAAAATAGGGGCAAATATCACTTCATTATAATGACAAACAAAAAATATGAATTATTTTGTTATTAAAAGTAGAAGTTTACTTCAAATTTGAACTTTAATTAATACTGTATCTATGAAGGATAGTTACAGATCATAATAAGACAGAGATACAAAATATAAACATTCACAATATAACTCTAAGTAATTAACTTTATGCAGTTTGAGTGATTGGGGTTAAAAGAAAAAGAAAAAACTGAAATATTGCATGATTTATGTTTGACATAAAGAAAACAAAACTTTTTTAAAAATAATATTTTTTGTATTTTCTTTATGCTAAAAACTAGTAATATTCTAAAAGTGTGATATTGAAATGCTCACATCAAAGTGCTTTTTATTAGATCCCTAAACCATCCACTTAACCTATCATAATTATTCCACACTAACTGTATAACGTTTAAATAAGTGACGTATTACACGGTGAGGTTTCTCAAACTTTTGATTGAAAGATATAACCCCAGGGCTACGGTCGGCTACAGAAATGCTTAAGTAATTATTCAAGCGACCATTTACCTTAAGAAAGATAGGTCTTAGCCGAGTGGGAACATTCTAGAATTTGAATTTAAATTAATTAGTAGTGTTGGTGCCCTCGAGTAACGTTTTTATATCAATTATTCAAAACAGTTACAGCATTATCTTTTTAGGAGTATTATTTTACATGTAATGGGAGCCCATTGTTTTAATGGTAATTAAAAATATTACTTTTATACATTAATTTGGAAATGATTATTTATCAAAGTTGTTTTAATGTTGTATTTATTAAAAATATTTATATTTGGATTTCACATTAATTTAGAAATTTGATTAATTTAAACGAAGCATCAAAGATGGACCGACGATATAAGAAGAATAGCGGGAGTGACCTGGATGCGGAAGGCGGAGGATCGAAGAGGATGGAGACTGCATACTTTTGGACTGTTGCAAAATATTTGTTTTATTTGACGTTTTGTTGTATTAAATGATGGATAAATTTGGATTTAAAAAAAACAAGTTTATTTTTCATCGACAGTTTCTGAATGTTTTGTTGATTTGCTTAATGATTTTTTGATGTTTTCAAATTATTGTTTTTAGCTATCTTATGTATGTAAATTATGTTTAATATTTTAAATATGTTAAGGAATGTCATATATTATACATAATATATTTAAATAATGATCCAAGTCAAAGTTCAAACATGTAATTTAATGCGATTTCATTAAACCAATCATATTTAATTACTTAAAAAATAATTAACTACAATATTATTTGAACAAGAAATAATGTAGAAAAACGCATATATTCTCGCATACTATATAAGTGCACTAAGTAAAGTAAATATATTTGAACCATGAATAATACTTTGAGTTTGTATATATTTTTAGCAATCAATGATTATACTTATGTTTAATATAACGCTATACTATTTATCTTTCTTTTTTGTCATACGTTGTTTTCTTAATTATTTTCAACAAAATTGTCAACAATTTGATGACATCGATCACCTGAAAGAATATTGTGTTTATACATTGTTAAAAAAAATATGATAAATAAATGACACGCTAACACGCGTTTTAAAGTCATCGTTCATTACGACAGATATTTTTAAATCATTCTACGCGACGTTTGATTTTAATGGTAGAATAAAACTCGTGCTGCTAAATTTTATAACCTGACAAGATTTTCAAAATGGTAAAGGACGTTTCTTCAGGCAGTGATTGATGAGGCACTCTCACTTTGAGCACCAAGCTGGCCGGATACTGTCCAAAGAGATGAACCAAGGAGATTGCATCTCTTCTGAACTCTTCTAACTGTTAACCTATCACTGCCCTGAAAGGTCTTCGGAAACAATACATATAATATACTCGGATGAGCTTCAGAAGGCAGAGCTCTTCGATACAAAGTCTTCGATATATTGTTTGCAGTTCGAATCTCACGTCCATAGTTTTTTTCCTTTGATGAATTGATCAAACAAATGTATTATAATTTAAGTACCATAGTATTATACAAAATATCCATATGTGTATTGAAATTTTTATTTTGTCTATATTTTTTCACTGGTATATTATGGGCTTGTACTTTTCAGGTCAGTAAAAATATATTGTTGGTCAGAATATAAGATAAAATAATTATTACATTTTGCCTTTTTTAACATATTATACAAAATTAGATTAACTTAACCTAACTTAATCTAACCTAACCAAATGTAACCTAAGTAATCTTATTAAACCTTATTTTTTTTATACTGACAAATATTTGATTTCAATTCAAACTAGATTTTCAATTAAATTCTGATCATCTATTTTGTATTTGTGACGTACGAGTAGAAATATTGAATAATATTGTGAAAATATTATTTTAATAATTTAAGTGGGGTATTGTAAGTAATACTGTATTACTGAAGAAATTGGGTTATATTGGATGTGTTTTTTTGCATAATACTAAATTATGATAATGATATTAGTAATGAAATAAACTGTTTGAGTTAAACCATCTGCTGGTACTCTCCAGTTAATTTATAAAATGATATAAAAATATCAATATATTAGTAAATGGAGGCTCTCTATGAAGTGCGGTGTACTCTAATGAATCAAGACGAATGACCTGTGTACCAAATTGGAACGACACGTGCCGATAATGAGGCGAGTACATAAATAAATGATTATTCATTAAATAATTTATGTACTCAGATATTTCAAGGTCTGGTCTAGTCGCGGTCAAACATGTTTGTTCATTAAAAAAGCGCGGTTGAATTCACCAAACTCGCTAAAACTCTAGCGTCGCTGGAATATTATCAATCAGATCAAGTGTTCCAACAAAATCAATGGCAGGTCGGTTTTTTCATGTCTGCGCCGCGTGTGAGATGTGTTTTTTTTAAGTAATCTGGCCATTTAAGGACAGGATGCCTCTCAACTGGTTTAACGAGAAGAGCCGTTTCGAAATCGGACCATCTAATTCGACAGTCGAAAATCTTCCGACTCGTCAGTCTAACAACATTGTCTGCGATACACAAAGATTGAGACCGATTTCATGAATGTTGTATTATGATTGTGAAGCGATTTTATAGAACATTTATTGCGATGAATAAAAATTAGTAACACTTTGAACACAATAATATAATTTGCAGAGATTCGATCACATGTATAACACCATCTTATAAGGCATTCCTTTGATCAATAAATCATAGAAAAATAAAATATGACATTTGAACCGTAGAAAATGTATAAATGTCCAGTTTTTATACCCTTAGTTTATCACTGTTTTATTTCGCCACCTCAGTGAGTCTAGAAATTAACTGTAAAATCTGAAACTAAAATATTTATTAAAATATATGGTTTTGTTTTTAATTATATTATAATATTTTTATGTTAGGTTAAATAAATAAAAGTTTAATCGATTTTTATTTTTCTCGATTGAAATTTTGAAAATAACTTTTATTTCAGATGGCAATTGTTATATATTATTATGTCTAATTATAGCGGAAGGATATGGGAAAAAAATTCCTACTGTAATTAAAATCAATCATATATACACGGTACAAGTACATGGTGTGTTTTATAGGTAACATATAATATACTCCTACAAAAAGATCAATTATGTAACATCCGATTTTTCTGATGTCTTCTTTAATTTCAAAAACACTATCAAACTATATCAAACCTCTATATTTACTGGTACTTTTGTGTTAAATATTGTTTTCTTGAAATATTATATGTATGGAAAAAAAGTCTTTCATTAAAAAGTGCAATCGAAGCTAAACATGATTTGATAAATGGATTTCATATGGTATTCATTTAAGTGATGTAGCCAAATAACTCAAGGAAAGTATATAAATATTGCGTGAGAATACTTTGGTTCACGGCAATTATTTTTGAAATCTTGTTTTGCGACATGAAACAAATTCGCACCTGCTCAATAAATAGTCACCTAACCGCTAATAAAATGCAAATCTTTCACCTGCAGTGAAACTGCTACAAATTACCCGGCTGTCCTGTCCGCATAAAGACATACTAGGTTCTACATGGGCATGCGTAAATCTCCAACGCCAGCCTTTGTTGATTATTCCCTAATTTGTAGTCGATGGCGGATCCGTCAGCAAACAGAGATCCCGAGGGAACACTGAATAAACCAAAGCCCCCCGATGTCCAAATTTGGAGTTTTTTTTTCCATATTCACAGTTTAATTTAACAATATACATGTGAGCATGCAATATTTGTTTGCTGGAAAGGTGAAATTTTGATTGATTTGTAAAGAAACATGAGCTCCACGAATTTGTTTTGTAGTAGTAATTTCGTAGTCTTCTGTTTGGCGAGCTTTGTGGCGTTTTAATATATTTCTGGTCATAATTTCGACAAATTGTCTTTATTTTTTTCAATTTGAAATGTGATATTTTTTCATTAATTTCATGTTTTCCTAGTTGAATTTTGATTGTTTTTAAGACGAAATAACTAAATTGTAATACACAAAAAGTGGAATTATTTAAGTGTAATTGAATTATAAAGTTATACATCTAGCAGTAGATGGATTATTATTATGTATCTTATTTATAATATTTATGATTGTTACACATTGCCACCATATAGTTTTTCAGTTCCTATTATCTTTGCTTCATCCTAAGTTATTTCGACACCGATAACATTGACGATAATATAGTATAAATAGTTTGCAACAGCTTTCTGCAATAAAGATAAATAAACTATATATACGGAATAATATATTGAGCAGTTTTTTAATCAGATTTTTAAATATACATCCTATTATTACACGAATGCTTTTGAACGGACGGTTACAGGTTACAAAAGCTCATTTACTAATAAGTTGGGGAGCATGAAAAGAACCTCCACGCGGTGCCCCCTAGAAACGGAATTTAGGACATCCTCTTCCGGCCAATCTTTTCAACCCAGCGACAACAAACTAAACTATACCCCTTGGCCGGTATCGCACCACCGAACATAAGACGCAAAGTCATATGCGCCGAATTAGAAATTTTTAATATTTCAATCAACCGTTGGAACTCAATCTCGCGATTGTTTGCATTAATCAGATCATAACCTCGGCCACACTCTTCAGTGGCAAGATTGAAGTCTCGGCGCTTGGTCTATGTCTTTTTGGAAATCCAGCGTCAACCTCTCACATCCGGCACTAAAAATGAGAGACTTCACTCTGGCAACAAATCGCACCAGAGGATTTCATTACTTCAAAGGAAGGCCTCCCAAATGGCAAGAGCCTTGACTGGTGGACCTGGAAATCCCTAAACAGATTAAGAACCGGAGTTGGTAGAACAAAGGACAACCTCGAGCGGTGGGGAATGCTTCGGCAGGGAGAGACACTATTGTGCGACTGTGGAGACCTGCAAACCGCCTCACACCTACGATGCTGCTCCATGTGCCCAACAAGTTGCACATCTCAGGACCTAATGCTGGGCAACACACGAGCTATAGATGTTGCCAGATATTGGGAAAAAATAATTTGACGTCGCTGACACGAAGAAGAAGAAGACTAATAAGTTTAATTAATATTTTATGAACTGTGATATGCATTTTTTGTATAAAAGCTTAGACTCATAGCAATCATTATGAATTTATTTATGGAACCGAATAAAGTAATTAGATAAACAAGTAATATTTCAGCTTCGTCGGGCTTCATACCGTGGTCTAAAATTTTATTTCTTATACAATTTTTACTAGATTAAAACTTAGCAAATACTGTATGACATGCATTTTATCTTGTGATTAAGCTTCACACATTTTATGTTAATATTTCTTTTATGACTCATAAAATATTAAAGCTTCTTTGGAACTCAATCTCGCGATTGTTTGCATTACAATCAAGCATCATAACTACTCGGCCACACTCTTCAGTGACGGAGAAAAGTTTAACCAAGGCAGGGCGCTTGGTCTATGTCCTCATTTGGAGATGGCTCATTACCAGCGTCTCAGAACAAAACCTGGTCATCCTCCATCACTGGTCCAGTTGCAGAAAACCCGAGAGGTCGTCTTCGAGACTTTTCTGGACGATATTCATTTGCTGGCGGTTAATTGATAGGATGGTAATTAATCTTACTTAAGTAGAACGAAATAAGATTAATGTCTCCGATTGTTGTGAATAAGGATTGAAAAACTGGATATAAAAGCTTATACCAAGATAGACGGCTATAGTATGATAAGTAGTGTAAAGTGTCTGGCTTATTATATTCGACTTACAATCGATTAAATTCATTAGTTCAATATTTTACTTCACTAAAAAAGACACTCATTTAAATGAACAATTCGAGTTTTGAGTACAAAATATTAACGTTATACATGTGGGTAATTCAATAGTGTCAAATTTTTCCGTGTATGATAACACATGGATTATTTTTATATTTAACTCTGAAAGAAAAGCAGTAGAAGATTTTGGTCCTCCGCTTACTCTATATTGCTCAACCGGATAGGTGGGATGAATGAATTTTCATGTATGCATAATGTGAAGTGATTGTGAATGTGCAGGTATTAAAGAGATTAATGAAGTTTTTTCGATATATTTTTTGAAGAAATTCAGACCGAGCGTGAGAGAACGCATATGCTAGAAGAGTATTCTATAGATTTCCTATGGTGTTAAAGTAGAAACACGAAAAGCTATTTTTTTGAAATGACATGTTAACCGTGTAGCAATGTACCAAAAATGTTTTACGGATTTGACGTCAATGAATAGGTGCACGCGGAATAATGTAAATAGCGATAAAAAGAAGTGAAACGACTCATGTTTGTTTTCTTTAGATCAGACGTTAGGGTGCCATTGTTCAATTAATATCCAAGCTCGAATAACTGCAAATAAGCAAATTAATGAGAATGCCAAGTATTGAATGATGACTGCGGCTATACGTGATAATTTTGCGTGTAATGATTTTATTTTAATTATTTTAACAATTGAAATGACCAAAAAGTATTTTAGATTTATATAATACGAGTATACAACATACACGCATTTAAGCAAAGTATGAAATATTAATATAGATTAATAAAGCATTATTTTTTTGAACATTTTTCTTTTCAATTCGCAAAATTAGTTTTAGATAAAAACGTTTTTCAAATTGAAGATATTTTCACAGGGGAAATATCTAGGGAACAATCTAATAAATGTATTACAAACTAAATGTCCTTCTATGAAGAATATTAACTGTTATTAATATTTTGACGTGATAAATCTCTACTTATTCGCACTTATCTAGAGCTTGCCATCTTAAAAAATAGAGTTACTAAGTAATGTTGCTTTAAGATTATATACAGGACGTCCTATAATTACTAAAGCCTAATTTATTTTTCATTGCATTTAAAAAGTGTATGATAAGAATTGTGTACAAAATGATTACATTAAATATTAAATTTGATATCAAATGGTTTAATAGTGAATTATTTGATTATTAAATGATTTCTTCTTCTTCTTATATTTGTTTTATATATAAACTTTCAAATTTATGCGTCAATTAATTTAAATTATATAATTACACACTTAACAAAAATTATCCCTTTGTTTATTTTTTTATTAAATCTATTTCCAAGCTAAAGCATATGGTCAACTTTTATCAGCTGCCATGGTTCTAAATAATTTGTGCAATCGAAGTTCCACTGTGTATACAATTAAATGTAGTTTACTACGCATGTCTAAGAAAAGTGCCAGAGATCTTGAAAAGAAAGCAACTGTAGTGTCCGTGCCATATTCGGACATTTTTTATGTCATAGATATGTCAAGGCATAAGCGATGGCAGCTAAAAAAAACGGTATTTTCTTTTTAGAACTTCTGTGCAGTGGCTACATTTGTTCAGAGGGGACTCTTATTGGACTTATCAATCGCTAACTGATCATAATAGGAATGAGACCTAACTGTCCTCCGGTATGATGCGGACAAAGTCCAGCTTAAAAAACTGTATACCGTCAATTTATGCCGACCATATATTCTAGATATGCAAAACAAATAAGACATAACAATAACATTTTAGTTTATTTTGCATGTTATATTTATTGTTTTGATAACTGTTGTTATAAAAAAATTAATGTAATATGAATAATAATATAAAGCATAAAAGCTTAAGTAAAACAAATTATATGATAAATTGTGATCCCCCTATATTCTTCTCCATGGCTTGTTCAATGTTGGACTGGACCAGAAAGGTCGCAGTATAAAAATGGCAATAAGATGGCCAAAGCATTGTAAAAGGCCCGAGTGATTAATTCCCTAGTTAGGTAATTTTATTGTTAGTCGTTTATGGCCCGGTAGATCGTTAAGATAATGGATCAACCTCCGAGGGAAGCGGACGGGAGGCTGCGCGAGAACTAGCTCTGCAAAAATAATCGAACAATGGAATATTTTCAGAGACCGCATTATGAAATGCCTACAGCTCATTGTAGAGTTGTTAGTTATATGTATAAATATATTTAACTGAAATGATAACCGATGTAATTGTGTTCAAATATCAAATAAATTGTGCAGTTAAAAGGTAGACGATAAAAATCATTATTTTGGTGATAAATTAAAATTATATACCATGTATATAATGTTAAGAATATCTTCATTGCGTTCTTATTTACTTAATAAACCAATTAATATGATACTATATACAAATATATACATCTCATCAATGAAATTAAAATAAATCGAATCACACACCGTTTACGTCTCATTCTATGCACACCACGTTGATCATTATGTCAATTTCTTCATAGTATCGAGAGGTTGAATTATAATTAATACTTTTATTGAATATAAAAATACTTATCATTGTGTGCAGTCTAGGCTTTATTTCTGTCAGTTCACCAGTTGTTTGCAATTTATCGACAATGTAGTTATTTACTACCCTGTGTGTATCACGTAAATCATAAACTGTATGATTCTTTATTAATAGTATAACTAGAGTATTACAATTAACTCTTTGATTAGTTTAATAATAAATTTCGACTACCTTTTGAATTAAAATAACATCTTAGTTTTTGAACAATTGTAATATTTTTATTACTAAATAAACTAACGAAAAGTAATTGAAATATTAAGCAATTAATACACACATGAATTTATGGAAAATAATATCTTCAAGAACATGAAATAAATGTTATATTACAACTCTAAAAATTTCATTGTACACACAATTTTATGAAATATCATTTTGTTAAATAAAAAAATGATATTAACCTTTTTGACTTGGATTACGTTGAACACGTTAAAACAATGTTAAAAACTTTGAAAATATAAGTTTTTTATTATTTGGTTGGATGATCAATATTTCACAATATTTTCATTCACCATACATATAATAAAGTCGCTCCTCCAGTAATTTTTAAAATAAAATCTTCGTCTTGACATACAAGTCCAAAACCTATTAACATTTTTTTCACCATCAAATATAGTGTTTGCAATAAAGAGCAATACAAATTAATAATTATTTATGAGAGATATAAGCCGACAAAAAATAACACTCGGATTACATTTTCCTCGGAGTGACTGTAGATAAACATCTACATACTGGTAATCTCTCCGCATTATTTTAATTCAGCTTTATAGCAATGTAAATTGATTTAAAAGATAACATGCTGTTCTAAACAATATTAAAAACAATGACGCATTAAAAAAGTTTTAAAAATAAAAAAATCAAAATTCAAACACTAATCCGTAATCAATGAACACGTAGATTGTAGCACAAAAAATTTCGTATTTTGTAAAAATATTACTTCATTAGATATTACGAAAATATAACTTAAAAAAACAATATTTGATCATCATCATCAGCCTGTGTCCGTCCACTGTTGAACATAAGCCCTCCGCATGAGTCTCCACCCCCTTTGATCCTCTGCCTTCCGCATCCAGGCGACTCCGGATATTCTTCTTAAAAAGAATACAATACTTTATTTTATTTATCACTTCAATACTTCATTGAACGATGATCCAAAATAAAAAAACATATTTTTTTAAACTAAAAGTAATGATTTGAACGTGAACTAATTGAAGAAGTAAAAATTAACACATTTTCCGTAGTTAAATGAAGCTAAACTTGTGTACATACATGTGATGTCGATGAAAACCATTGTTTGTTGTGATTTGACAGTTTACTAATATTGTTCTTAACTCGAAACTGCGAACTACATACAACAAGCCATTAATTATTTATTTCGATTATAATTACATATTATTTTATGTAAACTAAGGTGGCTAATCATAATTCCTTTATTGCTGTCAGAAACATTACAATGTTGATTTTATTATTAAAGTGATGTTTTTTACAAATATTGCGAATGCTTAAGTATTGAAATATTTAATGTATTCGTGCGCAAATTCACGCATCTAGTATAAGTGGTGACAACACCGAGCGCTAGAGTCAAAAATTTAAGCAATAAAAACACGTCACGAGTACATTAATTTTGATATAATTACAAAAATAATACGACAATAATTACACAGGGTTTATTGTCAACAAATCAAACATGCAATACTACATACTCGTCAAAACAAGCACTGATTATTCCTATATTTTCTTCATATATCCATTCCAAATCTGGAACATGTGATTAACACACATTGCGGCCACTTAGTTGTCAATGTCAATTCCTCGTTTTAGGATATATCTGTACGTGAAGGTCCACATGGGAACATATATGATTCCCGACAACCTCCAGAGCAGAAGTCCGAGTAGATATTTTTGGGTAATTTGTTAATCGGCTTTTTAAAGAAAATTGGATTGTAAACCCGACTCTCACCTGAAGTATTTTGTCTTGAAGGGTGGCTCAATGTCAATATAATATCAAAAAAATCATGTCAAAAAAACATTATTGTCTGATTTCATTAATATTCACAATTAATTAAAAACATATGCATTTCTTTTGTAAAATGTACCTGGTAAGCGGCACTGAAATCAAAAAAAGGAAAAAAAAGAAACAGAATTCTATATTAATGATCATAATTGAAACATTTGAATTGTGTATGTTAATCATCGTTTGTCAGATCAGTAAGTATGTAAATATAATAAACAATAGTAGAATCACTAGGAAGAGTATCATGCCACCCTCGTGCGGTACATTCATTGCCTCCGATACAAATGGACAAACATAAATTAGCTGCCGTTGAGAGACCAATCAGCTAGAGTCATTAGTCGCTACCCGGATTGGAGATCTCTCTATAGGAAAAACAATAATTTGCCAGGGCCTCGTTGGAGCGTCTTACGTCCATTGCGGACGCTGGGACTTGCATCTAATTAGAGGGGATTGATTGATCTCCCTGCCACCGGCACGACTGACATCTTGAATTAGAGCTTCCTATTATGTTTCCCCATTTCCTTTGTGGAGGCTCTCGTAATGAAACTTCCTCCCAATTTACGTAATTTTATTAAGTGTCCGCGAGAATACCGAAGTCGATGTTGAGTTATGTGAGAATTCCGACACGCATATTGATACCTCTTGTGTGTACTGAAGTAAGCAACAAAATACAATTTTATATTAGAGCGATTTATAACTTATTTTAAGCAGTACAAATTTATGGTTTGATAAGAAAACGAATTAAAAATTTTATTTTTAATTTAAAAAAAAATGTATTCATTGCTATCTTGTAAAATTGGGGGAGTCTATCTATATTTTTTTATGCTTAAAATAAGGTTGTATTTAATATTTCATATTTGCATTTCAGTTACGTTAAATATAATCTAGAATTCTTATTAATTATATATTACTGTAATTTTATTTTCAAGTATTATTATTTTAAGAGTTATTGACTTTTTTCAATAGTTAATGTGTTTCTTGGTGTTTTTGGTGCCCAATTAGATGTTTTAAATCAAAACTGTCTTGGTGGATAAATTGAAAAATTACTCATATTAAACAAAGTTTATATGACTGTGATTTTTGGTGAAATGCAAGTATATATAATAAATATTAAACACAAAATTCCAATGAACATGTTTTTAAAGAATGGAATAAATTGGAGCTAATTTTTCTTCTAATTCCAGCTAATTGTTGTATTGATGGATCATCCACTATAGTTTTATCCAACCTACGATAAAATCGGAAGTAGATATTCTGATTTCAACTAATGCAGATTAGCAGCGTATTAGTATATCGGAAATTCTTGGTCGAGATATTGATTTGGAGGTATCTGTTCTAACTTCAATACTGTAAATGTGGATATTGTGTGAGGAAAAAATATTATAGTGAAAATATATTAAACCAATTACTATTCGTTGTTGTATCAAACTAGAATATTTATGATTGTATTTCATATTTACTGAATTTTTCAAGTTTATTGTTGGATCGTCAAAACCATGCGTTTGAATTTTTTTTTTGTTATTTCCGTGTATTTTTATACAAAACTTTTTCAAAATGTGTTTCAATGTTTCAATTATTCGCAAAATAAAGTTGATTTGTAAAATGCAATGAAGATTTTAGTACATGAATAAAAAAAAGGAATCCAAATAAAACGATCCTAAAAAGAACTCGTTAGCACTAAATAAAGTTTAAAATAAATTAATACAAATTTAATCAAGAGTCATCTTTTGTAAGTTCATCAATCATTAAAGATAACATAAATTAACCGTCTAAATTTGCGAAATATGAAAAAAATATATATAACGTGTTTTGCGTGGGTAACTTCACTAAATTTAATCATCTTGTATGCAAATATCCCTTCCTTATTCAGCTTGAAATTATCCGATGTCCCGCGCAATCTGTGAGGCTACAGTACAACTGTTACTCTTTCTGTCGTGGGCTGATAAACACACCTGCCGTGGTCTGGCGCACCTTCGCCTAATTGGAGCATCTGCGGAGGCTGAGAGTGGACCAGGCAGTGCAAGACCCCGAGGTCTGGGTACTGCGGATGGTAGAGAGACAAATCTACGGAACCAATTTAGAGCCTATGGAAAGTTGCGGGTTTACTGTCTTACCATTCATTAGAATCCTTGCGATGCGTTGACATATTCAAACTGGCTTTTGCCTTATTTGCCGTGACGTAATTATTGACTAAGAACCAATAAATCGCGATGTGTAGATTTGCACGTTAATGTTTGGAACATATGGATAGGAAAACAACAAGCGTTAGAAAGAGGCCTAAGATCAATATTATTTTTCCTTCTTCCAAGTTGAAAGCACTGGCTTTTGTACGATAACCAAAAATATGAAACATTTAGCTTAAATAGTTTTTGGATAAACAACTTTCTGAGAAAAATAATTTAAATGGTTTAATTATTACGTCTTTATGATATAATAATTCAGGCCTTCAGAATGTCGAGATGATCATTCGATTTATTTATAAAATGTGATTATTTGTGATGATTTTAAAATTGCCAAAATATGCCAAAAGACAGGCTTAAAAAAGACTTATGTCGCAGAAGACCGTTAAATTAAACATAAAATTATGCGGTGAAGTTTAGGGTGCAAATTTTTTGGAACAAGACTGACAAAAATATATTGCAAAAAATCGTAGAGATCGTATAATTCAAATAGGAAACGGATTTGGAAGTGGAATTTTAAATAATTTTCCCATCTAATACTTAGTTCAATGGTCACAAAGAATTGTTTATATATTTTTTATTTACTGTCAAATAATTAATTTTGTACTGACTGATAAACTTTATACGTCAAAGACGCGTCCATTACAATGCTTAGATCCCGGAATGTCTGAAAAAAATATGTTTAATGCTTGCCTGCGGCTTAAAAATATATTTTTACACACAGTCCATTTTAATAAATCAAATATTGCATATACTCGTATTGCTGTAATGATCGTCAAAAAAACTCAATCACCCCAAATATAAAGAAAGTATTTGTAGTAGTACATAGTTTGCTTAAAGTAACACGAAGAGATGATAGTTTAAATAAAGTATTTACAATACAATACATTTATATATTTGTTGTTTATATTTAATCATGCTTGGAATAGATTGAAATAGTAAATGCATCCACTTGTTGTCCTTCACATGTAAGCTTAGTGGTTAACAGCTGGTTCAAGAGTGTTGCGGTGCACTTCAGAAGATCAGCAAACCTCTGGCATGGTAATAAGGAAATATTCGCTGCGGGTTCATATGAGTATATCTGTGAAGTGACATACTATAATATTTACTCTAAATTTTAGTTTTTCTTTTCTAAATATGAAATAAGTTACGTTCATATAAAATTTTCTTTTATATCAGATTGATTTAAAATAGTAAAAATGATGTGACAATACCAAAAATAATTAAATAAAGATTGAAAATATTTGAAGAGCATATTATGATATAAGTAACCATTAATAAATATTGGTACTGGGAGTAAAAAACGTGTCATCATCATCATCAGCCTGTGTCCGTCCACTGTTGAACGTAGGCCTCCCGCATGAGTCTCCATCCTCTTCGATCCTCCGCCTTCCGCATCCAGATCACTCCCGCTATTCTTCTTATATCGTAAAAAACGTGTATTGTAAATAAAAATAGCTACGTAAGATATGATAACTATAATGGGTATTGAAGAGGTACCCTTATTTTTGGCAATTACACATTACAGAAAAAAATCTGGTCAATACCAAAAGAAGAATTTAACTTTTGGAATATAAATATGGTATCAAATAGGGAATGAGAAAAATATTGGGAGAATTTAGACAATTCTAGAGATTATAGGTGCCAAAATTAAAATATTCCTAAATATTTATATCGACTATAAATTGATACTTTGATCGAAGATTCTAAGAGTTATATATAATACAAAAATATATATATATATATATATTCTTATATGTCAGGAAGTATAGGTATCTATTACAATCACTTCTGATCAGGATTCTTTCTATTTAATTTGAATACAAAGAGAGAGAAGTTAACATCCATGAAACCGCTGTAAGAATGTCCTATCAGCATCATACAAATGTCAAAATAAATTCAACTAGAAAAAATGATAGAAAAAAACTTTGCTATTTTAGTATGTGAGAGTGTGACAGTTGTATAGTGCCGAAACACTAAGCCTTTTGGTGCTATTCGCCTTGTATAGGCGGCTTGCTCTCAGCACTCTGGTCAGCTTCCACTGGAGCGCCGCGCCGTTTGGAGATTGTGATCTCCGACGCATCCCATTTCCCGTATTAAATATATACGGAAGGCGACCGCATATGGGCTAGCTATTTAGCTGTATACCTCCTCATAAATTGTTCGCCACCGATACAATCTTCTGCCGCCCTAGTACTCTTCTGGTACCACAAGTCCCGGAAAGACATTCTGATACCGGGCGTACGCCATAGTACATTTTTAAAAAAAAATCGTAAGTTCTTGCCAAGTAATACTACTAAAGGGCATATTTTTCTTCTGAATGTAGTTTTGTGGTAAAATGATTCCTTTCCATGCCAAAGGTCTTGGGTTTGATCCCCGATTAAACCAGAAAAAAAAATCAAGCACTTTTCTATAAATATCAACGATTGTTGTGAAATATAATTGTAGCTTGTAAAATGTCAGTCAAAACTTTTAATAAAGTGATGATCTTGTGAATACCACCCATTTATAAGTCTTTACAAAAAAAATAACGTAGTTGTATGATATTGCCGGATTAACACCCCGAAGCCAGCGCTTAGCCATCCTTAAAATGGCAAGCATCATAGAATTTAGGGATGATATATTTGCCATCACCAATATTTTTCTCTGTGTTGTTATAAATATTACAAAATAAATCACCTTAGACTACAAACATTGACGCCATCATACATTTTTACAAGAACTCACTTTAAAAGTGTGGAATTCATGGGACGACTGTTGTCTAATAGAAAATAAAAATTGGGCTTTGACAATCAATTTTACTGACGAAAGATTATTCTCACGTTAATCAAGCATATTTAGTTAATGAATTAATTAAAAAAATATTTAAATCATCTTTTTGGAAATGCACCAACGACCTATCGCTTGATAAGTGAGTGCTATCTATGATTTTTAGCAATGAGTGAAAGTGGAAATCACATGGTGTCTTTATCACAAACTTTGATAACCATTTCAAGACTCTTATTATCTGAGGATATTAATGTTTAATTTTAAATTTAGAATATTTAATTTATGAAACAATATATTATTTTAAATATTTATGCTGTGTAAGCATTTACACCCAGGACTGCTAGCATGATAGTATGTATTTGATTAGATACACTATTGGCATCGCATGGCAATTTCCTTGATGCGAAAATGTCTCACGTGATTCGACTTTAGAATGGTACAAATAGACAAATTGTCGCTGTAAATTACTTTGGGTCTTGATAGTGGGGCAGTAATAAAAATAGTGGAATCTAGAGATCCATGTTTGGCTATGGAACGAGATGCCGCGGAATGGAATGACCAAACGAGAGTCACCGACTTAATTGAATGTGTAATACGATAGATGGTAAGACTTTAAGAATGCCATGTTAGCGTTCAGAAAAGTTGTTCAGTGTTAAATTATTAATGAATTTTTGTTTCCCCTTCATTTTTTTATATGTCAGTAAAACCAGAATTACACCAAAAACCAATGCAGCCGTATAATGCATTTTAAAGTGAGGATATTTATGACAGCATTTCATCTGACAGTTGGCCAAGAATTAATGTGGACCTTTTCTCCGAATGTAGCAAGCGAATATAAACAACAATTGCCTTTTATTCAGTATTTTTTTTACATATTCATTGAAAATGACTCAAATCATAGATAACGTAATGAAATATATAAATATCCATTATGATTACGTAAGATATTGAGTTTTTTTGCATTGATTTGTAAATTGATTCTTATTATGAGAATAAAATAAATTGAAATACGTAAATGTATGACAATACTATTTAAACTGTCTATCACAAATATTCTTGATCACATAAGTTTATTAATCAGTGTTATTGTAAAGCAACAGTGAAAAAAATACGAGGTTTTATGAGAAAAATGTGCAAATAAACATAATAGTGTATTTATTTATTTAGAAATCTACAGGCTAAATGCTTGACCTTATTATAAATATAGTAAAAAATGTATTTTTTGCACAATTGCAATCATTCTAATTGCAACAAAAACAAGACATTACATTCCAGTTTGCATTATACAGCGTTCTTTTTGAAATATCAAATAACTCAATGAGACTTGATCTTTGTAATCGGTCACAAGTTATTTTTATAACATTTAAAAAAACTTAAATAAAAGCCTTAAAAATATATTACGAGAAGTTTGAATTAAAAATGGGTTTATTTAAGCATTTATTTACGAATGTAAATTCGCACAGTCAAACTAAGTTTTATGCGGTGTATCAATAAAATACATACTACATCGCTTGTCTTAACTCATAATCGTTCAATTCAATAATGCGCGAAATTAACTTGAAAACCTCAGTAGTCTCATAATATTCCAATATGAGCTTTTCTACTTGTGTCCGACTCTCTGACACTGAGCACCAAGAAGCTAACCTCTGCCCCAGACTGACTCACGGAGCTTTCTAGGGCCTGTTACGACTTATTTTACATGTTATGGTACGAGTGTATTGAGAATATTAATATAAAAGGAAAAACACTGTTTATCTAGTGTAAATATAAATTATTTTTGTTGTGGGGTTTAATCCATGGAATTATTTTCTTTTTTGTGTAATTAATAACACAAAAAGGAGGAAACGATTTCATATATTAATACGCTTGATATTGTGAATAAGTTATAAGTGAAAAACTTGATATAGTGAATAAGTAAAAAGCATCGTTAGTATTTCAAAATAATTTAATTTATTATTGAAATTTGTCATACAAAATAATGTTTTATTTTTAATACATACTGGAAAGAATATCTTAAGGTGGAGATTTGAAAATTGAATCTAAGAAATGGTATGATGCTCGCCCTTTTTTAAGATGGCGACAGACACACGATTTTCGGCTAAATTCATTAAAGTCATTGAAATGAAATGGTTTTTACACAATGTTTTATTTTAATAATTGGCCATATCATATATCAATGCATTCAGTAAAAGTTATTTATAATTCAATTAAAGTAAATACATATAATAAATTGCGTACAATATATTTTTATTGTAAGTGGAGATTGTAATTGGAAAAAAAAAATATTAAGAGCTTTACAATCTTTAATCATCCTTATTCATACCCAAAAAGTATACTCTTGTTTAGGAAGTTAAATTTGAAAATATTATATATTTATGCATATTTAAATTAAATTTTAAATTAATTAGGCGTCGCCCTGATGAGTGGCGCAGGTTATTATCAATAATTACTTCCGCTGCCAGTCGCAGGCTCCGCGGGTAATCCAACTTCTTCTTAACGATAAATGTATGTCTATAGAGTACAGCCTTCCCGACCATGGCGGGTAACGTACGGAGCTTTGTGTATTATGGGCATTAAAAATCAACGTACTCATCACCTATGGTATTGCCAGTAAATATCAGTAAGTATACACTGGCCGTCTGATGTTTCTACCGTTGTTATGATCTAGTCACGGATGCTGCTTTGAAATTAACGTTTACGAGTGGATTGATTAGGGAAATTAAAAATATAGACATGTTGTTTAAGGCTGTGTTTATACGGTTTCTCTAATAAAACAATGTTTTTTGTACAATATAAGATGATTACTGTAATGCTTTTTTTTAAAGAAAATTTCAAACAAATAATATTAAAGAATGTGCTTTTATAAAACTAGTAAAATATATTGTTGAGTTAACTTACTTTATGGTAATGGCGTTTGTTCAGCGTATTCACTCGATCTTTCTGAAAAAAAAAGGAAATTAAATTAAAATCACCTTTCTTAATAGGTTCTAAATATTTGGAGCATATAGTTATTAATTATTCAAATTGTCAGTTGCTTCTTTTTTTATTATTTGATCTTAGCAGATCGTACGAGGTTTGTATTTAAAAACAAAAAAGGGTTTGATTGAGCTTACAAATATTTTAAATGATACAGAACCTTACGGGTATTATTTAAAATTTAAAAGCATCATGGCATGATATTATGTATAGGCAAAGCAAAATTCTGTTAAATATACCAGTATTATAGTAATCGGTTGCTCTTTTGAATGACAAGAACCTGGAGCTTAAGAAAAGAAGAGTTATAGATTGTTTTTTTTCAAACTGTTTCATCAACTTTGAAGTTAAATCATATGACTGCACTTATTTAAGATTAAATATGAAGTCGAACAGAATTTCTAAAAACCCATTAAGAATATTTAAAGTTTATTAAAAGCCTATAAAATTGATTTAATTTTTAACGTATGAATCCCTGTATCATTCGCAATTCATGTATTGACAGTTATCTCAAAGCTGTAAACGAAACGCTGCACTTGATATTTTTTTCCCATTTGTCGGCTGTTTTGTTAAAATTACTTTTTCAAAAAAAAAAAAAAAAAAACAATTTACAACCTAAACTGCGATGCGGCGTACGTCGACCAGTTTACAACAAGACCGAAGTCGTCGTAATTTACACTCCTAACCATTTACGACTTGACCAAATCCGACGAATCAAATTAGCATTGTTTTTTCGACGCGAATTTATGGCATTGCCGATCGAAATTCAGCTCGAAAATAAATAGTATCGGCAATCACGTAGAACGTACAAAAACTTTTCTCGTAGATTGACATTCCGAGAGTTTCTTGCCCGAGCAGGTGTTTATAGCAGCAGCTTTTTTATGCTTTCTTATAAAAGCTCGCGCATGATGCGCTTTATGTAATATACAAGGTTGTAGTCATTTTGGCGAAATATAAATATATTAACATTTATAAAAAAATATTAAATGTCTATAAATTAAATGTTTATTTGAATAAATGTAACATTTCTATCGATTTCAGAATCTAAGCATATCAAATTTAAATTCGAATTTTGTACAATACCTGTATTTTTTTTTATCATATATGAATCATACTATTAGGTAACCACAAATTACCGTAATGCAGTTTTGTCTGCTGCCATTGTCTTAGCTTTGCCCTCCAGTTACAGATATCTCTGTAACTGGAGGTCTACTTGGGAATGTGCGAGTATTTAATTGATTCCCTACGGCTTCAAAAACGAGACCCCAGATACTTGATAGCTGTAGTATCTGATAAATATTTGGGTGAAAATAGCATTTTTAATATGTTCAGATGATAAGCCTTAAGCTTCCAAAACTGTACGCGTTCAACGTTTCTTAACTTCCGCTAATCAACGAGAGTCACGTACAAGCATATTAATCAAAATACGAGCATGTAGGAAAAAAAAAGCGAGCATGTAAAACAAATAATAGTTGTGCAATTTATCAATTTAAGCTTCACAAGAAGCAGAAACCATGACAGTATATATATCGTAATAATCACACAAGATAATCTACTAGGGGACGAATGGTCCATATAGAAATATCTTGTATGGTCGTGCAATATGATTGCGATAATTCTAAGAGACTGGAAGCCAATCACCGCGCGCAGACGTGACAGAACACCGGTAATTGGATAATTATACCGAGGAATTAAGGAACAAATCAGTTCCAATAACAACGACAATCACAGGTAGCGAGTGTGAGAACCGAGAGTGATTCATTCAAGGGAACTTCTTTCTTGATAAATAATACCGCAAACTTACGTGTTGAATCAATAAACAACACAAATAAATAATGATTTTATTATATTTATGATAAAATATAGTATATCACAACGTCATGGATATATTAATGTAAAAGAGGCAGCTAATAGCGGATATGAAAGAAAAATACGATAGTTGATAAAACAAATCTTAAACCCCTTAAACGCAACTAAAGTATATTGCCGTCATGAGATTTACTCGAATTTTTGATCCTGAAATTACAGATATATTCTACTGTCTTAGTACCAACAATTAGTTTAATGTTACATTAGTTTTAATGCAAAATAATATCATTTTTCCCGACAGAGGACTTAATTTTTTCACAGGCAACAAGGTCGGTAAATTATCTCAAGTACATTTTAATTGTGACGCTTTCAAATATAGAAATTCAAAAGCAGTAATTGCGGAATATGTTACTTCTTTACTATAAAAAACATAAAAAATATGTTCTACTAAATATTTAATTAAATCCATCAACTGAGCGCCAGTGTCGAAAATGGCTTGAAAATTTAAATACAGTAATTTAGATGTAAAAGATAAACCATGTTCTGGAAGACCAAGTGAAGCTGATAACGACACAATAAAGGCAATTATTGGTGGAAAACTTAATAAAAAAAAATTAAGTTATTCAAGAATGGAGAATAATTAATTTTGTATAACCACTGAGGTTGCGGTGACATGTAACTCTCTTCAAGACAAACTTAAAACCAAGCATAAACACTGAACAGTTGATCAATGATAATAATATTAGTAGAAAAGAGGAGAAGAGTCAGATTCATTTGTGAATGCGCCGCTTGAACAGAGCGAATTAATTGGAAAAATATTAAGTATAAGGCTATACGTTAAAAATTATATTGTTAAAGATTTACCTATTATTATGTATGCCTTTTATAAGGAATAAATATTGAAACTCAGTGCTTTTACTAAGATTATTTTTTCATCTTTAAATATGTCAAAAAACAATATTACTGTGTTTTATAAATATATATATATAATGAATTGCATCAGTCATGATCATTTGAAATGCATAGTTTAAAAACATACGTAATCTATTGGCGTAAAATCATAGGTGAAAATCTATATATTTTTTACAATAAAAATAAATAAAATGTTATTTATTTACACTTGGATATAGTATTTTTAATACCGTCGTGTTTATTATGGTTGAGATGAGTGAAAACTTTGCCTAGTTGCGAACCCCGCTGAGGGAAGCTGCGTATGTCAGGTTCTCACGCGTAAAATCAGTTCGCATTCCGGCTCCAAGTGAGGATGTCGCGATCCAGTTCATTTACTTTGCTACTTATCATTAGGAGTATCGTCTTTACCCACGTTTCCAACTGCATGATTATCTTCAGGAAAAGATTTTTGAAAAAAATATCACAGCACGTCACCAGTTATCTAATTTACTTGTACAAAAACTTGTAAATATATTTTAAATATAATATCAAGAGATAAAAACTGAAACAGGTCACGATTATCAATTAAAATTTCATTGAAAAAATACTTTGCAATTTAAAAAAAGGTTTTGTGTTCTGTGTGTGGGTAATCATCATCATAAAATATACGCTGCCTAGCTTGAGCATACAGGTATGATCGTCGAGCTTCCCGAGTATATTATAACGAGAATGTACTCTGAAAACAATGCCTTGGTAAGTGCTCCCAAGGAGCGCAGGTACAAGGCGACCGGCCCGGGGGCCTAAGGCCCCCAAAAAAAAAAAAAGTATATTAGGTGTTAGTCTTCCAGAAAGGCGATAGTTTTGTTCCGCATTCAGTCATAATAAATTTTATGATATAACGAGAACCGTGATTATAATATGCTCTTAATATTAGTTAGATAATTAAATGTACAAATCGGCTTTTTCCGAAGTCCTCGGGTTCCTATATTAGAGGTCGTTGCAAACCATACATGGTACCAAGTACCAGTTCGAGTACAGTACGAGTAAGTACAATTATAAAGAAAATGGAAACATGCAGAACTGGGAGATGGCGATTTGTGGTGAGAATATGTTCCAATAATTTTGAACGGATATGGAAAAAAAATGGCGGAGAATATAGGGACCTCACTAAAAACCTATGCAGCCGCTTAATGAGTTTAGTGAAAATTGTCTTGCAATAGTACAGAATATATGGTGCTTGACTTTATAAGTAATGACGAAGTGTGAGAACGGATAAAGCAGCTATACATGTAGTAAAAAGATGAATTTGATTACAAGTGTTGCACATATGGAACATGAAAAAAAGAAAAAAGAGTAATGTTATGAGTTTGAGCAATTAAATTGTATTTTGTATTTTCTCTCCACTAAAATCCCCGATAGTTAATGCACTCTATCGTGAAGAGCATAATAACTAGTTTATACAAGATGACATCCATTTCCGCAGCACATGTTTTAGTACGATAATAAGTAATACATTGAAACTAAGTGTTAAGTGGCATCTAGAAATGCGTGTATTATTACATCGTTAAATTATCTTAATGTAGTTTTGAATGTTTATTATCGAATTCACGATTTGAATAGCATTTTTAGAGTGAGATTTAACACATTATCAATTATAGCGATAATTAAAAATACTATAGTAATAATTGTAAAGAAGATAATAAAAGAAATGCACTGATTCTGGGTAAGATAATAAATGAAATAATAATCCCACTAAAAAATACATTCTAAAATAGTCCAAAATTGCATATTAGTGTTGTTATGGCTACTTTGATATGGCTAATATATACGCTTAGCTAACGATAAGGTTGCCAGTGCTAAGCATTGTAAAATAGTTGTCTTATTTTTTAGGTTTGAAGTTACACAAAAAATACTGTATAAATACATTTATTTAGTAACGATATTTTTTAACATTGAATGGGTTTTCACTTTTTAACTAATTACAAGATACTGTTGACAGTTTTTTTTTGATATTCTTTTCTAAATATCATCGATAAGTTCTAAATTATTTTTTCAGGACTGGACTATTTGATCATAAGAAACAGCTCAACTCGTAAAAACACATTAATTTACTTCATGCAGCGTCTATTCGCAACTCTTGAGTAAATTTAATGTTTTCAGCCGGGAATGCGCTTACTAAAACAAACTTCAAAATAATATATATGAAAAAATCAAATACTGAATGTAAAGCATATATCATTTCGTGCGTTAAAAAATGAAACCGTGGCGCATGGCGCATAACCACAGCATACTTACACAATGTAAGAAGCTCAGTTTAAGCCGTGACATCTTCAAATGTTCCATTGGGACGTGTTCCGCAGGCTCCGCTCTTTTGTGTTCAGTCATGTAGTGCCCGTAATGACACGTTACGAGGGACTCAGCCGCGTAAATCCCGCGGCCGGGTTTTGTCAGTCGACCGACAACGGCTCGTGCTTTATGACCGTTAATACTCGCACAGCGGGCGTTCGCGAAACGTACGAGCTTTCCTTGAGCTTTAAGCTCGCGGATTTAGATTGTGTTAGCGTAGAACTGTTTACAAAACGCTCGTAAATATTTTTTACTGAATATGTAATATATTAAATAAAACATAAAAGCGGTTACATTAAACAACTGATATATCCAACAGATAGATATTTCCTAACTTGTTTAAACATGGATCAAATTGATACGATTAGAACTTTTTAAAATCTTTACCCATTTCTTGACTCTCTTAAGCTCCTGCTATTTTCTTGTCGTTGTTTTTCTTCATAATCACCTATTGTTATAATACTTCGTAGATTATTTGCGTGGCTTGATCTTTCAGTGTTTATACACGTGTAAGACCGCGGGATTCCAGTGAATAAACAATGCTAAGCATGATCTATGTTAAAACAAGGTACGAAGTATGAATCTATTTAATATTTGAAATGAATCTTAAAGTAAATGCTATAAATATAAATAACATAACAGATTCAAATAAAAAATCACTGCAAAAACCATCTAATATTATTTGTCATTTATAAATCTGATAATGAACGGCAGACGCCCCTGCGTCTGTTGTTCATTATCGAACTATGAACTTGGCACCATATCCATTTCTTTCCGCAACGCGTTGACCTGCTTAGCAACTTACGTCATTACTTCATTGAGATAAAAAATTAACACGTATTATTTATAGATGGTGCAATGTTGTATGTTTATTTATTTTTAAAAAGTTTAATCAATTAATGAAACCACAAGTATTATTATTTTATTATTATGTGTTAATGTATTACATTTGTTGATTAAAATACTTTGCCGATTATAATTCACCTGCATTTCAATTTATGAGTACCTTGGTTCTTAACAAAAAGCGAAATTTTCTCCCTATATTCGTTCGATATCTAGATGATATTATAACCACAAATTGCCGCTACTCCTTGTGGTAGTTGCCATTATCAATGCTTCGTTGCAGAACATCTCTGCATCTGAAGAGAAATATAAGTTTTTAAGCAACTAAGTTTTCAATTGAAAAGAAATAAAAAAAGCAAATAATATAAAGTATAACGTATATACGAGAACTAAAGACGTAAATGATGGAAATGAATGAAATATTTATGAAAATGTTACAGATTATACTCGATTTTTATTCAGGTTCGACACCTTTAATGAAGTTGTACATTTAATATTTTATCGCATTAATTTGATGTATTCATATTTCAGCGATAGAACAGGAATGTGAAATATTTGTAATAACTTCATTTAAAAAAGTAAAGAAATTTCATTCCCCTCCAATAATTAACATTACTCATAATATATTGTTATGGAATGCCCTTCCAATTATTGAACCTGACAAGCTTTAATTGATGCCAGCGGCCTACGCTTGGGAGATTTCTCACTAACACATAAATAACAGAAAAATAAATTGAGTGGTTTCCTCTTTATGGGTTTATGAATAACTGCATACATACTTATCATTAGCGCCCTTTAAGTAAATAACTATAACTATTGCAAGCAGGGGGAGAAGTAATGGAATGTAGATTGATGAAAGCATGTACAGTGTATTACAACATGGAATGATATATTTTTGACTGGAACTAAGCATAGAAACGCTAAGTATGTTTCCACGAAAGCTTGTATATATTACAAATAAATGATTTCAAAGGATACGGAATACGTAAAACAACTCGAGAGTTAATTTATCCAAAGAAAGTAAGTTATTTGATTAACCAGTATTTTATAACTTTACCTAAGTTTATCTATCCTAAACTCACTACAGTTAACCTAACCTAATCTTATTTAAGCTATCCTAACTTAGTCCACAAAGTATGTTATCAATGTACGGAAAATGATACAGAAAAATAAAAATCCCTGTTGTAGGTTAGATTATTTTTACCGATATCAACACATCAAAACAACATTCGTATTTTTCCTTATATTTTTTTTTTATTAGTTACAATTAAAACCACGTATATTTTATTTTTAAGGATAATTACGATTATAAAAACATTGAAAATGACTTTAGAGATGCAATAAAAATAAATTTAAAAACGGTTTTTGTGATGTTTAAAAATAATTATATGCTCACTGATAAAATGTGTTAATTTTTATTCCAATAAAGCTATATTTATAAAGAAATGACAATGAAAAAAAAAACTTTAAAATATGTATTATTATTTTTAAATATAAATAATATTTTGTAAATACCCAATCTCCTCGACACTACATTATTAATGTAACATAAGCGGAAATAAATAAAACGTAAGATGTTGAAACGTGCGATAACCATATATCTCATAGCCATCCCTTTAGTCGTGAAACAAGTTTTTACGGTAGCATTTAATAAAATCTGTTAACTGTATTTTCAGAATCTGTTAAATGGCTGAAATCAATATCATCGCAGCAATCTTTAATTTTTTGTATTAAAATCACCGGAAGATGTGAATGGTTGAATCGATTATATATACTGGAAAATAAATTACATTCCTTTAATGTCTTATTATCGAAGGGACTAGCGGCTAGAAGGTGATTTAGTGTTAATAAAGTGGTGTCTGGATGTTTTTTCTGAACCATTGGTCTATAAAGTGAATATTACCATCACTCTTACAGGCCACATTAGCTGGGATATTTCTTGATATTTAGTGTTCATTCACGATCATTAACGAATGATTTAATGTAATTATGCACATACTTAATGATTTGCGATCTTTGGAATGAGGTACTTTGTGTATTTAAATTTAAAAAATGTTTTTACTCTAAAAAGTTTTAATATTTTTTTATAAAACGTATAAATTTATGCAACGAATATATAAGCGCTTTTACTCTTCCGTATTTACTCCTTAGTTGGAGATATAATACCAACACAATACACATATATTTTTTTAATTATTAAAAAAAATATGTTTTACCTTGTTTTAACATGGATCACGTTAAAAGCGTTGTATATCATAAATGCTATAACTCGGAAAAAAACATGGTTAACACTCAAAATAAAAATTAAAAAAATATAATAAAACATCTTATTAAAAATTTAGTGCAAATAATTTATAGAAGAAAATAAATACGGTATCTTTGAAATGTACAAACATCCCTCTAAGGTTATAATGAAGTACACATTTTTATGGAATGTTTACATTTGTTCGATTAATTCAGTCGATATTTCTTGGTAGAATTTGAAAATTTTATATACTGCGACATTTTTGGCTTCACTGTAAGTAAAAATGTGGAATTTGAACAAAAAAAAAAATTCAATTCTTAAAATGTTTCATGCATTAAACATAACGTATAAAACTTACCATGAAAAATATCATAAGATTCAAAATATTTAAGCGGGAATAAGTAATGTTGCCGTTGCTCTCGAGTTATTTAATTGCACTTCTGCAGATGGGCATTGAAGAGTGAAAGAAACGGACAATGAAGAATGTCACTTCTTCACAAGTCTCTGACTACCAGCGGCTCTGTTGAACCGAATATGAGACATACCTACACTACACGTGACACAAGTGGATACCTTATACTAATTGGCCACTAACTTTAAAACAATGTTTAACAATCGTTTCAGACAATCGGTTTTGGTAATCCCAGTTTACTTATTCATGGATCCAGGTTTTTATTTGAATTAAGTTATTATATAATATTTTAATTTTTTATGTTAACACATACAGGAGACTACCGAAACATGGGGATAGTGATTCTGAAGTTTCAACCGTATATTCTATGATGCTTACCATTCTACATATGGATAAGCGCTGAATGTGAAATGTAGATCTGCCAACGTTGTAGACTACAGCTCGACATTCACGCATCATCCTTCACGGGACGTTTTAAATTAATAGGCTATGACTGTCATTTTAAGGGTATAGATCAAATTCACAAGACCGGGTTTATCGTCAGAAATCCGATTAATACTATTTTTACATATCCGTCGGGGATCTAATCCACGACCTTCGGTCTGCCAAACAAACGCTTTGACTACTGATCTATACCCGCCGGCTTTTACCTTCCTTATTGTTTCTAAGATCGTTGCTTAAAGAGAACAATAAAAATATAGTAATATTTATTTATAATGGTGGAGAAAGTACATGATTGGGTTTTTGAAATGTAGCAAATGTATCTATTAATTTGCATACAAATGAATATCAAATACCATTTTTAAGTTCATTTATTTATATCAATAATCTGAGTAAAATAACGGTGATTGAAGATTTAAGCTTGAGAAAGTATACTCATATATATAATTTATTTATATATTCATATTTTTTCGATGGTAAATTAGTTTATTCACAAATATTATTTGCTATGGTTTTGTATATATATTTTTAAATATTTTAATATAATCACAGGCTAATTACGTACTAAGAAAACATGCAAATGGGTTCATTAAATTTCGTCTCTTATTATTGAAAAATTGATAGACTGTGTACTAATATAATGGCATTTAATTATTGATTAATTAAAATATAGTGAAATATTTTATGATTTCCGTACAGATCAGGCAAAAATGTATGTTTTTTGCCTGCATTAACCTATACGTCTTGAATACGGTGGGAAATATTTTATAAAAAAGAAACAACAATTTTTTATAAATTCTTAGAAAGCATATAAATCACTTTTGAAAATGTAAAACATTAATTAAAATTACTAAGGATACATTCTCGCAACATTGAAAAGGCCGAAGAAGAAAAAATAACCTTTGATTAATTAATTACTGTTAATGAATTACAAATGAATATACCATTAAATTATATTTTTAATATTGCTTTGCAAAAAGAATAAATTAAATTAAAAAATAACGCTAATTATGAAGATTTAATATTTCTCATAAAACGTATACTCATTATAATATTTATTTATTTGTATATATTCATTTATTTTGGATGGTAAAAAGTTTATTCACAAATAGCTGCTATGGTTTTGTATATATTTTTAAATATTTTAATATAATCCTTCTCTAGTTACGTACCAAGAAAACATGCAAATGGGTTCATTAAATTTCATCTCTTATTATTTTGTTAATATAATGGGATTTAATTAATGGCATTAAATAATAATATAATTAATAAATAGAAATATTTTATGATTTCCAGCAACTAAACAAATCAGGCAAAATGTATGATTTTAAAATTAACCTATACGTCTTGAATGAGATAAAATTTTATAAAAAGAAACAACAATTTTTATAAATTTAAAAATAAAAATAAATCACTTTTGAAAATGTAAAACATTAATTAAAATTATCCTTGCAACACTACATTCACGCAACATTGAAAAGGCCGAAGAAGAAAAAATACCCTTTGATTAATTAATTACTGTTAATGAATTACAAATACAGGAAAATGCTTTGCAAAAAGAATAAATTAAATTAAAAAAATAATGTTGCTTAATTATGGAGTAGTATTTCTCATAAAACGTTTATTGTCACATTAAATTTTTTTTAAATATTCTTAAAAACCATTAATTAATGAGTTATCTTTTAATTATGTTTGAATTAATGCAATTATAAAAAATAGTAACACAGATGTAAAAGAAATTTTCATTATAATGTAAGACAATAATGAGCATATTAAGTTTGTAAGTAAGCAAGGAATATGTATTTAATTATGAAAAAATAAAGTCAAAATTGTTTTTAAATTATGCGGTATTTAGCCTTTTCAGATACATGAAGAATGTAAGCATTTTTCATAATTGTATAAAATTTGCAAATAAATTTTACATTTCATGCTTATTGTGATTGTAAAATATTTTGCGTACAAGGTGTGCACATTATAATTAATTATTTAATATTTCGCTGAAAGCGCATCTCTGCTGCGAGTGATTCTTTGAACGATTGACAAAAACTCACCGGTCGCCATCATAACACTTGAGGAGCCTATCGCACTGTTGGATTGTTGGGATTGCAGACATTCCGTGGTCAATAAGAATGAGAAACCATCGTCCTGGTAGTATAATGATAATTGCTTCTCAGTGATAATGAGTTCCAGGATTCGATAATCAAGATCACTACTTGAAGCTTACTATGCAATGGCGACGGCCATAAATATAAATACCACGATCGCCGTTGATTTTCTTCATCATCAAAAGTATCATAAAATAGTTATTTATCTTAAAAAACGTTTTTTAGGCATTGTTAACACGAATTTAATTATTAATGCAAGAATTACTGTTTTTCTTACAATCTCTTTCAGAAAATAATCATTTTTAGAGAAATGTGAAAGCATAAATCGAACTTAATCTTGGAACTGAAATAATGGAAAAAAATCAGGTCATACATAAAGTCAATCATACAAAAGAATATTTAAAATTATACTACAAAATTATTTTCATGCAAGAGAATAAGATGATTTCATATCTGAAAGATTACTTAGATGAACGTCTTTATTATAATATTCATAACATGTCTTCTGAGTATGCCATTGTGGCTGCCATTTATAAGCTCCACTAACAACGATAAAGAATTTCGATTTTGAATTACGCTTTTTTTAAACATTTTAGTTAACTATATGAAAAACTACTAGGCAACCCATACGATCAAATGGTTTCGGAAGCGTTAGGCTAGTTCTCGGGCCTCCTCAAAAAGACGACTGAAGCACGCACGGGATACCTAGGTGGTATAATCTTAAAGCCTCTGACATCTAATGTCAGAATACGGAATATATTCACAGAATAAATCATAAAATTTACTAATAATACGCATTTGGTAGAAAATTCGGTGACTTAGAACCCGACAACGACCACGACAGTGGAAAATAACTACGGTGGCTGTTTTTGGGAACCATATGCTCTATCTAGATAGGGTGTGAATATGGTAAAATGAGAAAAAAAAATATTTAATTCGTTTTATTATAAAAAATAAAGCAGGCAGAAGAAAATCTTGAATGAAATATTTATTTTTATAATAGACATGAAAAAAAGGTTCAATATAAAGAATACTAGTCCATAGCATCCTATTTGAACCTAGGTTCTTCTTTAGCCACACTTTAAAGCAAAATTAAGGGCAATAAACATAATAATATACCGGTTTAATTACCTTTTGTGAATATAAAATAGATTTCCAGACAGCGAACTCTGCTTGTTTACTACGAAGCAATTAATTACGTTGCCGATGCTAATATCGGTTAGTTATGTTTTATGAAGCCGCATTGAGTACGAGTATGATAAAATATGCTGTGCAGCTGCTAACGTGATATGCACATTATGTTTGCATATTATTACAAATAAGCGCAAAACATAACATGCAATAGTAGATCAAACTACATAATACTTATTTTCTAATGCTATAAAAATACATGGATGAATTTGTATTTTAGCTGAAATAAATAAAAGGAACTTTGCAGGGTGAACAATCAAAATATATTCATTAACTTTACGAACTTATTTAATTTTGAACAAAAATATGTTGTTAATTTAGATTTTTTTTCAATAAATAGTTTGAAGGCATCGATTTGTTTTACTAATGAATAACTGTGGACTGTTTTACTAACAAATAATTCTAGAAACTCTGGTCTTTTCCAAAGCTGGGAATTGGCGATATAAAATGACCATAAAAAAGTCAGTTTTTATGACTTAATGATCCAGGCTGGTGATCCGATATTCTTAAATTATTTTATTAAAAATTACACAAAATATGTCTCGGATACTGCTTTTTCTTCAAGGAACTAGGAATCTAATATGAAACTATATATTCAATATTGAAACATGAGATACAAAGATCTCTTAGAACAAGTCATGGACAGTGGCATCTGAGAGAAATTAGTGGCAGCCACAAGTGGTGATCTTTATTCAATTCAAAAATATAAATATTGAATAATGGATTTGATTTGGAAATAAAGAGATATTTAAAAATATTTCTTTATATGTTTTTTCAAAAGGATATTATAAGCTTCGGTTGAATGAAACATTGACCTCTGATTTGGTAAGCAAGCGTTTTACTTCCAAGCTATGTCCGCTATTTAAATAAGGTTTAGCTAGTATACTACTTGTAAGGCCTTCTTTGATCAAAGAGACCTGTAGTGTATTCAGTGATCCATGGAGGTCTACTGGAAGGCACGACTGGTCCGTCATGTGAAGGTCGGGCTGGTTGACTGACGCGGCGTGCTGCCAGAAGTGCTGGTAGATTGATGGAAGAACCCACCTGAAGAAGACTGATGGAGCCGCTACGTGGACAGCAAAACGCTAGTGGTCGGTTAAAGACATTTAGAAGAACTTGACGCTGCTTTGATAATGTGCTGTTGATAAACTTTATGCTGAAAAAGCTCGTTAAAGCGCAGGAACGTTTACTTTACTAACTTGACTTAACCTAACTCGTTTTGCGACCTAGTAAAATAAATAATTACTTCACGCTTTACATCACTTAGCAATTTTACGAGACATATTTATTAAAGTAGATTTCATGGTTAAGCAAAAATAATTTGAATGTCTTTCATAATATGCATCATACATTTCGTGTGAATGCAAGCCTTGACCCAATATAATCAATTGTCAGTGTTTATTAAATTTTGAGATGATATCCGGAAGGGAGGTACTCCCGTACTGGTGTTACCACTGATAAAAATAATATCTTATATAGAATGCAATATAAAAATCATTAAATATTTTAATGAGTACCTACTACATTTATGAAAATATTAAAACTCCAGGAAAAACATCGACGAAAGTGGAAATCCCATCGCGCGCTTAGCGTAAAATAATATATTAATTTCCCATAGTAACAAAATATGATGGATTCACATTAATTAATATCTTCTGGATGAATCTCAGACTTGTTAAATATAAACATGTTTATTTTGTTCTTTAAATACCTTCAACCTAAATTCATTTGCAACATTAAATTAATTGTACAATATAATAATATTGAATCGTTAACACTTTCATATGGATTATTTTTGGGTTTTATTTCTTCGATTAAGGTAGTTTCGCTTTCAATAAAGTATTCAATAAAAAACTTTTAATTTTATATACAGGACAATTCTGTCATTCTTTTAAATACATAAGTAACTTTTGTGTGTTACAGTCCCAAAATATCCTTTAACTAAAGTATTTGCAGTTCGTTTAATAAATAATGGCATACAAATGGTCTTCGAAAAACCTTGATTTATTATTCTTATAATATATAGCTAAAATATAATGCTTCTAATATTAAAACTATTATATAAATAATATGATCATTATTTTATGATCAGAACATTAAAATGCATTTTTCTTGTTGTAATTTCCAAACATGTTGTTTATTAAAAAACTACGAGCGATAGGGAGGCAGTAATAAAATAAAAACTCGTGTCCCATCACCTACTGGTGCTTTCTCCAAACACAATCCACCCATAAAGCATTATGTGTGTACCGCCAGCCAGCTATCGACAATCTATCTCTGCTGTACGATTATGTACTTACAAAAACTACACGTGTTTTCATCATTCGATAAGAGTTTCTTAAAGAACAGAACATTCATCCCATCACAAAAACCGATCTTTCTTTTACTATCGATTGTGAACGATTAATAACTTTATGCGATAAACAACTAAAAAAAACGCGTTTTTTTGTACGAGGCACCGTTAATTTTGTTACGCATTTTACTCGTTGTTACTTAATAATTTTTAAAGCGAAATTTTGTTCAAAGCTATTCTTTGAATTATATGAAAATGGAGTTATTTTTATACGCCACTTCCCTGAATCATTTTATAACTGAAGAGGTCGAGGGGAGCCCAATGGTGTCGAAGGGGTCCCACGGAGCCTCCCGAACTTGTATGGATAGCGCAGGAAATTCGCCCCCCAAATTGCTTCCTTGAAAAATAATGATGTTTTCTAGTTTGCTGAGGGTGAGACAGGTTTTGCATTAAAGTTTCGCGGATCGGCAAAAGTTTTTTTACTCGCTGTTTTTGTGTGTGATTTTTTGATAGGATAGTTCCGAGTAATAGACACGCCGTTATTTAATCTAGGTCTGAAATGGCATACAGATCTGAAAAAATTTGCAGTGCTTTAGACAGTGCTTGTAACGTGCCCATTCTTCTTTACGGCTGCAAATTTTGGCATCTCACCAAAAGCCAATGCAGCCATCTTCTTCGTAGTATCAATCCGGTGGATTGGTTTTCAGCAACAGAATCTTGCATCTCGATCTCCAAGCAATCATTTTTTTGCTGATACATGGGATGTATTTTAGACCTTTAATGTGGTATTTTCCCCTTTATATTTCCACATCCTAATGCCGTTGACCATAAAGGTTCATCCGCCTTAGGAGAGCATTTACTCCCTCCAGGACAATAGAGTGCCCTAACCAGGACCTGATGAGGTTAGCTGGGTGTTAGCTTATTCCGGCCAACATTCGGTCCCTGTCTATATTGGCCGACTGATGTCGCTCACCCCCCACCACGAGAAGGAGATAGATCAGGATTTTCCTTTCATCGAACCTGTGACCTTAAGGCATTTCGCAGAGTCCTCCAGTACTTTTAGGGGGTATGCAGCCATACAAAGCGTTTTAAAAGTAGATGCCTGCGTAGAATACTGAGAAGCCGATGATTTGATTTTGTGCGGAATGATAAAGTGAGGGAGTGAACAAAGCAGCCTTCTGTAATACAATATGTAAAGACGATAGTGAATCTTCCTGGCACATGTACTTCGGTTGACGTTGGAGAACATAAACTAGAGCTGTTTATAGATGATTAATTTTTACGTATCATTTGCTACGCCATAATAATTATAAGGCGTAGTTGTATTGTCTTGAGTGAGATAGTAGTATAGTCAATTTTATGTTGTTAAAGAGAGATAGCAAGAGTGCGTCACACAGTTGTATCTTTCGAAGGCTGGTATCGGCTGGTAGTCTTGTGACTTGACCGGTGCGTTTTGAATTATTTACTCGGCGAGTTGAAATATTGCGCGTCTGCTGCGACAGTCAACCGAGACGGTATTATTTTTACTTCTCAATCATTGACTATTCGAACGACGGAGATGCCACGTGCGCATGACTCGACGTCAAAACGAAAATATTTAAATGTTAGCTTAAAAATTCTACATTGATAAAATATTAATTTCGTTAAAGTTCGTAAAATATTAGTAAAAATAATAACAAGATTTAATAGGCAAGTGTACTAATTCCTCCTATAACACATTCATAAAATCAAATGATAAACCTGATGCTCCCAAACCCATCTTTTAGTCCCAAGAGGTTGTATAACCTAAAACATACACTGAAAAAAGTACAGTTATAAAGATCGTCGCAAATGAAAAATGTTTCAAATAAAAAGTATACGTTATAGAATATTGCTAACTTTATTTTTTCAGTTTGATTTGAAATTTTTCAAGTTGATCATGAAGCGTCTTATTCGAGTATGTAAGTAATAAATAAATACGCGTTGAAGAAATAGAAAAAATAAATTTCGCAAAAAAGAATGGTCTCTTTTAATATTACGAACCCTGAAAGGAATTAAATACAATTTTTTGTAAATAATCCAGAAATTAAAGAAAAAACATTTATATTTATAAACTTTGTGTGTAGGCTATTAATAAGTTAGAAAGTAATGTATATTAAAAATATATGTTGCTATCTCTAATTGTATATAAAACAGTTATCAAGTTTACAAATACAATTAAATTTTCTTATTTAATAGGAAGAAACTAGTGAGAGATGATTAGTTATAATAGAAGTTACTAAACAAATGAATGTATAAATACAACTTACTTATTATTATAAGCTAATGTTATCAAGTAATTATTCTGAAGGATGCGATATTATGCCTGAAAATGTTATGTAATTTAAAAAATATATAAACCTAATTAAATTCATTTAAGCACACTAATACCGAGTAATAATAGAATAGTTTTTTTAATACATATCGATAATTCTTCATGGCAATAAGAAACAAGTATAGAAAAAACTAAAAATATACAAATTTGTATTAGAATTATATTGTTTCACTAAGATATGTTGGTAACGTATCTAAATGTTAAACGTAAATTATCATTGAAACTACTCACTTGAATAACGAAAACGTACATTTCTACAAGTCGATAAATTTCGCTTATTCATTTGTATTTTCTAACATCAAATGTTCCGACCATTTTTTCATATGTGAAGGTGTCAGCCGAATCGTTAATAAATAAAAATATCCCCCATAAGTAAGATTAATTGTTTTTAATTAGTCTGTTGCTAAATAATCAATAAATAAGCCGGTGCCCGGTGTACGGTGGACGACAGACGATGCTTGGAGACCAGAGGTGTGGGTGGAAAACAAATTGGTCTACTTAATAAATCCAAAGCTTTTGGAGATTGTGTAACTGTAAATCTATCTAACATTTAACCCTCTTCGGAACTCTAAAATCGTGCAACATTATAAGCTTAAAAATAATTTATTACAAAATTCTGTTATGGTTAAGCCGCTATTAAGGACTAAATGGTCCAGATCTTAAGACCGTAGGGCTAATCGTTAAAATAAAAAAAAATACGATTAACTTAAGACACAAAAATATGTTTCGATACTACAAGTACTCAGAATTTTGTTCTGGAGGTTGTCGACAACCATATATATTCCCATAAAAATCCTTAAACGAGTCAAATCATTCAGAAAAAATATCGGCGGGAGCGGGATGCGAACCGCGGACCTAAAAAAATATATATTCCCATATAGATCTCCAGGTATTCATATATGTCCTGTGTGTGTGGTGGGAATTTATGGTGACCATATATTTCATATGAAAGTATTTATTACTGTATTAAATATTTGGAAGTAGTCGGCAATCCCATGTGAATATCCAGGTCCAAAGATGTCACGGGAAGATATATGGACAGTAGCAGCTGTTAAAACTGAGTGACAGCAATTTGGGAGGACCGTATGTTCCAGAAGTGGAACGGACAAGGAATGAATGAACGTTAAATGCAATTTCAAGACGTTTGTATAATATTAATGAATTATTTTGTAGTATTTTTTTTTACGAATACTTACTAATACCATTCGTATCTGGTTTTAACCTAGTGAAACGCACTAAAGTCAAAGAATAAAATAATGGTTTTTAAAAAAATATATTACAACAATTCTCACATTAACGATTTCAGTTTTAGAAAAAAATATATAGATAGATTATTAAATATTTTTTTTAGTGTTTTGTATAACGAAATTGGGACCGAAAGAGTTAACGAAAAGGCTTTGATCTTTAGTTGGTAACTTCGTTGGGACACGTAAAAATTTATTACCCACGTTATAATTTATTAGAGAATGTAATCTTTTAATACTTAAAAAGGAAAAAAAATGCCTTTAAAATATTAAGTATACTTGTTATTTATAATCGGACCCAGTTACGTTTGTTTGACAAGGCTTTAAAATTCGTATAGGAGCAATACTAATGGATGTAACGGATTTATTACATGTAAGTATGTATTGATAAGCATCGAAAATAATCAGAATCAATTAATGAATTGATTTATAGAGATAAATATCTACCAAATTACATTAAACTGTCTTGAGATTGTTTTTTTATGAATACTTTGCGGCTGTTAAACCGTGTAACTAACTAAATATTATATACACTGGTAAGGTAGACTACTCAAAGAAGTTAAGCAACATTGGATCTGTATCGTTGTTGGATGGATAACCAACTAGAAACACTGCGTGTTGTTAGTTATTTAAGTAAATAAGTTTTTTATTAAAATTATTAACAATTTAATATTATAGAATCATCAACAAATAAATAAGTAAAGACATTCAATCTCAATAACCTGCTTAAAAATACAATACTCATTTCACTAAAGTAGTATCCAGCTATTCTGGCTGGGTGTCATAAAACCTACTGATTTTGACCAGTTATGCTCTTTTGCATGCGATTCATTGAAAAATACTTGGGATAATAAAACTGCCTTTTTATAAAGTCACAGGGTTCAGACTTGCATATACTCGTAGTGGAGAATTTAGTATGTATTTCACAGAATTGGGATAAGTCAAAAATAACAGAAACTAGACTACACTACACTTTTTATCGCCTCACACCCTCATTGTTTCACAGAAAAATTAAGTATTTTTGATGTTGAGAACATTTAGGTAATTGTCAGTTAGCAACAGAAAAATCTTGTTAACGTTTGTGGCTACTGTTGAAAATTACATAAGAGAAATAACTTACGAAAGAATCGCAGTTCAGGGCTTAAAATATATGAAAAACAAATAAATAATATATTCAATGTGAAAATGAAACTGTAAACAAAACTATTAAAGACGTGGTAATTATTTAAATAACTGCATGTACATGAAGAAATTGTATCTTCATTGCATACAGGGGTAAGATTTTTTGACAAAAATAACTGAAAAAGACTCTTCCTGGGTAAAAATAACAAGAGTGTATTGTTAAGTTTTTCATATTGTAACATTTTTCATAGTTAAGTGTATTGAAAAAGATTGTTCTCGAACTTCCGCGATCAATAAAAAACTCGCATCTCGCTCTGCTCCATACATGTGCCAATCATAGTTAACCAAGATGTGGGCAGCGCGAGCGACCTCTATCAACATCTCACTGTGACAATATGAAGTTAACAATTTATAGAGGAGTAATGGCCAGTGCTTGTAGTCTTGCGCGGTGCTGCAAGCAATAAATGTACTCTACAAGTGAGCTACATCAGAGACAACATTACATATAAAATATAATTAAATTTTAATAATATGTATTTTTTTTTTTAAATAATTGTATTAACACGAGATAAACTAAGCTCACAAGGAGTGCATTACATGTATAACATACATTATTTATTATGCCAGCGGGTATAGTTTAATAATCAAAGCGTTTGCCTTGCAAGCCAAAGGTCGTGGGTTCGATCCCCGACGGAGATTTAACAAAAGCGGATTTATAATCGATTTCTGAGATTTCTGAAAATACCCCCGGTTGGTGTGAATTTGATCCCTCACCCGTAATATTCAAGTCGTAGTATATTAATTAAAATTGATGGTAGACGAAAGTTCATAATACATTCCTGTATTAATAAGGATGATGCGTGAATTTTGAGCTGTAGTCTATGGTGTTGTTGGATCAACACTCCACATGCAGCGCTTAGCCATTTGCACTATTGGCCATATGCACTATTGTAGCGTCATAGAATTCGACAGACGAGACTTCAGAATTACTATCACCATCTGTCGGTATTATCCTGTATGTGCTAACGTAAATATATATATAAACGGTTGCTATTACTGACATTTTACTAATAGCTGTCAAAAAAATACTTTGCATAATTTTTGAGGGAGGTTTTTTGATATTGTGACAAATGAGGAGGTAAGGGAGCGGAGATAGAAGCCTTTCATCCTACAGTCGGTCAATACCTGAAGGTTGACTGGGTAATTTACAAAAAATGTTATCTTATTCGATTATTCGAATATATTGTATGCGACTAAGTTTGACTAAGCAACAATTTGAGATTTTTCGTATAGGTTTTTATTCTCTTAAGAGTTTATGCGAATGTAAAGTATTTGTCGAAATTCGTTCAATACATACGTACGTTTCAACTGAAACTTTGTATTTACCTTTTTTGTTTTTGCTACAGCGTGCTGTAATTAAAAAAATTCAAGAATTATCATAATTTAAGAATGACTGAAAATTTTGAAATTCAATTGTTTATTTGAAATACAACAAACAATGCTAGATATATATTATTATTTAAATTGTATAGTCACTTAGAATAATATGGATTCATTCGTTTAACGCCCGACATAAGAAGATACTCTTATTATTTTCTGCCAGTATTAATATATTAGATATTGTATTTCTTGCTGAAAGAAGCCCTTACTCTCGTTTCTACAATGTATTAGTAATGCCAGTCGTCTGCGCCTGGCCAGCCTTTACCTATAAGGATTTCATTAAGTGTCGCAGTCTCTACTATAATACATTTCTTGCGACGCCATCGGAATCTTTAAGTCCATTCTTCGGCTGCATGTTCATTTGGTACTAGCAGTGCTCTATTGTCGAGAATTTCTAATCAATCCTATACGACTTTTGTACGGTTTAATCTGAAAATTGTTGGGGCATTCACGTTGCAGTCAAAACACTCTGTAATTTCTTCCTATTATATATCTGAAACATATGGTCACCATAAATTTAAGCTTCTCAGTTTTGCCAGATACCATTCTCCATGCCTTATCATCTTTGCATCCCATACGACGATTTGTGTTGTACCCGAGGTATATTTTTAGGTGATTTCTTGATCGATTTTTTTTAGAAGATCACACAGACTCTTAAAGACAGACAAGGCCGTTTTCCATCCTTAAGTTAAAAAACAAATGTGGTCCTAGCTAGGACATTTATTTCGGATACTTGAAGAGAGCATAAACAACAACTGCCTTTTCTTCATGCCTCTAAGCTCTTCTTGTCTTAGAAAGCCGTCGTGATTTATATTTAGAATTTATTTGGCATCACTTACATGTTTCTTGAAAAAAAGAGCTTTTAATAATATATATTTTTTTTTAAATGAAATGTCAGATTGGGCTAAAAACTTTGTAGTAATCGTAAAAATAACATAGAAAAATCAACACACTATGCGTTGGTTCATCTTATACTTGCAAATATAAACACATAAGGTATACTCTACTTCTGTGGACATTTTCTTGCATGTTCAAGCATGAAATAAATTATGTTACAACCAGTTATAGAGTAGCATAATTTCCTTTCAAATTTTTTTTTCTATGTTGCCCCGTTAAAGTTGACATAGAACTTCATTCCATACCTTTGCGATCTCTAGTGTGAGATTTAATTTTTTTGTATCATATATCAATTATGTTAAATAAAGTGTCTTTGTATACTGATTCTTGCTTACAATAAATTTAGTCCATTTACGGAATAAGTGAGATTTTTTTATTTTAAGAACAGCTCCAAGAGTGCGAAAAAATTCATCATTATTATTTTTATTGATATTTGTAGTATTCAAGCATTCGATTGAAATAGTATAGATTAATTATATTATTTAAAGAAAATGTGAGCAAATTTATATTATTAGATTTGTGAATATAGTTTTTAATATATTTTGTTGTGTTGTAAGTAGTAGACATTCAAAAGTTTTAAAAATGCGATGACATTGATTAATTAACAGATTATGTATTTAAGTGGAAACTATTCACACGATAGAAATAAATAATTAACATAATTAATTAATGCACTACTTACTCGTACATATGATAATGTTAAGGCACTAAGAAATTTATCTTACAATGTAATATACGAGTATTTTATTACATATATGAAAATGCTAATTAAATATTTAATTGAGATTTGATGACATATCTTATACGTGAAAAAAAATGTGTCAGTTATACATTTATTCAGTTTTTTTGATAAATCAATAATAAAATGGTTTTTCAATGTTGAAGACATTTTTTATTTTAAATATTTGGAATTTTATAAGAGAAAAATACTTTGTAATATTCATAATCATATTATAATTTTGAACTAAAATGTATAATTTTACATTGAAGAAAGTTTTTTGAAGACTTTTTCAAAAAAATATTGTCACTATTTTTGAGAATAAAAAAGAAAAAAAAATATTTTTAAATATGATTTGAAGTATTAATTCGCTTTGTACAAAGAAAAAATATAATATATTATGTTGGAACTTTGTCTGTCAGAGAAATTTGAATCATTATAAAAATAATGTTCTAAATTAAATCTTGGAATAGCAAACTCGATACACTCTTAATCTATGGACGACATAAATTTGAACTTGTTTGAAATAATCAGATAAACACTGTGACGGACTTTTAAAATGTCTGTCAATTAATACTAAATTCGCTGTATTTAAAACCAGTTCGTTTTGATCTATATCTCCAAGCACGCCGTCTATAATATAATAGTGCTAAAAGACACTTCCATACGAGTATGTGGGTACCATCTCTTTGAAATACCGTTTCTTAAAAGCTTAAAATCGAAATTGAGCATCATGAAAATACCTGTGGATGTTTTCGTTATACGCGAGGAATAAATGCATTTGGAAAATATTCAACGACCTAACTGGCTACATAACTAAATTTTCCTTTAAAGTGAGACTGAAGTCACAAACCATCTTTTTGAGATCCATACAACCTCTCACATCCAGCCTTGAGATTGAGGAACTTTGACTCTGATAGCAAGTTATGCTGCAATTTAACACAAAATTTGATATTTATCATTAAACAAACTGAGGAATATGTGTTACTGCAAATACTCTAAATTGCATACAATTTAAGATTTTGCTGCATACGCTTAAATAGTTTTACTTTTCAGTACATTATGTAGGGCAAGATACAATGGATATAAGCAGATATAAAGTTTAATCCTTTCGATTTCATTGATTCAAATAAAAATTTGACATTAAGCCTGACATTAACACAATGTACACAAAAGTAGCGATTTGTTGGTAATGTTGGACTCGAGTTTTTTTTACCAACCCAAATTTGATTAATGACATGCATTTTGTATGAGTGATGGGAATTGGTCTCACATTAACTGAAAATATTTATGTTTTATAAATGAATTATAAAAATAGCTATGATTCACCTATATTAAAACCCAAGACTACTTGTAAGAATAATCGAGCATCTTAAGCGAGCGTTCAGCCATACCCCTCGGCTCTATAAGGCGCTTATTAATAGACTCAGACGTAGAAAAACTTTCATATTATAAATTGTAAGGCATCCGAGACTTTCAAAGTGTTTTGATGAGTTATGTTCTATAGGAGATGTAACATTTATCATCATTGAATAATATAACAAATGGAAATTCTTTAATTATGTAAAGGTGAGTTTTTTGCGCATATTTTAACATAAATTGTGCTTTGAGTTCAGGCGGCGGAAGTGGATCAGGCTGAATGAATTCTGTTCAGGGAAATGGAAATGAGCTTTTTGTTGTTTGTTGCATAAAAGAAGAATGGCAAAGCTGGCTGCCAACTTACACTTATGGAGGTTAACAATAAACCTTAAAAACCATATTTAAAACAATTAAATTGTGAACTGAAAATAATAATACAGTAGTCAGAACTTTATTATTGAAAATACATCTCTTTTGCTTTTCAGCAATGAATAACCATTCAGTTAAAAAGATTCTTAGTATTATTTAGTAATTAGATAATAGATTATTCGTGAGACGGACTTGGGTATCGTTTTATAGACCTATGCTACCTTTTTGATCAACTTAACTACTTTAGTACTTCCTTCTAAAATTTCGACTAGAGTGTAGTAAAACTAGTGCTTTAAAAATAATAATTAAAGGTTGTAGTGTTAACCAAAAATATATTCCTATCAATTATAGAAAAAATAATGTTTACTGCATTGATTTATTTAGGAACATAGTGAAGGACGATTTGTTAGTAGAATTTTTAAAGAAAATCGGATGCTTTATTCAATTTTCTTGATGCCTGGATAAGAAGTCTTAAAAGGCGACTCAAAAATATTGCAAACCATGTTAAAATTTTTGTGGTTTTTATAAAGAGATTTAAAAAAAATAATAACTCGTATAAATAACTTAAGTGGTGTGAATTTGATCCCTCGAACATTAGGTGCCATTTAATGACATAATAATTATGCATTGTAGAAATGGATAATATGCTGATATCAGGATGATATAGCTCTTGCAGACTGGTGCCGAAAACCTCGATATACAATCTTTCGTCTCTTATTTTCTCTCTCTCGTGGGACATGCATGTGTCGCCATATTGGTATTTTGATAAGTCCGGTCACGGGTGTGAAGTTAGTTGTACATGGCTGTTACGGCAATTATTCTGTAGATCGCCGCTTGCGGAGCTGGGCTATCGCCCACTAAGAGCGCTTTCTGGCCAGTAGTTGACCTCCAACCGCAACGAGCGCCAGAAGCATGTTATTTATACCCGAGCTGTAAGTTCGACAAGTTTAATTAAATATACGTTCTTCTGAAAAGTCTGTGTGTTGTTCATCTGCTCCTCATTCTGCCACCACGCGATCCAATAACAATCCTCGAGACGTGAAGTCATCTTTTCGAGAGAGGAGGATATTAATGCTTAAAAATTTTCAGTGGCTTGGGAATCGTTGCTTGAACATATTATCATCACATATTGCGTGTTTGAAGCGCCATACAGGCGCCATGAGCAATTTATAATTGACGAGGGAAAACATTTTCAATGCAACTTGCACTCTGATCAGTGCGAAATCAAAACCTGATGTTTTAATTGATGAAATGATAGACTAATTAAATCACATCGACCTGCCAAGTACGGACCACCGAGAACCACACTACTGCGCGCCTTGCACCTCAAAATGCCGCTTCAAACTGCAAATTTTCTGACACCAATTTTAATAAATGCTTCAAAGAGTGCGTTGAAATAACAGTTGATAAAAGTGTTATTAAATCTTATCACGTATCAGAATATGACCTACCTACGTTATAAATACAAATTAGTTAGTTGTAAGCAGCAAATGCGCGTTAGACAATTGGAAAAATAGCTATTTCATACGAAATTTACCATGGTCCCTGATTATTCAAATAAAAAATATTAAGTAAATAAATTACATTCACCACAATTCAAGTTGATATGAAAGTTGCGAAACTTATATAGTAGCTATAAAATACTACCACATACCTAAATGCTGCTATTATAATTATTTCATCAGTTTTCGAAATATGTGAGGAATATTTAGGCGTTTGTTAATGAATTTTGTAAGTGATATCGGATGATTAGCCAAAAACTTGTATGGTATGTATTGATATCAGCTTGATATAGATCCTTAAGGCCGATGCCGTAAAGCCTCAACAAACGATCTTTTGTCTATTATTTTGGTTCGCTTGCGTGACATCTACATCGAATGTTAAACGGTGTTTGCATACGCCAAAAATAATTGTTATGACAGTTGGCCGATTGTCAGTTGGCACAACTGTCATCTTGGCGGTTGGTACCACCGAAATGTGAGAGCGGGCAGGCAGTCGCAACTCCCCGTCCTCGTGGTAGGACCGTCCCTCAGGGCGGCTCTTAACGGGCGACGTTATTGACATATAAACATGTATCGTGAAACAGAAACAAGTTGTTTATAATGTGAACCTGATCCTGCATCCTTCATCCAGTTAATCGATGTCCTTAAATGGAAGAGGAGGATATCAGTATCATTTGGATATAAAATGTGGCTCAGTGTAACACAAATGCAGTATTCTGTAGCCCTTACTATGTGTTATGAAGAAACAGCTGATCCTAAATTGACACATGTCGATATGGTCTAACGGAGATGTACAGTTATATGTAGCCGGTAAAAAAAGTGAATGCGTAAATGCAGCAGTATCTATAACGATTAGTGTTAAATATGTTAGAACCATAAAGGATTTGGAAATGACTTAAAGTGAAAACCTTTATAGCTGATTGAGCTTGAATTTTGTGATGTGTAAACGATTAAAATGCGTACCAGAAATAGAGAAAATAACGAGAGTAAAAAAACAGCTCTTTCAGCTGCAGATCATTCGCAACTGCAGTTTCAGTACGAGGATAAGTAATCATTACACCTGTGCAGTGCGCCGAGCAATAATCATGAAACGATGGTTTAAGCTGCAAATTAGCCCACTGCCAATCATAACTTTAATAATCACAGGTTGGGGTGAGACTGATCCTGAGTTTATGCCTATCACTTATAGTAAGTGGCAAATGAAACACACTGTCATCCCGTGAACATCACGATTCATACATGGACGTTAATATTCATGCTACTATTGAACACTACGTAGCTACAATATTGGATTATAATATTGAATTCTGCCTACCAAACTGATATAGATTTGAGCTATTAAATCATTAAAGATTATTTATAAAGCTTACGTTTCGTTTGAATCTGTTGCATGTGCTATATTTGAAAACCACATAGTAAAGATTTATTAAGAACGAGTAATGTTTAAAGTATCAATTTAATCGTTGACATTTGATATAATAACGAGTATCTTATAAGTAATAAGATCAGGGTTGCATACAAACATGTTACATAAATATTGATTAGGATTGTAAAATTATTACGTACTCGTTATTAGATTTAATAACACGAGTATTATTTATAAGGCTACATATGGTGTAAACATGCATGTAGATTATAAACATGCTAGATGTCAATACATTTAATATTAACTTCTTAACAAAGTCATCAACCCTGAAGAAGACCCCTGCAATGGCGGTCGAAATATCGGAAAGAAGAAATTCGCCACACACGGCTAAGCCCAAAAGCCACAATAACATTTAATATTTTATATAAATCGAATATTTTTAAATATTACTGTTCAATGTTATACAATATCACTGATGTTGCTCTTATGAACATTCCAAATTATACTCTCCTACATACGAGTTTATCAAATGAGTACTTGTAAAACCTTTTTCGTGCATTTATTATTATGATTATATGTATTAGTATTTGTATAGCGCTCTTTTATGACCGAATGATCATTCCAAAAGCGCTTCTTTACTTCTCTTAGTAAAAAGGTGGGTCTTGAGTCTGCTTCTGAAGGATGCCTCCGCTTTAAGCTCTCTTATGCTTTCCGGTAGTGAGTTCTAGGCCATTGGTGCAGCGTAGCTGAAAACCCGATAGCCAAAGACCGTGCTAGGACTACCTCCCGTCAGCTGCAGGGTGCTTCTATTTGCTCTAGCCGATCTGAGTGTCTCTCCACGCGCGCTTATTTCTGAAGGCTTGATAAGTTCTGTCAAATAGCCCGGTGCAGTTCCGTTGAGTACCTTGTAAGCTAAGAGGCATAATTTGTACTGGATTCTAGTCGAAACTCTCAACCAATGCAGTCGGTGTAGTATTGGAGTAATGTGACAGAATTTGGGCGCGTTGTAGACTAGTCGTGCCGCTGCGTTTTGTAACACTGCAATCGATTTAATTGTTTGGCTGGCTGGCCTGCGTGCAGTGCGTTGCAGTAGTCCATTTTGGAGACTATAAACGCATTTACCAAACTCTTTGTAGCGTCTCTGGGTAAGCATCTTTTTACCGACCGTATCTGCCGCAGGTTAAAAAATCCAGATTTCACCGTTTTGTAGGAGATTGTCAATTTAGTAATACACAGCTCTGCCGGCAACTATTACCCTATTCTACGAAATATTTGTACCCATTTTTTTCTAGTACATACCATGGATAGTTTTAAATAGAGCCTTCAAGGTGAGCGCATGGGGCCTGTTTAGGAAAGTGGCTCTAGTTTGCGAGGCTTTTTTAGGTGATCATCAGATGATTAGCCTGATAATTTTGAATCTTGGTTAATTTCATCTTAAAGGCGGTTGAACATTGACAAAGAAATACATTGTTCTCATTGAGTCGACGGTTTATAAGTACTATTAATGTTAGACGTTTCTTGAGTGATATGACAGAATACGATATTTCGACACGCTTTAATCATTGGATGTGTAATAATATGCTAATTAATGTTATTTTTAAGCCTTAAATGATAGACGTTAACAAGACTTGTTAAAAATAATAATTTTGGATTAACTTTTACCTTGCTCATTATAGTTCGATGAATTTCGTATATAATTTGTAACATGATCAATCTTATTATGCGGTTTTTTTAATGTCGGCTTGTCAATAATACACTAGATCATTGACCACAAAAAACCGTTACACGTGGTTCCATTTATGTGAACATTGTAACATCATATACATTGTATGTACTTAAAATACTGAGAATACGTATATATTCGCATGTTGGGTTTGATATCTAAGTTACGTTTTAAAATAAATATCATTTTACTATTAAATATTACAACCGATAAATACTTTACCATTAAATATTATATAGATTTTATATAAAAAATATATTTTAGAAAAAACAGGAAAAAAACTTTTTTTTTAGATATGGTCGTAATTTTTGTTACCATATCCGCTCCATATTTGGAGTAAATGAACACCGCAAATTTCTGTTTCACACTTCTGAAAGCTCACTGATTTTATATGCATTGTCCAAGAACACTTGTATATCCGGAGCCTCAGGGCAAGAGTCTACGAACTAACATAGACTGCGGCTGTAGTACTAGAGAAATATTTTGGTGTTCAATGACCAGGATTATTAAGGAGTTTGGATGATTAGCCAGACGCTATCTAGGCAGAGACGGAGATGATGAAGGTCTTTGTTAATAATTCTGTTGAAAATTACGAAATGAAGCGGTCTGGAAGCCCGAAGAAAAGATACATCCTTTCTAAGTAGCCTTCTCTCATTCTCAACCTACTTCTCTCCTACATATACGCTTGTCAAATTAATTATTCTAATCTATGCTTTTTATTGTAATTTTGATCGTATTTTAGAACCAAATCGGCTAAAGGCTAATCATACAATCTCCTTAAAGAATCACAAATACGAACCGAAACTTTAATTAGTCTTGTATACTTAGTTGTAAAAACATTCAAAGTAATAAAGCAGATCGTGCGCATGTCCTTAATGAAAGCTCTCGATACGCAGTGTAATTCAATTATTGCCAATTTGATATAAATGTTGATAAATAAAGTTCACATTTGCCGCAAAAGGCAAAGTCTTATTAAAATCACGGCGCGAGAACATTCTCCAATTGAATGTTTAAATTGCCAATAAAGTGTGACTAATTAGAGGCTAGTAACAAACGTTTGCCAGTTTATTGCCATGCATTGGAGAGATGTTGTAAGTCATACATTATCGAATATCTCCTGTGTAGGTACGCTCTGGATGTAAAACACTGTTAATAGTAAAACGTGGGCTTAAAAATAAAATTATACTGTTTACGAGTGTTTGATTGTAGAGTGTTAAATATAGAAGACTTTATAGAAGAATACAGCAACATTGTGGGCTTGAAGAAATAATTATTTTATTATTAAAATTTATTTATTTACCTTGTTTTTACATGGATGACGTTTAGTATGGCTTCTGTTAAGGAGACTGCAGTTTTATTGACATTGACAGATTGAGGATAGCTACGAGTTAGTCGAAACTGCAGTCTCCTAAACAGAGGCCGTACTAATCGTGATCCACGTAAAAACAAGGTAAATAAATAAATAAATATGAATATATGTTTGTTAGTGCCGGCCATTTTTGTAGGGATTATGAAACATTTAAACTGTTTTTCGAAGATGAATGATGACATTTTAATAAAATAATAATGTTGCTCAGTTGAGACTTGAAGAATGACCAATTTTCATCATGTGAAAAAAACAGTTTAAATTTTGAAATCAAAGCTTTTATTATTTATTATTTTACCTAGATCTACATTAGCTAAGATACGGCTTCGAAATAGAAGCAAAAATATGTCTTTTAAGAGCGACATATATGCAATTAAAAAATCTAAAATATGGTTATTACATTTTGTAAAATGGCATAAATCTTAGTGCTTTTTGTGCGGGGGCGGTTGCGTGCTGTGGAGCGAAATACTCTGGTGACTAGTCAAATGGTGTGAGGTATGCCTGAGTTTTAAAGTATTCGAATGTTATGTGAATAGTTCTAGGTTCGAATTCCAACGAAGTATACTAATATAATATAGTTCTAATTTACTATTAAAAACCTTCCATAGAAGCATTAGACCGATCATTTTATTCGACCATATACGTTTTTAAGCTAGAGTAAAGAAATATAATATTTTAGATTTTTTAAGAAAAGTTACGTCTTTTTTGCAACGTTACATATGTGCAAGACTTTAACGTTTGATAATTAATAAAATAAAAAATAAATTTAAATAACGAATATTTTTAATCCTTGCATTATATCAGGTTAGTTATGTTTATTTTTTTAAATTTATTTTCATATCCGTTCCATATTTTTGGAGCATAAGGACACCGCGAATTTCCGTTTCACAGTTTTGTAAGCTCAGATTGTACATGCCTTGTCCCAGAACACCTGTATCTCCGGAGGTCCACATGGGAACATATATGGTTTCCGAGAGCCCCCAGGGCAAGAGCCCGCGAACTGACATAGACTACGGCTTTAGTATCAGAAAAATATTTTTGTGTTCAATGATCAGAGTTCTTAAAAAGATCGGATGATCAGCCCGACGCTGTTAATTAGCAATTTAATATGTATAATCATTAATGTTTAAATATTTTTAGAACTGAAAGAAATATCTGGTAGTATTTTTCAAGCAAGCTTTGGAGGTTTATGTTTCATGATATTTCATCTGCGTAAAATTGTGTTGTTCCTTTGATATCATTGGACTACGGTTTACTAATCGTATAAGTGAATTTTCATCAAAATACTGTTTACATGAGGATGTATGGATATTATCCGAGGCTGTACTTATCTAACTTTATACCGGGTATGTTGGGATACAATGAGTTGAGAACTAGAAGAGATGTGTGCTCGAGTATACATTTCTTTCGGCTAGTGCGCGGCGTGTTTAGAAATCCTGATATTTTGTTGGAAATCGGTTTGTTTTTCCCTGACGAATATTGATATATTATATTTGAGAGAAGTCCAGTTTCGACATGAGCTCCTCGAATTTATTTATCAAAGTAATTTCGTGGAGTCTTCTGTTTAGCGAGCTGTGGGATTTTTCAATAATTGTTGTTAATATAAAAATAAGTACCTAGATTTAAAAATTGTTTTTGTTAAAATTAAATTTGTAATTTTTCTGAAGAAAAAAAACTCTTTACTATCGTTTGACAGTGTATTCTACTGTGCTTAGCTAAAGACATGTATGCAGTGTATTTATACGATGTATTACCTGAAGAATTCAATGTTCAGTGTTCAGTATGTGAGGTGCGTAGAGTCAGGAATGCAAACACAAGATGAATTATGTTTTCATTAAAGCAGCTGCGTAATGATCGCGTCAGTGCGAGGTACGACCATGCGTTGATTTGTGATACCAAGTTGTATACATTTCAATATTGTGCGGGAACAGAAAACGTACGACTTTAATACTGTGACGTTAAAAATGTTGGTAATTTGTTCGAGAGTCTTCCATATTCAAATCGAATATTCTGGAATTTTGATTTGTTACGTACACAAAGAAATTAAATATTTTTTAAAGATGAGTCAAATTGTTGTGCCAGATAGTTTCCATCCTAGGAATAATGTGGTACAACAAAAATACAGTTCAAACAACTGTCTTATATGAACAGTAATGCAAAAAGAGAAAAGATTTTTACATGAATGATATAAAGCATATTATATATATTTGTTATAGATTGTAATTTTATTTTTTATTCTAAATCTACGTAAGGATAATTTATAGTTAATAGTGTGTTTTTATAAAGGCACTAAGAAGTGAACTTCCAATAAAAAATAATACACATTTTATGAAAAAACCTGAAAATTAACCTGAAAAACGTATCTCAAATTCCACTCGAATTTCTAAAAAAAAAACTCCAAAAATTGATGATGTTCTACTCCACCTTTAATATTCAAAAAGTGAAAATATCCAACATACCTGCTTGACAACCCATCTGAATTTCATAAGCATTGGTTTTTATTTGATATACACGTAACTGTCCCTTCTATTGTGTTAATTTTGGATTGAAGCGCCCCTTATAAACAAGGTTACTTGTAAGAAAACACAATTTAATTACATTGTACACTTTGAAATTATATACAGTCAATTAAAAACATGATTCATACAGTGTTGGTTAATTAAAAATATATTAAGGTGCAGGCATTGCACAAATATTAACATTCCAATCATTAAAAAGCTGATAAGCGTCAAGTACTCGTACTAAGCCTTCTGTTATCACTTTAAGTTAACACTTTCAGTTACGGTCGGTAATTGACGCATTGTATTGCAATTCAGTAGTAAAATTGATAAAAATAAAGTTTCCTTCGCCTTCTGTATCAATCCAATTTATCACACCATTATGAACAAATTAACTTTTAGTAACTTGTTGCAGCTTAAAATTATGATAACACATTTTGAAAACAAAATAAAATATAGGGACAAACATTTTCGTGTTATTCCTTTTAATTAATACCTCTAATGAACATTTTTTAACACATTTAATATTTGCGGCACCACAATATGTATATGTGGAAAATATCATATAATATCATTTTTTTTCAATTTATCATAGGAAAATAAGCAATGGATGTGTGGATTTGATATGCAGACCGAGACGCAGAACTAAGTTTAGTTTATTGCGCTCTATGAACCAATGTCCCTACCTTATTAAGTGGATAAATTAATACATGATACATGATTTATAAGACCTATCATATCATTTTAAAATTATTTGTAGATTTCTTATAAGGTTAAATGAATCGATAAATTCTCAAACATTATTTAATATATAAATGATATGATATTCGTGAATTTATTCTTTCATTTCAATTGCAAAGTAATCTGTATGTACACTGGAACCCCGATAAAGCGTTCTCATAAAATACGTTTCTCCGTATATCCATACATTTTTTACGCTACTAGAAAATGAAATTTATATTACAACGTATTTTAATCATTTTGGCAAAATATTTCTTCCGATAGTTACGTTTTTTTCTAGGATCCCTTAAAAAAAAAAAAACATTTTTTTTACTGTAATTTTTAGCAACTATTTTAGACATGGGCTTACTGCCTACGATTCAAATCTTCATCTGAACTGATTATTTTTCTTTGATTAATTGAGAAACCAAATGTCTTAAAATATGATTTGTATATGTATATGCTTACAAGGCACTCAACGGAACTGCACCGGGCTATCTGACAGAACTTATTAAGCCTTCAGAAATAAGCACGCGTGGAGAGACACTCAGATCGGCTAGAGCAAATAGAAACACCCTGCAGCTGACGGGAGGTAGTCCTAGCACGGTCTTTGGCAATCGGGCTTTCAGCTACGCTGCGCCAATGGCCTGGAACTCACTACCGGAAAGCATAAGAGAGCTTAAAGCAGAGGCATCCTTCAGAAGCAGACTCAATACCCACCTTTTTACTCAGAGAGGCAAAGAAGCGCTTTTGGAATGATCATTCGGTCATAAAAGAGCGCTATACAAATACTAATATAATAATAATAATGATACTTGAAAAGAATTTATAATTGTATTTAAATATATTTTTTTTGTCCTGACATTAACGCGTAAATCCACAGTTGAGGTGCTTATTTTGAGGGTCTTATAAAGTTGTTGACCATCCACCTTGTTCCTACGTCCATAATGGGATACGTATTGTTCTTGAGGCATTGTTTTCAGAATAAAATAATATTATTTACAATAGGGGCTTTATATAATACAAAAGTAAGACCAATAAAAACAAAACAAAAACTTCTACATGTGAGTCCAATAAGAAGAAAAAAATCATGACTGTCAATGTATCGCCAAAGGCGACTATTTGACTTATAATCGAAGAATGTTCGATACTTGGCTTCCGCAGATACTATGAAGTGATAAGTAATAAATTAAAGAGAATAATTAAATTTGAAAATCTCGTTTCTAGCATCGGACACACCCTCAGAGAATGCTCCACCCAAGCCAAACGAACTTATTGCAGAAATTTATATCAGTAATTTACTTTGAAAGTAATCGCAGTGATTTTATTTAAAAAAGTATTGAAATTCTATTTAAAAAAAATCATTTATGATTACTCTGCATATTTGTTATTATTAATGGTATGTAGTATAAAATAAACCTTTTTTTTTCTGAGAAGCCTGTTACTGGAGCTTTTAGTAACCATATATAATTTTGTGTAAATGTATGCAGGAGACTACCAATAGGGTGCTGGAAATTCATTTAATACACTATAAACCAAAGCACTTATATATCCGGCGTTCTGTAATAATGTTTTTGTTTTGTTAGGTTAGCTTAGGTTAGGTTAGGCTTTGTCGTCTACTTTACTGTCTTCACGTGGAAAGAATGTGTAGTGGTTGGCTGAGTATAAATTGCAAATGTTTATTAATATTCTTCATTAAGAGATACACTACGAGGAAGGTATTCCTCAATTTTAGGAACAAATATGGCACAAAGCAACATGACTATTATATTAAGAATTGAATGTATAATAGTATTTTTTCATCTATTAAACTATTCACACATTTATATTATGAGAATTTAGCAACAAATGAGTTCAGTAGAAGCCCACTGTGCAAAATTTCAACCACATAAATTTTAAAAGGAAAAATCCAAACACGAGATTAGAATCACAGTCACAGATTGGACATGGAAGGTATACATGTAAATACCTACGTGCGTATATAACCTATGTCAAATATTTGCTTCCACTTTGGTATGCAATCATATTATCATTACAAGTTCACAATACACGAGTAAACTTTTTAGTTTAAGCTTAGATTTCTGCATGAATAGCTACATGTACTAAAATTCAACATAATATAAAATGTCTTTTGCTGTTGAATGTTGATGGTTGACGGCTATGACTTATGCTGTTATTCTCATTGCAGAGAGTATATCAAGCAATTGATTTTTAAGCCCCATTAAATGTTGTATCTGCAGGGTTTAAACCCGGGGTTACTTGTTTAATAAACACGCGCGTTACCCACTGAGCCACGCCCGTCTACTATTCAGACATATCTCGAGGTGGCGAGTTCCTTGTACCCCAGGGCGATCCATTAACAAGATAGTGTTTTGTTTGCAGCGTAAAAGAGATTCGAATTGCAAGGTAATTGAAAAATATTTTCACGCCCTGATTTTTGTATATGGGATCATGACCATACTTTTATACTTCGGTTTTTACTATAAAACTTATAATATATATAAAAACTCCAGTTTTTGTTGGTTAAAAATAAAAATGAAATCCCAGTCAGACTCTTGCGCGGTAAAAATCCAAATATCTCTGATTGTATCAAATAATTGATTTTATATATTAATATATTTTTGTTTAAAAAAAAAAAAATCTATCCATATCTGGAGCATATGGCCTTTAAAAATTATTGCAGCACAGTTCTGTCACCTGCCTATGCTTTGTTTCAAGTTATTTCGCATCTGGAAGTTAACTTTGGAACAAATTGAATACTAGTATGGTTCCTGATGGTCTTGAGAAATTTAAATAGTCGACAAATGATATAAAGCATATTTGAGTGTTTGTTTACCAAAAATTGATGGAATTGGTATTGGATTAACGCTAATAATACCTGAAGCATTTGGACCTAGAAGGCGGCTCATCTAAGATCCTATTATTTCTTGATCAGACAATGATTATGAGGACAATTAACCTTATTCATACATTAATCTAGTATATATACCTGTATATGCATAGTTTCCGCTGCATATTTGAGCGTTTGTTATTAATTAAGGTGAGCGGTTATAAATCAAATGCGTTCAAAACTTAGAGTATATGATCCTAAAGGGTGGCTCAACCCAATTGTACGTTAAGCAGCTAAAAATACGTCAAAATAAAATATTGTGTAAAAATACAAAATTACGAAACATAATAATATGAAAATGTAAATAAATTGACGCTTTTACAAACCAAGTAACTGAATATAATGGTAATCATATAAATAAATGAGTGTATAGTATACGCTTAGTCACAAAACTTAATGTCCTGAAATTAAACCAAACAAGTACTCACGTAATTATTGCTTCTGGTGTATCGGCTGCAGATTTCCTTGCTGCCTGAAAATAAAATAATATTCAATTGAGCTGCACATTTCCATATTAAAATAATAAAGTGGCCGAAGCACGTGCTTAACAAATAGTAAAAAATGCATTAACTGTCCATAAACACCCAACAACTTTCAAATGTTCAATCGTTATGCAAAATAACACATCAATAATGGCGATTTTCGCCACAGGGATTTGTAATGAGCCATAACCAAGTATATTATAATCAGAGCATTTTGAATCGCACTATTCATTGAACTAGGAAATAAAGTAGATATTAGATACAGGTTTGTAATTCAAAACTGGTTTTTGTTTTCTAAATATAAAGAACAACAAAGATAATATAAATAAATATTTTTATAATCCTTGGATATTTAATGCATTTCAAATGAAAAAAGAATACAAAATAAGTCTTTAAAAACAATCGTTATTAATATGAAATGTTTGTATCAAACATTCATATTAGCCAATTTAATCAGAATCATTAAGCAAATCATACATTCTATTCAAATTTTCAGTAAAATATTTAGGTTTTAAAGTCATTTGGATTTAGAGCAGCGATTTTTAACCTTTATTGGTTCCATTCCTGTTTTCAAAAGATAATAATTGAAAAATTTAAGCTTTAATAAAACTACAAATAATTATTATTGTAAATTTGATAAAAATAATAAAGAATAATAAACACCGTGCTTAAGAGAGAATTTTTAATTTCGTAGACGCTTTAGTTAAGTTTTTTGATTTATTTATTTAAAAGAACCGTTGTTTCAATGTTTCCAAAAAATAAGCATAAGATTATAAAGAATATAATAATAAAAGAAACATTGTTACAAAAAAAACATAAAAAATAAAAAATGAGAATTTTGTCAAAGATCACAAATCTAGCAAAAAGATACCATGGACAAAAGAGGAAAAGGATGTAAGAAAAGGATCGAGAAGTGCTGGTAGGCCATTTAGGAATGCCATTGCCGTTGCACTAAATTTAGTGACCGAAGCTCCACAAGTACCAACTGGGATAGAAAACAATGGATGGATACGAGTACGGGTGTACCTAGTAAAAAGGTTCTTCAGTAAAAACGATCGATTTAAGAAAATTTATATTCAGTTTTCAAAATACGTGTTATCTGTTTTGACTTCTTTATTGCATTTCTGTTCTATCTTCACAACAGCGTCAAATGAAAAAAATGTTACATAGCTCCTTGCAGACCCCCAATAAGGCACTGATGTAAATATAGCGGCTGCAGCGAGAGATGCAAGAAGTGCCAAGTCCGGGGCCCGTAAGCACCGTTTATCAATAAAAGGTCAGTCTGGCCGGGGTCACATCGCCGGCCATTAAATTTTATGGCCATCCAATGCGAAATGGCTAATGTATTTGGACTCATAATCGGCAATTTTCTAACAACTATATAATTTATCTCGATCGGTCCGCGCGGTCGTTAGTCGGCAACCGAGTGGGGCATTAATAAGCCCTGTCCGCGGAGAAAATGCGCGCGCAGAGGAAACCTTTGACCAGGGCCGATAGAAGAAAGCCAGAACCGCAATGTTTGGCTTTAGGGATGTTTAACTATCATAACCAATTGTAAGATATACATTTTTTAAATACACGTAGCACTCACTTATGAATTAGACCCTCACTTTAAAAATAACAGTATTACTATTATTGTGTACAATTGGTTTCTTAAGTGTGTATATGGTTGTAATAAATTGTCCAAATTCAGTAGTCATCTACCATTATCTTTGTTTTATTACAAACAATTTCTGGAGCACTTCAAAGTACTAACTATAATGTAAAGAGTGACCAAGAGTCTGGTATAAAATTAATTACAAAAAAAGCATTTTAATATGAAATGTTGTTTGCTCCACCAAAAAATTAAGATTTTAGTAACTTTAATTAAGACATTGAATGATTATTAGTTTAATTACCTATAATATTTTAAAATTAGATTGTTTTTCTATAATAAATCCTCAAAAACCTTTTGAATCAATCTCAAAAATGGTTCTTACCGGTTCTGCTTTTGCGTATTTACTACAAGAATACGATTATAATATTTGATATTTATGCAGTCCATACGAGCTGGTAAGCATAAATAAATGGCTTACAACCTTTCAAACTCAAAATTAATTTACGATTGAAGTTTAAATGGCTCATAAAACTCGATCGGCGTTTGATAGTTAACGATGCAACTAGCTGAAATCAGAACTAATCCTTGATCGATACTTCTGAGCTGTTACTTTTTGTTAACCATTAACAATATAATTTTATTGTATTTCAGGTCAAGGAATTACCAGTCAGCCCAAAAAAATAAGAAGGTTTTTTTTAAATAAAAATGTTAGATTTAATAAAAAAATTGATTCATTACAATGATTTTGCACATGATAGATATATTTATTTATAATTGTAATACAAACAAAACAAAAGTAACGCTAGTGATTAATTATCAAGTTATCATTTAGAACGGGAGCATTAAAAGTTACGAAAAAACGAATTATTTTTCTGAATAAGTGTTTTGATAACGACAATCAAAACGTCATGAATGTATGTAAAAAATAGTCACAAAATAATATTTATATCTAATACTAGTAATATGTACTGTTTCAAAGTGTCTTATATTTTCAGGTAAATTTTACTTTAATTATCTGAAAAACTTAAGGATTTGTTGAAATGAGGGGAGATCTGAAAACATCTTTAAATTTGTAAAATAAATAAATATATTTTGTAAGTTGACTCTCCTCGTCAGGGAACATTGGTCTTTTTTGTATTAGAAATGCAGAATAATAAACATCTAAATATGCTTGACAACTGTCTTTTCAAGTCGCCAGGCATTCACACTGAAGGTTGTCAGAAACCATACACTATATATTCCCAAGTAGAACCCTGAGTGATGTCTTGGAGATGAAGTATTGAATAAAGGTAATTTACACAAATGTGTGCAGCGGTGATTGTATACTCAAAATATGAAACTATGTAAAAAGAAAGCAAATATCCACTATTTATTTTATGTTTAATTTGTCATTTTATTCAATTACTGCAGAAGCGTGTAGTGCAGTTAATTGTTTAACTATCACAAAATCACGTTGCAATATAATTGCAGTTGGCGCATTATTATTAAATATGTAAAGTGTAAAGATTACGCCGCCTCGGGGAGTTCACTTTTTTATAAAGTAACCAACACTGCATGCGGGAGGACGCCGAGTTAAATAAACAGACCAATCTTGACCAACTTAGCAGAGTGTGAAATTACCGTCGGATGATTAATGCCCTCTTCAAGATTACCATAATTCAGAGGCAGCTCGCATGAAAAATTCTGCACACAATATAACTCCCACATGTTACTCTTACACTAGACAAGACCGAGCAGTATATTATTATTACAGCGAAAACAATCACTGAAAAAAGTGGCGATTGATTTATGAAAAAAAAACCTTACCGTGTAAAATAATAAAGCATTTCAGAAAAAAAATATCTTGTAAGGTGCTTAGATTGTTTATACCCTGCAAGAATGCAGATCTGATGAATGGCTCAAGTGGCTTTAAAAATCATGTCAAGACTTGATTTTTGTACGATTTATTATATTTTTTTGTACACGTAAAAAAGTTAACGGAATTTAAAATAATAATTTTATTAGTATTCTTCTTTCGTCGAAAAAATAAACAGTTAAAATATTTCAATTGTATCTAAGTAAATGCTAAAAATATATATGACAAGTTAAAAAATATTTGACATATAGCAAAACGTGGATGGGTCATCATTATTGAGTTGGATTTAGCTAAAATTTTTGGTTTTGGACTAAATAGCATATGCTTCAGAAGCGGTTGATTAATCATCTAACACCCTTTGAAATTAGGTTTAACACTTACTCAAAAATGACTTGAATATTTAAGCTGCTACATTTTTATGTCGGATTGTATTGCATCTTGTCATCTATGTCATTTGGGAATAAAATATGGCGAACCTTCGGGTATAGAGATGATTTGGAACAAGATATGGATTATGTCAGTTGATAGAATTGTGTATCATATGTTTCATCGGGTTAAAAAGCGGAAATCGAAAAAAAATGATCAACGCATATCTTAAAAATCAGCCACAAAATATAAATTATATAAAGATCAATGTTTGCTTTGATATTGTTGATAAATTATATTTCATAACACGTTAAGCAATTGATGAAATAATGAGTCTTAGGCGTCATACAAACTAAGCACAAAACGTGTACTCAATCTACATATTTAAATGAACAATTACTCTAGCAAGTAGCAGCGTACAAGCATGTGATTCTCACAAGCAAATAACTCAAAAGGGTGTCAATGTTGTATGTAATTTCAATTATCAAAAAGGTCAAAGCTTTTGATTCTTACACTATTTAAAATACATTGCGATTGAAAAAGATTTCAATAAATCGTAGTTCAATTAATTTCAAAGTGTTGATACTTGATAATTATAACAGTATGCAAATGACTTCGATCGAAGTCTTCGTAAAACATTGAATCTATTGGAAATCAACAGCGATACATTCTGTACTTGTAGCATCTAAGTGCATCTGTGTGGTCGTATCTTATTGATTTGATTTTATCAATACCGTGTAATGTATCATTTCTGCGTTCGAACTGGTTTTTGATGTAGCATCGTGTTATTATATTTGTTGAGAAAACTCACGATCTCGATCTTATCTCGACGATCTAAAAAAGTCCAGCTTGCACTCTGCATTATTTTCAAATGCTCGATTTTTAGATAACTCATTGCGCTTTTGAACTATTTTTGTAAATGTCGGACGTGAATCGTTATAAAATAATAACACCTCTATAACAGGATGTTTATTATACCACATACTTTGTTATACGCACATGTTACTTTCATATACTTTCTACGTGAGATATATATTATTTTATGTTGTAAATTTAATTAAATGTTCACTGATTTTAATGATTAATTTTCACACCAAATTCTTACCAAATAAAAAATACACAATTTTTGTTACGGATAATGTAATTATGATTTTAATAACGCATTATTTTTTCTAATAAACATTAAAAAAAAAACTTTGAAATTATAGGTAGATAAACATTCAAAAATTGATACTCTTAAAAAAGTACGATAGTTATTTGTCTATTAATCAGAGAAAAAGAAACAATAGTTCTGAGATTCAAAAGTTAGATAGTATACTCATTCATGTTGATTAAAGCATAGCACTCGACATAAAGCAACGATCCATTTTACTAGACCCTAACTGTCAGGAAATTAAGATTATGATAAAATCTAGGCCGGTTCTAAATTATATATTTTTTTTTGTGTAAAATTGAATAAAATTTATCATTTATAAATCCATTTATTGATTGTACCCCTGGATATTAATTAAATTATTTAAAAAAAATGGCAATTATTACCTGATATTTAAACTTGATATTACAATAGACATTTATTTGTGTTATTTTATCATATTAATTAATATATAAAAGTCATTTTAAATTAATTAACTTTAATTTTATATGTTTATCAATTAGAAAACATTATTTAAATTAATTAAATTCTTAAAGTGTTTTTTAAATAAGCAACCAAAATTAAACTATTGTAATTTTATTGCTAGCCATCAACTAAACTATTTTTTTTATATATAGGTATGACGAACCTTTTTTTAACTTCACGTGGTAGATTTTTTTTTTTAAACTTTTGATACTGTTTTGATAAAGTTACTTGCTACTTTGTTGTATTGCCGGACACCTGTGGTCAAGTGTCGTACAGTATGTGGTTCTTAACTGTTATGTGGGATATTTGAAATAATTTACACCACATTGAACCCCGGTAGGCAAATTAATGGGACGCATTTAGTAGGCGCGCTATCGCAGCTAAGTTCTAAATCAGTTATAGACGATTATGGAGCTCCCAGCAGGAGGCTGAAGGTGGATTTCCTGACAAAGGAGAGAACTGAGAATTCAAGGAAACATTGTTGAGTAGGCGAATACACGAGGAAGGAATTCAAAAGCAGATTTGTTTTGAGAGAACAATTGTAGATTACGAATTTTTTGTAAATACGTTCTAATTGCGGAAGGTGATTATATACATAATATTACAGCTAACTATTTATGCATATTTTAGAGTATCATATGATGCTGAATTATCAAGAATATTAATGTAGATCTTAACAAATGAATAGGAAATAAAAAAAATGATAACACCTGAATGAAGAAATAAACATTATGTGCTAGAAAAATAACTGTTGTTTATAAATGATGCATTAAATGTTAAGGTTGATGATTTTAGAAATACTTGTATACTATCTTACTAAAAGTGAAATTTATTTAAGACTTAAACTGTTTTTTGTTTTTTTTACAAAGTTTTCAATATTTAAACGCTGTATAGAAAATAAAGAACTGTATCATTATTTAAAATAGAATGAATATACTATATACATTCAAATTTACAGTAAACATCCTCTTTATGGCGTTTTTCGCATCAATATCACATAGAGAGAAAAAACACGGTCGCTGGGATTCCAACTCGAACCGTTTGCAAATCAAAGTTTAGTCTGTAATTAAAACTTATTTATCTAAAATTTTTACTTAATTATACAATTAAATGTAAATTCAATACTTTTAGAAAGACTACAGGGTAGCGAAGTATATTATGTAAGATATTTATGAAACACATATATAACAGAATATAAAATATTTACGAGTATATTACGTGTGATTAGTATTTTATTGAAAATTTTTAGAAAAAAAAAAGAATTACAACAACTTCTTACATTGAGATAGAAAACCTGTTTTTTTGCGGACATTTTCAAGCGATTTTTAAAAAATTATAACGTATGTAAACAGTTTTAAAAAATAAGTATTACAAAAAAATGATTTTAGCAAGTTTTACTTAAATGTCGACGAAAAAATATGTATCAAAGTTTTTTTTTTTATTAATATAGCCTTGCATCAGATGTGTGGAGCGGTGAATCGAACTCTACTAGGTAGGTTATTGGCCACAGGATGTAATATTTAAAGAATGTAGAAGACATAATGACTTCTGAAGGCAGGATGGCGTGGGTTGGGCTTGTGAGATATCGGTAAAAAAAACTTATAAATGAATGATTTGAATGGACCCACTGGAAGCTAAGCAATTATATCAACGGGTATCTACTTAAAAAACTTCGCTTTCATATAATATTAATAATAAAAAAAACGTATAATCGATATTATACAGTCAATGGCCATATTACTTTATTAAAGCATGCAGAAATTTCATTCAGAAGCTTCACGGTCTGAAAAGTAATTCATGATTTTAGTTTGTGTAGATTGTGATGTTGCAAATTTAATGCCTTTGAAATGCTAGTGCATTAGTTTTAATGTATCAATCAATAAATAAATAAAATAACACTTATTTTGTTCACATTTTTTTTCTTCCGTGGAATAATTAGAACACTAATTTAAACTGTATATTAGGGTATCCAAAATCCCTTTTAATATGTTTTCTAACTCCTGCATTTTTTTGAACGATATTCGTAGATGAAATGAAAAAAATGTAGGGGCTAAATGCCTGAATTTCACGCAGATTTTTGTTTATGTTGTTTATCATAAACATTATTTATAGTTGATGATACCAAAATGTTTAATTTTATATATAAAACGCCTAACAAATAACGCATAGAGTTTTTTATATCTAGACAAATACAATAATATAGCCCCTTCATCTAAATTAAGATATCTGTCTATCTAATAACACCATATAAAAAAAACATGAAGTGTAAATTTTAACGTGAGCTGACCCTTAAGCCCAAATGGTTTAGGCCTCGGGAGCATAAGGCTGATCCTTCGATCTCTTTAAAAAATCCGATTGAAATATCACGCAAAAATATATCTCAGATCTATATCTGAGACATAGTTTTCCTCTTCAAGCCCGCCTTTTCAAGCTCTAGGGCTTCTACACTGGAGGTTGTCGGGAACCATATATATTCCCAGGTGGACCTTCAGGAGCAGATATGTCTCGGAGGAATAGGCAGTGGCAGTTAAGAGAACTGAATAGACAGTAAATTATGGTGATCATATGTTCCAGGTATGGCATTTATGAGAAGAGTTGAATCTATAATTTGTATGCAATCATCGTATTCATTATTTAAATCTCAAAAACAGTTTATTTATTTATTTTTGTTTCCAATTGCAAGAAATACAATTTAGCGCTTAGTCATGCTCATACCTGTACACGGTGTAAAGCTTTCTTTAATGGCGTATTGGTTCTTCGGAAGGCTGTTTAAACTAAAACCAATAACGTTTGTTAGACCAGTTAATTAGGTAGCTCCGGCCTTTCGGAATGAGCAAACAAATTATAATATTGTAGGCAATGGTCCAGCGCCCAAGGAAGATCGTTTTAATTACCTGACGCTTGCCACGGGCTACAGGTAACTAATAATGATATGGGCCAGGTATTCACTGTTTGCCAACACCCGGCTACTTAATATTTAGACCAGCGATGGAGAACTCGAATCGGAATAGCTTATACCGTAACAAAGTTCACAACTAATCTTAAAACATCTATTAGTACAAATAATACCGAGATGTAAACGATGTACGTTTTTTATCATAGATATCTCACTATATAAACAATTTTGAAGCATTAATAGAGATAGCGATAAGTTGAAACCAAAATATTTTACGAAATATCAATACCTTACGTATATAGTTCCTTATTTACGATAATTTTATTGAATTGTTTTTTATTAATTGTTACATTGTATCAACGTTTATCCTTTTTTATGATTACAACTATTATATGTAATATATTTATATTGGACCTATATTACTTATTGTAGAATAAGAATAAATACAATCAAACAAATAATTTAGGCTTTACAACCAACTCGAAGGTTTAAAAAAATACATAATGTAATTGCTGTGATATAAAGATAATGAAAAAGGATTATTACGTTGTAATCAATGTATAAATAAAATATATTAATTGTCATTATGCATTTTATTTTAAGTATTAATTTAAAAAATCACCAGAGTGTTTGTTTTTTTAAGGGTCAAGTAAATAAACAGTAGAATCTTGTTTCTCTTAAAGAAATACTTACCATTATCCTTATTATAAAAATAATAATGGCTGAAAATGGTATACTTGGTTATTTAAAAGTGACCATTAACGTAAAAAAAAACCAGTAACGTAGAAACCAAAAGAATCCGAAACAAAGTCATTCACACTCGTTTTTTTCATTCACTTTGAGATCCATTTGATATGAATTATTGTTTATTTAGTTAGTCAACTCCCCTCCCTTCTTTGCTCTTGATAATTTATGTATTATTCATTTACTTACTGACACATCAGTATATTTATAAAAACGAGTAACTGACGGAATTCTCATTGAGTAAGAAATAATGTTTTTTTTTAGGTATTTCGTGTATATCTATGGGACTGATTCATTGTTTTTCTGCTAGTTCTAAAAGGTTTGGCTCTGCTTATTTGAGCCCATATTGTATCGGCTAATGTGTATGAAATATGTGCCTCATTCGGAGTTCAACGAATGAATAAATCAACCGCGCTAGAAAGTCGAATATGATGAATGGGGACCTCTAACGACTGCGTGGCCGACCATGCTTACGGCCTCCAGTATAAATAATTGCAAACATGCGATTTATAATATGTAATGTAGCATTTTATACACATCATATTCCAGAGCGGAATCAATATGTTTGAGGAGAGGCCCCCGGGCGTCGGTCGTGGGTGACAGACCAACGCTTCGAAAACTTTCAGAACGTGGTAATCTGTATACTTCAGTGAGCTTTCAAGCTTACAAAATCAAAGTAAATTAAACAAATTATAAAATGTTATTACTAATACTTCTGATACTTCTAACTGTTACTTATGCGCTAAGAACCACTGGCGGGTATAGCTCAATGGTCAAAGCGTTTGCTTTTCAAGCCAAAGGTTGTGGGTTCGATACCCGACAGAGATTAAAAAATATATACATAAAATACCCCCGGTTGGTGTGAATTTGATCCATCACCCGTAAAATTCCAGTCAAAGCCTATTAATTTATATTGGTGGTAGACGAAAGTCGTCTCGTGAAGACCACTCATTCATAGTCAATTCCTGTAATAATTAGGATGATGCGTGAATCTCGGGCTGTAGTCTATGACGTTGGCCGATCAACACTCCACATGCAGCGCTTAGTCATATGCACCATGGTAAGTGTCATAGAATTCCACAGATGAGACTTCAGAATTACTATCACCATCTGTCGATATTCTCCTGTATGTGCTTACATAAAAAAAGTTCCTTTTATAAATATTAATTTAATTGCAGATTTTACGGTTATTCAGAAGTTTCAGTACATTTATTTGAAAATAAGCTATATTTTGTGAAAACCAATTAGTAAAATATTTGTTAACATTCTAGCGTTTTAACTTAATTAACGAGATTTTTTTTCTATTAAAAATGCTCATTGAAATTTTTCTGTTAAATAGACAGTTTTTTTAAGCACTTTGCTATTTTAGACACATTCAACGTTAATATTCAATGAATTGTACAGTATAAATAATTTTCAAATAATGTTTGAAATTAATAATAAGATAATTATAAAAATAAATTACTTTTACTCTGATGTAATATCAATAAAGCCCAAACAGAGTAATATTGAGTTTTTAAAAAATTGTATCAATAATTTAATTTCGTACACCACTGAAAATATACTATTGTAATATTCAGCATCTGAAACACTTCCAAACTATCAGCAAACACCATATGACATTTCTTTCAACAATAAATCTGAGAAAAATTAAACGGCAATCGTTAGGATTTTCAGCTAAAAAGTAGTTTTCATTTAAAAGCGATACTTTAAAATTATTATTTGCACACTTACGTGATATGATATATGATTAGATGAGTATAAATTAATTATTCAGAAATCAGTCAGTGCGTAATGAGAATAAGATTTATGAAATTAAATACTAAGAATAAGAAATAGTTTACTATCGTTAGTATTTAATACATCAATATACAAAATGATGTGTTTTCTTTAAAAGTAATGTAGTTATTTTCTACATGATTATAATCCGACGTAACATGATTGGTGATCAGATTTGTAACTAAGTAACTCAATAAATAACAAAAATATAACACAGGTGTTACATTTATCACTATTCCTCGTATTTCATGTAATTTAGCTTTCTGATAATAACTGCAGAACTACCGTTGGCAATTACTCACGACATATTGAAGATTCAGAGTCTGCCATTGATAAATATCTTTGAGAAGCGTCGGTCTGGCGCTGAAAATGATGATTTTCATTTATAATAAAAGTGGCAAGACCGCGTGCAATTTATATAGAGCCCTGGGCTAACACTAGTTCAAACTAACACTAGGAGAACCAATTTCTCATAGCAAACTCACATAATATAACGTACGAAGAAAAGTTTGCTGGCATTCTAAATAAGCCAAAAACTTTGCCGAGAAATTTATGCTCTTGACTGTCATTCCAACAATTGGCTTTCAAAGAACGAAGATAAAATATAATCTAAAAACATTCTAAATTTGATGGTTATCCTTGGATTGCCAAAGTTGGACGCGGAACAAAACTTGAATGGGTTGCTTAATGTGTGTTATTGGTTAGGTTGAGCCACTACTTAGGACTAAATTTTTCAGGCTTCGGGAGCGTTGCGCTAATTGTCGGGTCTCTGTTAAAATACTTATTTACAAATCACCCAAATATATACCTTGAATACTACATCTGATGTTTTTTCAAAGACCTTAAGATCTTTCTTTCTAGGTCGTCGGGATGTTCTCAGATGGACTTTCAGAAAGAAATATGTTTTAGGACAAGGCATTTTGTGTGTGACTTTTTAAGTTCCAGATAAGACATATTTAATGTATATGAAAAAAAAATACCTTAGTAAAGATTGATCTTTTGAAAATTAACATATAAAAGTCTAATAACTATCTTAGGTACTAAATGTAAGTTATCTCGTGAAAACTACGTATTAAAAGTGAGTATCGAAATTAATATGAGATGAAGAAAAGGATCCACAACGAATTACGTGTATCAAAGCTGTTTCAATGGCCGATAAATATCGTATTTTCTTTAAATTCTAGAAAAACCCTCTATTTATTAATTATATGAATAAATTAAGGACTCTATATGTCAAAAAAAAACGTGGTTATTTGTGAATGCTGCGTGAATGCCAGGATATCACATTTACGAATCGATTCTTTACATTGAGTGCAAATTATCTTCAAACGACATATTTTATTTAAGCAGAATTTAAAATTAGTTTAGCACCGTTTGGCAGTATTCTTATGTATGTATTCACATAAAAAATGAAGTGTTCTTAGGCAGTCTGTATTTTACGCGATTTTTTGCAATAGTTTTAATCCAATTATAAAAGTCTAACCAAAGCGAAAATTATGCAAATAAAAAATGTGGCAGCTGCATGTTTTATATTATGAATGCAAAAAATGCTAATTAGATTAACGATTTGATTCAGGGTTACAAACAACGAGTAGAAAATAGAAATTATGACTTACTTCAGGTTATAATGTTTGAGTTTTTTTTATAAAATAAGCTCCTGGTGAACTTTGGGGAATCAGATATGGTTTAAATAACTTCTTAGGTTTTCACGGCCAGATTTGAGGTTGTGGCTTATGGGTTGAGCCGTGTGTGGTGAACATTTTTCAACCGATATTTCGACCGCCATTGCAGGGGTCTTCTTCAGGATTAATAATTTATTTAGTTTTGAGTTGGTTTATTCAGATCTGAATGAAATCAATGGCGGTCGAAATATTGGTTGAAAAAAGTTCACCACACACGGCTCAACCCATAAGCCACAACATCAGATATGGTTTGTTCAATTATGATTGTTGTTGATCCATAAGGATATTTTTAATATCAATTAAATAAAATTAATATACAGTAATCTTCATAGAGAACAGGTATTGAAATTTAAATCCATATAAATTATGAAACTAAATAAGTGTGCAAGAACAATTTTAAGCAAACTAATATACTTTCACGTCATTTGAAAACATTTAATCTATCTATATTTTTCAAGACAAATTCATCTGTAAAATAATCAATGAAAAGAGAAAAGCGAGTAAGAAAATACGTTTAATATTAAATGCTTTTAAAAACTGCAGAAAGTTATTGTTTAAATAAATAATTGCTGAAATATAATCTTCAAGGATTTTAAATTTTTATTATTTCAATATTCTAATCTAGAAATATTATAATATTAATAATTAAATATACATATACTATACATAAAATTCTTTTTTCAACGCGTCCAAACACAAAAATAAATGCACAAAAACTGCCCAGGTATTCATAGTTATTGTTTAAATAAATACTAGTATTCATTGTTATCATCGTATGATAGATGTCGCTATAGTATATATTCAAAGTATGTATATTTTTATTTTTATTATTCAATCAGTCTTCATTTATTCACAAGCTTAATATTATTACTTTCCGACAGTCTATTTATTTTAGTAAGTATGTTATTGTGTAATATTTTAGTAAGTATGTATTAAGTACGTTATTTTTGTGTTTGGATTGACGCGTTGAAAAAAGAATTTTATGTATAGTATATGTATATTTAATTATTAATATATATACTTAATTTATCTAGTTTTTCAATTATGTATTTTTTTTCCATATCCATTCCATATCTGAAGTGCGTGTATATGGTCACCACAAAAAGCCATCAATAAGTTCTCTCAGTTGCCATTGTCAATGCCTTGTCCCCATGACATATTTGCAACCGTAGGTCCACATATGAACATAAATGGTTACCAATGACTTTTAGGGCAAAAATCAAAGGAATTGTTAAAGACTAAAGATGTAAATGTTTATAGTTTTTTAATGGCCTTTGTAATTATACATATTATTTTGTTGTGACATCAATGAATTCTCTTTTACATTAATGATTTCCAAAACGCGTATACCCATCACACAATTCATATCCACCTTTTCACCACTCATTTGCTTTATATACGAGGTAACTATCCATTCACATTTAATTCTTACAACTTTACTAACTGACTTGAAAATGGCCATTTGACCTGGCTGAAACATGTCGTCAAAAAATATATTGTGGGATAAATTCTAAAAATCTTTTCTTATTTTTCCTCTTTTGTCGATGGTATTGTTCTATTGATCTGTGATCTTTTGACACGTATCTTCTTATTCTTTCTGTTATTTTTTTATTTTTTTTTTCTTTTTATTGTTATTTATGTATACTCTATGTTTCTAAATATTTGTAAAAAATTGGATTCTGTATATAAATAAATAAATATAGAGCCAACACTCACTTTACTAACTGACTTGAAAATGGCTTTTATTTAAATTTGAATAAAGATGTGGTATCCGAGGTATTTTTTTAATGATTTGTTAATCCGAAAATTTAAAGAGTTTCGATAATCGTTCCAACGCTCCCGAGACCTGGACCATTTGATCCTTAGAGGCGAATTAACCCAAACAATGACATGACGTAGGCTAGATGCGGTAACCCATCCAAGCTTCGAACAGAGTCCAATGTTGCCTAACTTTGGTGATCTAACGAAAATCTCGCTTATAGTGTACTATTGTCGTTGGTCGTCTAATAATAAATACGATAAATTATTTTGATCAAATAATATTACAAATACAGCTTTTTTTAAATTAATTTGCACAATCGGTTCATTTTAAGATGAATAAGCGATTGCTCAGCTATGCAATATTAAACGCTGCTCGCTGTATTAAATTTCAAGCAAGAAACAACTGCACAGGAGTCCGTGCAAATTGTTTAAAAGAATTGCCATCTTTGCTTTGCAGAAACACAATAGTCCGGCGAAAATGCCCGCCGCTGATTTATTTTCTAGGCGGAGTTCGCCGTTTACTGTGTTGCACGAGTTTACTAGGCGAGTCGAGGCGAGGCGAGGCGAGATCTAGCCAGGCGTCCGAGCCCTCCCTCGCCTGGCGAAGTCGGCCGCCCGAGGCCATCAGATACCCGGACTAGGGGCATCGAGAGCATCGGCGGTCGGAACCACGCCAACCAGACCTCTTCCTCATTCCTGCAAGTCCTTCACACTCGCAGCATTAAATAGACACTAAAATATGCCTGTTGAAGAATGATTTTGCAATGTGTATGTATTTTTTTCAATAAATAAACGCCGAAATGTTTCATATGTTTGTCTCAAATCACGAATAGTTTGTACCTTATTTCAGTGATTTAAATTATTTGAACTTTTATAAGAGTATACGTGTGCAGTTAGTCAACATTCGATTTCATAAGATCTGATGATGAGCCTGATGCTCTCAAGGCTTGAATCATTTTGAGTTAAGAGGCTTTTGGTTTAACCAAAAAAAAAACAATATTGAAGGGACAGTGAACATGAAAAATCGCCGTTAAAAATAAAAAAGGTATTATATGAAGGTTGCTTGTAATGACGGATTTTAGCAAATGTATTTTCATTATAAAATATAAGTTTTAAAAAAATAAATATAATAGAAATCAATCTTTCAAAGCAACAGGCAAAATCGTAATTTCATGGGATTGCTTACAAAAAAATATAAGCCTACGTTTTGGGTTGGTACGCTTTTTAATACCAAATGGACCAAGCCTCTGGAGCGTCGGGCTAATCATCGGACCTCCATAAAAAAATCCCAGTTTTTCTGTCTTGGAAATTGTCGGGAACCATGTATGTTTACAAGTAGTACCTTCAAGTGCAGAGATCTCTGGGGGCGAGATATAGAAAATGGAAACTGTGATGACCTTCCCGATATGGGACGAATATGGAGAAAAAAAATGGAGACAATCTCATTGTGCTAACAATATTTCATATATTAAGTAACGTTAATGTGTGTTCGTTAAAAACATTTTACAGATTCTACTAATTCCATTTTTAGAGACGTAACCGTATTTCTAATATTTTTATAATATATATATTATAATGTTTTTTTTTTTTTTTGGGGCCTAAGGACCCCGGGCCGGTCGCCTTGTACCTGCGCTCCATGGAAACACTTACCAAGGAATTGTTTTCAGAGTACTTTCTCGTTATACAAGTAACGGGTTTTGGTGAGCAACACCAAACGTGGGTGTAAAAGTTAGTAGTTCAGACGTTAAAATTTGGACTTTTTGACTTCTTCGCCGAAGGTCGCCGCGAATACAGAAAATGCATGGTAGTTGGGCTCCGTAGATATGAGATTGATATATCCGAACCGGTCCAGACTTCTGTTGGATTACGCTAAGGAGCTTTTGCCTACCTAAATCTAATATTGGGCAATGCCACATAACGTGTTCAGCGTCCTGCAAGGGGCTGCCGCATGGGCAGTCTGGACTATCAACGAGGCTAAAACTTGAAGAGTTTAGCCTTAAAATTAATATTATAATGTGTAAATATTATTTTATTTACTGACTACTATTAAATTTAATATATTTACTGAATTATAAGAATGTTATAATTTACTATGTAGTATCACTATGTTAGAAACTTACACGTTTTCAAGGCAAAGATCTAGTCTCCGCAGCTTCAAATAGATCGTAATAAATCGTGCTGCTAATTAATCCTAAATAACTGTCAAAAAAACGTGTTGCTATCGTAAGCATGCACATTATACAGGATGTGTTAGAGGCGGATGAGGTGGGAATTCTAGTTTAGGAGATCTAGTTACAGATTATCTAAAGGACGCCGCTCGTGCTTTGAAACATTAGCTCAAGGTTTCTCAAACTACAAAATAAACACCGCAAAACACTGTTAAAGAAACATTAATCGCATTAAAAAACATTTATTAAGTTTTTTAAATGATTTTTCTTTAATTTTAAAGTGTATTATAATATATTTTTATTATATTAACATCCTTCGCTCTAGGATTTTTATTGTATCGCGTAGTGGCAGGATGAGGAGCAGATGAACAACACCCAAAGGACATATATTTTTACGATAACTTAAAAAACTACCGGCCCGGGCGGAATAACATGCTTTCAGGCGCTGGGCCTGCAACAATCCGACACTCGTCGCGGTTGGGGAACAACTAAGCGCTCGTAGTGGACGAAAGCCTAGCGCCGCAAGTGGCGATCTACAGAATTAATGACGCCCCAATTAATAAACAGTAATGTGCAATTAACGTCACACCCATGACCGGACTTGTCAAAATACCAATATGGCGACACATGTCTGACTAGCAATGTCTGACTAGCAAACAAAAATAAGAGACGAAAGATTGTATATCGAGGTTTTCGGCACCAGTCTGCAAGGGCTATATCATGCTGATGTCAATATATCCATTCCATATCTGAAACATATGTATTGCCATCACTTAATTTTGTTGATTGACATTGGAATCCAAAGCCATCTCATAAGCACCCAAAGGTCTACTTGGGAACATATACGGTTCTCAACGACTTTCAAGACAGAAGCCTTATCCAGAACTTGAATTAAAACACCAGCAGTATCCAAAGTATACTTTTAATGGTGACATTTTTGAACGGATTTTTTAAGGAGATCTGATGATTAACCTGAGTTTCCTGAAACCTGGACCATTTGACCCTAAAGAGCGGCTCAACAAAATCAAAAACATACAGTTAGCATCAGGCGGTGATCCATCTATGCCATGGTATATGAATTGCGCTAACAATTTGTTATTGTCGCTGGACAATTAAAAAAATCCTAGTATATTATTAGGTAAATTATAAATACCCTGTTTCTCAGCCATATATCCAGGTGCTTCATACATATATTTTTATAAGTTGTAACAGTGTAAGTGTCAGTATTGAATATAAGTGCTAAATGCGTTAATTTATTTATTAATTTTAATTTTTAAATTATATTCCTACGTTACATCCACATAAAACAAAGTTTTTCGTAAAATTTAAGATTTGCAAAATGTTCCATCATAGAAAAAGTTAAGTAACCGCTGCATTTTACTCGAACTGAAACAGTGCCTTCCATTCTATTACAAATATGTGAAAAAAAAAACTAATTGCTACTTATTTTCGGCTGATCAATCATTATACTATAAACTGGTATTTGCATTAGTTTGAATGATTTAAAAAGGTTTTTTATGATGAAAACGAAAGAACGGCTTCCAATTAAAAAATAAAAACTGTATCAAATAAATTTAACAGGTAGGTGCAATATTTTAATGTCACAAAATTCTCACCGTGTTTTTAATTTGTGCATGAAATAAGGTACTGATATCAGCTTGATATAGCTCCTTAAGGCCAATGCCGTAAAGCCTCAACAAGCGATCTTTTGTCTATCATTTTGGTCCGCTTGCGTGACATCTACATCGAATGTTAAGCGGTGTTTGCATACGCCAAAATAATTGTTATGACGGTTGGTCCATTGACAGTTGGTACAACTGTCCTCTTGATGGGTGGTACCGCCGAAATGTGAGAGCGGGCAAGTAGTCGCAACTCGCCCGTCCTCGTGGTAGGACCGTCTCTCAGGGCGGCCCTTAACGGGCGACGTTATTGACAAATAAACATGAATCGTGAAACAGAAACAAGTTGTTCATAATGTGAACCTGATCCTGCATCCTTCATCCAGTTAATCGATGTCCTAAATGGAAGAGGAAGATATCAGTACATATTCAAAATGTAATCCCGTATATGCTGTCATTCTCATGTCTGGTTCAATGGTTCAATTTATGAAAAAAAAATGTTTAAATATACAAATGGAATAAAATACGAGTCATGTTTGCAAATGCAATATCTTATTGTTAGTTCTCGTTCGATTCTCGATATTATGCAACTTTGGACGCATACCAAAACATGCATGGGTTATCGTTTATTGCTTATAACGCGTGGTTGATTTGGTTAAGTCGCCTTTTATAGTCTGTAATACATTAAAAAAGCGTCGTATGTTGATACATTAAAAACAGTGACTTTGAAACTGAAAAAATTATATTTGGAGAAACTGTAGTAAAGAGTAGTTTCAAGTTTATTGCAGCAAAATTTCATAGCATACCGTCTTATGGTTGAATATCGGAAACAGGGTCTATAAATTTAAATATGTTAATAAAATAGTTAGTTTTAAGACATTTAAAACGTATTGTTTCACTTTTTTGAAAACAGCACCAAAATAAGTTTTTTTGGTATTTTTTTAATTAGAAGCTCAACTAATTAAACATTTCTTGTTTTATTTTTACTTAATTAAAACTTTGTTCAGTGCTATGTATTTAAAAATATGGCAGATTGGGTATTGCACAACCCACCCAATCCTGCTGGAAAAAAAAAACTTTATTATTATTATTATTTAGAAAGAAATCAAACGAATTTATTATTAACATAACAGTAAGCGATGAAGGTAATTTTCGTGGTAATCGTATTGCATTTTAATATCGCATTTTACATAAAAACCGTTGCTCTTAATCTGTCGAGATTGAACCATAATAATTCCGAGGGTAATTACTCGTACAAAATGTGATTTCCATAGAACTGGCGCTCCTGTGATGTGCAGCTATCTCACACTATTAAATTCCAAACACTTTGTAATTCAATATCATAGAAAAATCTTAATAGCATTTTACGCGGTCGGGTGCACATTTGTTCCGACTGCAGTCTTATCGGCGCTATGCTAAGAATTCCACGATCACAATAAACGAACAATATATCCGAACGAATCGAGGTGATTTGCACCTTAACAGATCATTTTTTGTATTTATTTGTAGTGTTGCGAATAATTTTATTGTTAAGAAATAAGTACCGCTAGAATGTCACCTGAATCTAGAATCAATATATGAATTTGTAGAAGGCCTTGCGTGCGCACATACAAAATATGAAAACAGATTATATAACTGCGGTGAATCATAATCTTGCGTATCTGCTCCATAATTGTCTTATTATTTTGTTCTTAGTACTTAATCATAAGTACCTATATTTGTATACATTGTATTTTTTTATTTTAGGATTATTTGTTATTGTACTTCAGAAATGAATTAAGCTGTTCTAATTTGTAATGTTTATGTAAGGGAAAAAAATAACTGAAGTGTCAAATTCGTTTTTTTTTTGTGCAGGTTTTCTAGGACAACAAGATATAAAAGTTCTAAAGAGAAAGAGGTGTAGTTTATGCTTTTTGTGGCATTAAAAAGAGCATGTTCCAGGTTTTTAAAAAGCCTTTAGAATCTTTTGTATGTTGCATGGTACTGTTCACTTTAAGAGCACATATAGACATATTGTTTTAGAGCACATGTGATCAATATTAAAAATGTTACAGCTAGTTCCACCTTCGTCTCTTGATCGATTGAAGGATGGAAAACTGCCGTATCTGCTCCAATTACTTCGTCATTTCTCAACAAGTCTACCATAGGATCCTTAAAATGCCAGAATTAGAAGTTGTTAATGTTTAGCAAACTAGGGGTAACATATACGAATACATTATAAAAGCATTGTTTTGATCGCGTAAATCTTAAGTCTCAGATATTGCAGTAGAAAGTATTAACCTATTAAACTTATTTCATCTTTATAAACCATTACTTACCTTTCACTTAAAATCGTATCAAATTTCAGTTACGCCTCGTGCGAAGTGAACAGCATTCTCTTCTATTAGTCTGTTCTATTGTTCATAACTGAGGCCAACAGTTCACCGATTGTCCACGAGTGCGTGAACAATTTATTATGTCTGAATAATTGAGACGTCCCTTATAACAAGAATGTGATGAATCGGCTTAAGAAGAGATGAGTTATGTTGCTATCCCCCCCACTGACTTAACACTATCGTTCAGGGAATGCGTCAGCTCGTGCGTGACCATTGCGATATGGTTAACTACGTTTTGCAGAATGCACATATACAACGCGCATTAATGAATTGAATCATTCGTAATATGCTTAATAAAGCCAGTATGACTCAATCATATCATCATTACATAACCGATCCCGCAGCTGAAATATATATTCGTAACAAACTGCCGTCACAAAGCTCTGTCAGACGACATTGTGCTAGTTTTATCCCATGTCAGATCTAATTCACAGATCTCCATCAAGACATTATATGTGTAGTTATGTAGGAGCCTGGAGAGGCTGGAGACGTAAATAAAATGTAACAAATTTTTGTGCTCTCCTGCTCCAAAAAGTTCGTTCAAAATGTCACTGGTGAGCTCTGGAGAGCTTTCCATACATCAGCCGGCGGGTATAGCTCAATAGTCAAAGCGTTTGTTTTGCAAGCCAAAGGTCGTGGGTTCGATGCCCGACGGAGATTAAAATAAAAAGCATTTCTAATCGATTTTCGAACTCTAAAATACCCCCGATTGGTGTGAATTTGATCCCTCACCCGTAAAATGCCAGTCATAGAATAATAATCAAAATTGGTGGTAAGCGAAAGTCGTCCCGTGGTCTTCACCACCCATTCATAGTAAATTCCTGTAATAATAAGGATGATGCGTAAATCTCGGGTTGTAGCTTATGACGTTGGCGGATCAACACTCAACATGCAGCGTTTAGCCATATGCACCATGGTAAGCGTCATAGAATTCCACAGATGAGACTTTAGAATTACTATCACCGTCTGTCGGTATTCTCCTGTATGAGTTTACATTAAAAGAAATAAAGAGTATATCAATATATACTTTCAATCTCCGTTATCCACTTACAAAAAATACACATATTCCTGCATACAGCAGCAAGAGTTCTGGCTGAGCGTCATAGAGACCACTACTATCAACCCACTGTATTCTCCTTCGTGCGTTTACTTGAAAATAGATAAACGCTTATCTGTGGACATATTAGCTATTGCGCCAAAATTTTTATGTTTAATTTGTTACCGCATTAAATTTATAATTTCAATGTATATTAATCTAAAATAAATAATTGGAATTTAAGCAAGACTTATTTTAATTCATTTTGATGGATAATTCTTCGTAGAAATATCATAATTTCAAATAAAAATAAAAGATTATTATTTGTTATTTCACATTTTTGTATTAGCTTCCGAAATGTTTCGGCTACGTGGAGTAGCCAATATCGAGTCAATTAAACGTGCATCTGTATAATAGTTTCGATAATCGCTACTTGACATAGCCTAAACGTGTCTTCACCTAATATAAAAATGATGAATAATTCTAAATAATTGTTTTTTTTTTTTTTTTATTATTATTTAAAATATTGTAAAATACTATTTACCAATAAACGGCTTCTTTGTACTCGTAATTTAATGTGAAGCGTTTACAATTTTATAAAATGTGTTTTCAAAAAATACTTTTGACGGTTTGGACACAGTGATTGGTTACGCCGTACAAATTTTCAGTATCCAAGTTTTAGCCTGTCAGAGAATCTTTATCTTGGATCTTCAAGTATCATTACATCCAATGTTCCGAGGCAGACTACAGGTTTATATGGTAAGCAGCCGGCTGATGTTTTTTGTGCGCGTCTGAAGGCACCAGTTGAAGGCTTATTATATGTTATTATTCGACAGACATCTATTTTACTATTCAAAAGTCAGAGTTTTTTTTTTACCATCTGGAGCGAAATGAAAAAATCTTATCGTACATTTCTATACTTCATGCTACTTACATTAAATTTGTGATGTAATGAGCGTTTAAAGTGAATTTGTAACCGCGAAGTCTGGCATTTAGGTTCGTTTTATATGGCGTACATTTATTGATATACTTGTTGTATCCAGTGGCGCATCCATATGTAGAGTTAAAAGGTCCCCAACTTTTTTCCTCAAGCACTCAAGCACATGCACTAAATAATCCTCGCTGAAGTTATATAAAAGGTACATCTCTGTTGCGCATATGTTAAAATCTACTTACAGCGCTTGTCAAATATTTATAAGAGACGTTTTGAGTTTGAGTGTAACTTAAACACGATCCGTAAATCATTCTAGAGGTCCACAGATACTCAACAGTGAAAAAAATCACAGCAAATAATTTTATTAAGAGATTCTACTAATATGTCTAAAAACGTGTATGAAGATAACATTTGACTAGTTCAAATAAGAGCCATAATCGATCATCAATTAAATCAATGGTAAATATTTGTATTTTTAGGCATTTATCGAAAAATATGCAGAGATACTGGTGTTATTATCGTTTTAGTCGTGTCGCTCACGATTGAGCATCAAGGCTCCATTGTCGTCGTATGAGTATACTTGTTCCATCTAAAATTTTCATTAGCACTCCCTTAAATTAGACAACATCATAATTCATCATTTAAAAGTCTGCTCCCGTAATTGGAGCACATGGACGTCAAAAATCTCCACCATAAAACTCTGTTTGACACCATGGTCCTCGCCTCATCCCATGTCATCTCTGCCACCAGAATCTCCACCGACTATGCATTCTATGTAAAATTTCCCGACGGAAACTTGCAACCTATGAGCTTGAAAAACAGGCAACAAAACTTGACGTTATTTATATTTTTAGCATTGACTTTGACATCCATTTCAATATTGATAAGAATGTCATACTATACTGGAAGTTGCAGTACAATTGCAACATTTTCTCAAAATAGTCTAGATGTATGCATTTTTGTCTTGGATCAAGTTCCATGTTTTCCTTGTTTCTCTTTAAAGCCTTGATACTTTCATGATATTTTTCTTCCACGATGAGCTAGAGGGCTTTTCTAGCTTCCTCCTTAGCCCGCCCACCCTCACCTCCACCCTGTCGCGCCTGCAGCAACATGGCGTGCTGTGTGGAGGCTCTTATGCAATTTACCCCGTGACAGTAATTATGGTAATCTTAATGGCATATCAAGTCCCATATCAAGGGTGCTCAACTGTTTTGCATAGTTTTTTAAATAACTTTATTATCATATGGATATTTTTAATTATTTATTAGAATATTATTTTATTATATCAATATTCTAATCTACTTTTATAGATCATTGACTTTATTACAATATTATAAGCAATTAAATATACATATACTATACATAAAAATCCTTAAACGAGTCAAATCATTCAGAAAAAATATCGGCGGGAGCGGGATGCGAACCGCGGACCAAATTTTGCCCAGGTAATTATACTAAGCATAAAAATCCGGTGGCCGAGCGGTATAATTACCTGGGCAAGATTTGGTCCGCGGTTCGCATCCTGCTCCCGCCGATATTTTTTCTGAATGATTTGACTCGTTTAAGGATTTTTATGTATAGTATATGTATATTTAATTGCTTTTTAACTTTATTATCATTCGTTTAGGATGACAACCAATGATATAGGCAGAAGATAACGTCAATACTGCAGGAAAAAAAGAGCCTAAAGAAATACGAAAAACAAGGAATTGCAGTCGAACGAGCCTTTCAATCAACATTATAATGATTTGGTTGGGTTTGGTTAGGTAAGGTCGAACAAAAAAATTAACTTTATAAAACTGTGTTTTAACAACACCATTGATAGTTACTCAATATTTATAAACATAAAAGTAGTTTTAAATTAATAAATAAAAATAAATAGTAATGAAAATAAAGACATTAGTGCGTATTTCTAAAAAAGACAATCGATAAGTTAACGAATTGTCGTTGTGTAGAAACAAACATTTGTGATATTTGAAAATGAATTTGTCACTTTTGAGTTTAGACTTCATTTGGTTTAGAAAAAATCAAAGACTTTGATCCATTTGATGACTAGAAACCTGATCAATAAACGCGAAAACATGCTTCAGATACTATAGTTGCTCGGGCTCCAGTTTCGGAAAAAGAATATTCAGTATACTACAACTTTAAGTAGTGAAATTATCAGTTTTATAAAAATCTTTTTATGCTGCTATTTGGAAGAAACTTATCTTATAATAATGCAAAAAAAATATATCACAAGCGTCTCCTGCTGGCGGGTATAGGTCAATGTTCAAAGCGTTTGCTTTGCAAGAAAAAGGTCGTCCCGACGGAGATTGAAAAAAATTAAAATTTAATCGATTTCTAAAACAATCCCGGTTGGTGTGGATTTGATCCTTCACCCATGAAATTCCAGTCATAGCCTATTAATTAAAATCGGTGGTGGACGAAAGTCGTCTCGTGAAGACCACCAATTCATAGTAAATTCTTGTAATAATAAGGACGATGCGTGAATCTTGGGCTGTAGTCTAGGACGTTGGCGGATCAATACTCACCAACAGTTGTTAGCTTAGTCAGATGTGATTTTTTCTTAAGAAAACGATTAATTAATGCCTTTAGTAATACGTTCAATTCATTCTACAAGCTCGCCAAACTCAAATTAAAACAGTTTAATGCTAATTTTACTGATAATATAAAAATTTGGTAACTGATATTTTTACAGCTTCAGAGAACTTCTGCCGCATTGGTGTAGGTTCAAAGAGTATAATAGTTGCTACAAATTGTCTCACTAATATTTTAATCATATTGTATTTTCTAACATAAATAAAATTAGATTCTAATACAAAATGTAATCAATCATCATATTACATTAAAAAGCTATTTTTTTATAAATCAATTTACGATCTACAGATAAAATAAGTGCAGTAAAAATTTCCAGTTTTTTTTGGTGAAGCTTAGACAAGCTTTGAACCAGTGAAATAATCTAACGATTTTTTTCATTTAAAACTACCGCCAACAGGCCGACTTAACATAACTAGTTTTCTTATTCTTACTCACCTCAATGGACTAGTTGTTAAAACACAAGTTGGACCGATAAACCCACCCGTTAGTACTTCGCTAAGCACTTGTTTAATCTGAGAGTTAAGCCGTTATTCCTAAGCAATTATTATATATTTGTGTTTGAATTCTTACAAAGACATGAATCAATTCGTAAATATTGTTCCTTTAAGCTGGAACCCAGGGTGTAAGATTTACACAATTTATCAAATGAGAGATTTAAAAAATAAAAATGACACTGATAATGTTATGTGTACAGTTTCATTTTCAAATATTCCAATGCCCACCTTAAGCTGCTGGCAAAAAAAATAAACTGTAAATATTTTTAGAAATGTGAAAAATGCTGCAAATATACAATTTTAAAAATAAATTAATTTATTTCTATGGACTCTTAAAAATATATTAAGTGTTTTATTGGGTTTTTAATCTAGCATGTGATATATATTTGATAAGTAAATATCTGTATACAAAAGAAGGACTGACGAAGCTATCAATAAGTGTTTTCATTTCTGTGATTTAGAGTTCTCCACGTTATATGTGTGAAAACAAGGATTCAATAATTATCTATATAATATAAAATACTATGTTTGGAAACTTAAATAGCCACTGGTTACAATAATCCAATTGCCATAAATCTTTTTTACGTATGTGAACATTAACAATTTTCATCGTTCACTAGTATGTAATCTGCGTAGGAGTCTCGTATGTAGATGATAATTGTATATTCAAACACCTTAAATAAATTTGCACAAGTAAATCTGAGACATAAATCAATAATCTATACTGGAGCTGTGAGAACTTATACATAATAAAGCGATTTTTTAAACATTAATGACGAGCATTAAAGAATTAACAATCTGTGATAAATCTTCCGTGGGGCGTATAATTACGAAAATATTTTTAGAAATTATGCAAATACGGCTCTTGGGCTACCCACCTATGAAATGTTAAAAATTCGACCGTGAAAAAATCAGAGCGCACCTGTTACATGACCTCGGAAAGCGAAATATCATCAATAATTTCAAACGAAGCGTAATTTGATTATACAGTGATCATTACAAAAGTTATGTACAGGACCTGTTCAAATGCACAAAAATTTTCAAAATACTCTTTCTATTGCCAATATTCTCTCTCTCTTTGTATAGGTACTTACACTTATACCCAAATCATCCTTAAGTGTAAGTAATAAAAATTAAAGAGATCAGCTGATTAGACCACCACTCTTGGAAAAAAGTCAGTTATTATAAGTCTAACTGCAAAATTATACTTGAATGTTATTTAAATATATTTTTTCAAATTCCGAAGACATGTAACGATTATACAATAATTGAATCATATTGTATATTATTTATTTATTATATTTACGGAGATATTGATGGTTATTAGAAGCAATGTGTAGAAGATACACAAAACAGGGAAGGAAAAGTTAAATATTTACAAACCAATCAAATAAAAATCACTTGCATAATTCCGATATGTTAACAATTTCATTAGTTATATTAGATACTCGTAATCGTTGATATTATTATGTTTAATATTCAAACAAAGATACCTAAACAAAAATTCAAATAAAACAAATTATTTTAAAACAGAATAATTATGATAAAATATCGATTCTTATTTACTTATTCCCACACGAACGACTTCATATTTTTTTCAAGTGGTGTCAAAAAACTTATCGACTCGGTTGAACGTCAAAGAATCCTACTGAGGGTCAAAATTATCTGTACGTACTGTGTGTGATTGACAAACAAAAACATCGCTTATAAATAGATTCAATTAATTCCTAACACGCATTTTTTTATTAAATAACTATCTCAAAAATTATGACATGATTTAATTAATCGTCAAGTTAATTAGATAACGCCTGTTGAATAATTAATAGTCATAAAAAATATTGTCAATTTACATTTAAATTATTACAAATAAAAGCCGACAGTTCTTTGGCAGGTCTGAGATATTTTTTCCATGTTAAATTCTTACCAATAACTCAATATCTGTAATGCATATTAATTTCAATAACGTTTTTTGATGGATCGCTTCCGCTGAAAGTCTTGAAGGCAGCTTTCGAAGCCTCTGAAAGAAAGTTAACACTGTTACCAAGGTGATTATAATTGTTATTGTCTGCTACGCCCCTGTAATTCGTTTTGACAAGACCATTTCCCGTTTTTTTCTTCGATTTTTAATTTAAAATATTCAATCATTTCAAAATACTACCGACTTAACATACTTGTAACTTAAGTAAATAATAGAGAACTAGCGTCAAATTCCATTTCAATAGGTAGATATGTCAAGTTAAGTGACAACTTATTAAATAGATTTATAATTTGTAAGTGATCCATAATTCAACAAATGAGTCAGTTTGATGTGATTTACTAGTATATTAAAACAGGGTACATAATATTAAAAAAAGTATATTTAGTATTTGAAATGGATCTCAAAAAAAATTACAATATGTTATTATCTCTAAAAATAATTAGGTTAGTGATAAGTTATTAAAGGTCATGTAAGGATAAAACCTATAGTGATCAGACTGTTCAACCATATCGACTCGAAAATTGATATATTTCACTTGAGAGAAGCCCAGTTTCGACACGAGCTCCACGAATTTAATTATCAAAGTAATTTCGTGGAGTCTTCTGTTAAGCGAGTTTTGGGACTTTTTAATAATTGTTCTTAATAATCATAAATACCTATATTTATAAATTGTTTGTATTAAATAAAATTTGTAATGATTCTGAAATAAATAAATAAATAAAAATAGGGACACGTTAGATTTGTTTGAAAAATCTGTCTAAATAATGCAAGATACCTTACATATATATTGCAAATTAAGACCGTTTGTCATTAATTTTAATCAATGCATAATGAAAATTAAAATATATATATAATGAAATCAGACAATGTGACAGAAATTCTAATCAAAACTGTGCTGAAATCCAGAAGAAGGTGTATTTTTTAATTGTCGTTTTCTATGCGTGATAGATGTGTTGACCTATGTAATACGGGGGCCATCAATAATTCAGTGGCTTCTAGTCTTCTATACGAAAATTCGATTTAACAATTTAACGGTGAGCGTATGAAGGAATCTGTTAATTATGATGATCGGTTCGTGACTGAAATAATAACGTAATACATTTAACTAGGGTCTTCCCACTTTGCGCTGAAATGTGCTTAGATTGGCTCAGTCGATAATTCATCCAATTTGATTTTTACCATGTAATCAATGTCCAGTAGATAACTAGACTGTATTTTTTTTCATTTTTCATACGTGATCTAATGCAATCAACTCTAACAAGGTTTAAAAATATAATAACTAAGAAATCGAAAACATAAATCATTTTTGGGTTTGTTTTTACGAAGTAAAAATGTGCGAGTATGTAATGATGCATCAGCAGCTTTTAAGAAAGATCTTTCATTAAAGAGACTGTGGTTTCGCATGCTCTTTTTTCTTCGTCTGGTCACTACTTATGTTTTTAATAGTCTTTCTATGAAAGAACTAAAAAATAATTGAACATTTCTAATTTTACAATCTACATTTTAACCCTTTAACTGCTATAGAGGTTTTTTAAAATACGTGGGAAAAATGCTACATTTGTAATTAATGTAAACGACGATCGTCATTAGTAATCTTCGCCGATTTCAAAACAACGATATATCGTCGTTGTAGCAATCAAAGGGTTAATAATACTTAACATTTTAAAACAACAGAATATCCGGGCTTAAAATTCCACGTAGAATTTTTTTTTTTTTTTAAATCTCTATATTTGTAACGTTCCTATAATCGTTTATAAAAGTTTATTATTTATGACAAAAAAAAATGTTTATTTGAATGAAAAATAACAAATAAAAATACATTTAAGAATGAGTGCCATCTATAAAAAATACGTATCAATTATACAATACGTGTAAATTTCTTCACCCAGTGGGTGGAGTAAATGGTCGTGGGCTAGCTCTGGGTAATGCAATGAATATGGTTGTAAAGGTTCGCGGTTGAAATCAATTTGTTTTCCGTTTGATTTTCTCTATAAATTAAATAAATGCCATATAAGATGTTGTTTGCTGTGAAATTTTATGCGTATCAGTTGTTACGTCCGTAGCCTTTAGAGACTTTAACGCGCGGGTCGGTTTTGATCTAAAACCTCGTTCCGGCCTGAAAGACGTGAGGTCGCCTTTAAGGCCTAGCCGGTGAAGTCTGTAAATAATGACCAGTCTGTACAGGGCTTTCAGTATTGGCTTTTAGCACCGATCAGTGAGTTAATGGTTTCATTAACGACCGAAGGAACGGCGGGGTAAGGCGCGAGCTGAGTAATGCAACCAGCTTTACAGGTGCTGGATGCTTTAATATCCCGCATCATGTGATTTTATCATGTTTATTGAAGTAAATAAATAAAAGTAAAAAAACACCTGTGAAAAATTATATATTGCGTTCCAAAGAGTAATGAGGACAACTAAGGTACCACGTATTATATATAATCGATTTTTGAAAAACGTTTGCGCCACTGTTTATAATATAGTGGCATCTCTATCATCATCATCATCATCAGCCTGTATCTTTCCACTGTTGAACGTAAGCCTCCCGCATGAGTCTCAATCCTCTTTAATCCTCCGCCTTCCGTTATTCTTCTTATGTCGTCAGTTCATCTTGCAGGGATGCTTCGTTTGCCAGTTCTTGGGTACCATTCCAATACTTTTCTTCCCCATCGACCGTCGTCTCTTCGACAGATATGTCCTACCCATTGCCACTTGAGTGTGCCTATTCATTGGGTAGCATCTACTACTTAAGTTCTTCTGCGTATTTCCTCCTTTCGCATTATATGTTTTAGCGACACTCCGAGCGAAAATTCCGAAGTGTCTTCAAACTAAGGCGTTTAAGCAATGCATCCTCCCTGTGTTAATAGATAAAAATTCGAAAATATTTAAAATATTTAAATCAACGTTATTCGACGATTTGATAAACGTATATCCAAAACGTATGTCTCTGTATTGTTTGTAAATAAGGTCGAATATATATATTTTGCTTAAAAGAAAAGCAACAAATTACCGTTATTACCACGGTCGCTGCTCTTCGGAACTTGAAGAACTAATTCCTCCTGCACCCACTCACAGCCGATAAACTCGTCTTACACTTGCCGAACATCCATACACGGTTAATATATGTCGACCAAGAACTGGCAGCTTCCAAAGTTCCTTCCTTAATGCCACCGGTAAGCTATGAAATTGCTCTTCCAGCGTCTGTGTTTCCTCCTTCCTACAATCTGGATCTCTTCAAGAAACAGATAAATATACACTTGCAATCTCCCCGACCCACACACAAACACGAACAAAACACACGTTTCCCGCATGCAGCGTCCAGCCTCCCTGGCTGAGCGTCATAGAGCGCATTGGTCTTGACCGGTTGTGTTCTCCTGCATGCGTTTACATAAAAAAAAACATTATTACAAAAGAAACAGAAATACGACACACGTCTTTACTGGCTAACGGACACAAACATTAGATAAATTTAGCCCATTGAAAAAACGACATCAACTCGGGGATGTCCTAATAGATTTAATAGAAATAAAAATTCAAAAAGTTTCCAATATTAATATTAAAGTTGTTGCTTGCTAATAATATGTTTTTCAATTATTTTTCATTCGATAGCGCTCCCAAAGAGGATCTAGCTCCTGGACACGACGAGGGGTGGAATATATGTAGGTCCCTTAACAGATTTCGGACCGGAGTGTGCAAGACGAGGACACAAATAAAAGTCCGACGGTTATACAGCTGATCGACTGCGGCGTGGACCAGACCCTGTCACACCTTCTGGAGTGTGCGCTGTGTCCGAGTAGCTGCACCCAGGAAGACTTGATGGTGGCCGGGAGCAACGCCATCGACGTTGCCCACTTCTGTGCAGACAGTATCTGACCTTGTTGCTTTCGAAATGATTATATGTATAATTATTTTTCGTTATATAAAAATAAAAATTAATTACTTTGTTATTGTACACACATGTAACACTATGTACTGAAGAATTTGTAGTAGAATTCAATAATAACATCTGTATACAGAATGCATTTCGCAGAAATCGTTACACGTGCTTTAAATCCGTCGCAGAGAATTCCTCTTCGCGTCATCATTAAGGTGCAGATTTGAATGCGCGATCTGTCACCGATCAACCATCGTCTCTTCACTAGGCGAAGCAGGACACTGGTCCCTGAGATCACACCAGACCCTTATTTAATATATCAAAATTCTTCAAGATTTCACAATAAATTATTTAAATTTAATTCAATAGAATTATAGAATGAATATTATGTAAGGTATGCGAGTTACAACAAAAAAAACCCGAATACTTTTTATACAGATCACTGATAAAAATGTCTAGTTTTAATACTAATAGTGGTGTTTGTATGAAAGACGTTGCTTCCAGACACGTTATATCATACTAGTCTAGAAACGACCTGAATTTAAATTTTATATTCTATATCCGCTTCTATTTGAAGTATGTTTTCATAACCATTCGTTTGATCCTGGAGTCCTGGAAGTGGAGTATATGGTTGTCACAAACTGCCACCACAAAGCTTTGTCAGTCGCCATAACCTTATCTTTTGTCAGCCATGACCTCCGTAGGTCCAAATATATTCTGGAGTATATGATAACCACTAATTGCACTTACAAAGTCATCCATTATTATCATAGAGTCATCTCTGCCTAAATTGCTCGGCTAAGTAAATATTATGTATAGCTCCCAAAGGATTTTAAAACAAAATCTGTTGTATTTGTTGCAAATTTTAACATTTGTCGGTCAGTATTTTAAATAGATCGTATGATAATCCCGACAATCTTAAAAAAGAAAAATCATTGGTATTACAAAGTTCAGTCACAAAGAAACGTGATCTGAGTTTCAAGTTGCTAATGTAATTACAGAATATCACTAAAGCATAGCATTTGAATAAATTTATAACGATTTTTTTATGTGGTTAAAAGTGAATGTGTGATTTGGAAGGCATAACGTATTTTGCTTATCACAGAGTTCGTACTCATAACGAATGTTGATACTTTTAATAAATGAAAAATCATACAACTAGAAGTATTTAAAAATTAACATAAAAATAAAATTTAAAAAAAATACGTACACTTTTCATACGATATAATATTAAACTAATTCAAGAAAATAATCAGAAGAACGGAAAATATATATGTTGAGGAATAAATCGCTAATAGTTACCCACGGTTCATTATTTTCGAAGAATTATAAAATGTGGTATTTGATTAATATTTATAAGTATATCGATTGTCTAATTTGCCTCTTTGAGAACATTAATTTATTAAATAATTTAAAACTATTGTATATTTGAAAAATAATTAAAATATGTTTTTTTTAATTTTGTAAACCTTTGAAAGGATTCAAACCCCACTAAACTATTGGCATTGCAGTCGACTACTTTGACACTATACGTATACCCCTTGGCAAAAGACGAAGACGATTCCTGAGTGAAGGGTGAACGGGCGGCTGAAGAGGTTTTACCCAAGTTTCTTGGATTTCTCGTCTTCCTGTCTTCAATCCATCATTCGGACAATTTGTTGAATACCTCTGTGGACATCGGTGGAACCAGAGTAATTGACAACCATTAAAACATATACAGCGAAATAAAATAGATATGCAAATAAAGCACCAGCGTCTACCATACATGTACAGGTATATATATTTATATTTTATTTAAACACTTTTTATAATTTAAAAATATGTAATTGATCTAAAAATACGAAGTGTTAGGCATCCCGAAAAACATTTGGACGACGACAAATTGACCGATAATTTTTTTTTAAACAGATGTTTAGGCGAATAACATTTAACGACAAAAATTTATCAACTCAAAACACAACGAATTTGTAAATATAAAAAAAAGGTTTTTTGTTTTCGGCCACAATTTATTTAATTAAAAAAAAAAAAAAATTAAATATACTTTCAGATTCAATGTTTCAGTAATCAATGTTTGTTACGAAGCGACAGAACTGATGAAGCTTCTAGTGCACACAAAACTACAGTCTCATTACTGTGATTAACAATTGCTTAACATTATACATGTTGTAATGAATCAAATTGTCAATATTTACAAAGTAAAACCATCGTTTTTCCAGTATTTTAAACAAGCACCTGTTTTCAAATCCCATTATATGACTAGATAGGGTTTAAGTACGATGCTAAAAATTCACAGCCGTTAAAAAGAAGGGGGAATATAAGCGGCACTGTATAGGCGGCATTGTGTTTTGAAAGAGAGTATGTCCATGATATTGCAGAAAATATGATAATCAATTTAATAATAATAAAAAATCACCAGATTTTTAAAACAGTATATGTTAACTCTTGTCTGTTGACACGATGAAAGCAAGGTGCACATGAAGGTATCGCGTATCCTCCATCCATCTCGTTCGTGAATGAACCACCAAGTTACATGGAGGGACTAATTTATGGGGAGCGGAAGCATTAAGAGCGTATGCTAAGCGCGTTCACTCGGCCGCGCGGCTACCGCACGGCAGCCGCCCATTAAGAACTGAAACCATCGGGAAACGGTCACTCTGCAGAGACTTATGGCCGAGATGGGAAACAGCTTTTTTTACTTGCGCTGAAAGCTCTCTTCGATATTCAAATTTTTAATGCAAGGTATTTTGAGACGAATCAATAATCTATGAAGTCTTTGTAAGAATATTAATAGTATTATCATTTTTACATAAAATTAAAATGTAACAAATTGAGAAATAATAGTCGTAATTTGATAATTTCTATATGACCAAGAAGAACGTTGAGTGCGTATAATAATTGTAAAGAGTACGTATCATCTTTTTAAAAATCGATTTCAAACCAAACATATAGTTTGAAATACATTTTTACCGTGCGTCATAGTCCAGCGGTTAAAGCGTTTGCTCCTCAGTCAGACCCCATCGGTTCGCATTCCAACCAAGCTTGATTTTCTTCAATCGATTTAATTAAAGCAAAGCTCTTTAGTAGTGGTAGTGTTGAGCCACCTCTTAAGAACAAAACAAATTGTCCAGGCCTCAGGAGCGTCAGGCTGATCATCCGATCTCCTTAAAAACCTGTTCATTGACCACCCAAATATTTATCTGATACTACAGCAGCAGTCTATGCAAGTTCACGGCTCTTGCCCTGGAGGCTCCCGGAAACCATGTATGTTCTCATGAAGACCTCCGGGAATACAGGTGTTCTGGGACATGGCATGGACAATCTGAGATTACAGAACTGTTAAACGAAAATTTGCGGGATACATATGCTCCAAATATGAAACGGATATGGTAAATAAAAATCTTTTCACCTTTAGTTTTAGACTTAAATCTCAAACGTTATGTGCTTGGTTATACATATTGACAATTTTAAACATAAAAAAGTAGATTAAAACAGGAAAATGTGTTTGAAATATCCATACAAAGCTCATTAGGATTAAAAATGTCCTCCTTGGTGAAAGAGTTAAGCGTTTTCAACCTGGAAAATAAGCAGCTGTTGTTTTTGCTTTCCTGGGGTACTCGTAGGATAAATCCCAGTTAGATCCACCTTTGTCTTTTGGCCTACTGTAGGATGAAAGTTGTCATTTTCGCTCTATTACATCATGATTCTTGAGCTGTATACTTGTATAATAAAGCAGGTAATACGAACGTAGTTACGAGTTTAAAATATTGCGAATGCAGTTAAAAAACGCTACAATGTTCTTTAAGGTAAAAGCGAAGACAGATCTCTCATTTTGTTAAGATATATGAACCTTAAGGCCCTCTCGACAGTTTAAACCCTGCTGCTTAGTGCCTTATCTACATCTCAACAGCGCCATTGCATAGCAATTGAATAAAAACCTACGAAATTGTATACCAACTGGGTCCTTGCATTAAATTCGCATGCCCAATCGCAGGGAGTATAAAATACTCTACAACTAGTTCATATTCATAAACGTATGAACATATTGATATTTTTGTTTTTTTTAATCATACTACGAGTATTAAATAAACCACCACTCTACTTAATTATTCATAAGAAATTTATGTACACGATGTTGCCGAAGAAGAGTAATTGCCTAGCAAACGGAAGCCAGTGATTGCTCCGTGCCTATTATAAAAAGAATTTCAAACATTATCCCAGTAATGAATTATTAATAAATGATCCACCAAATACTTTTTAATATTATAACTCATGGCGAATGAGAAGAGAAAAAAACACCCGACTCGCTGGAGGTTTATGAAAAAATGTACGCGTTCGAGGTACGACCGGCCCAAGTATGAAGACGATTACATATTTAAATTAATTTTCATAGCTGGAAGTTGATTGAATCTGGCTGATCTTTATTAATCCATAGATTAGCCGCATTTCATCGCACCGCATGTCATGAAGGTGAAATGTACAGTAATCGCCTACTATATATGTTGTGAGATATTATATATAATATATATAATCGTGTCGGAAACAACAAAGGGTCAGAACCTGTCTGCCCAGAAGTGTTCGACGTCGATGGCGTTACTCCCGGCCATCATCAGGTCTTACTGGGTGCAGCTACTCGGACACAGCTCACACTCCAGAAAGTGTGACAGGGTCTCCAAGCCGCAGTCACATTCAGTCGGTCCGCTGTAAAACTGTCAGGCTTTCATTTGTGTCCTCGTCTTGCGTACTCCGGTCTGTTAAAAAACCTTCTACGGAAACAATAACACACGCAAAAATGCAGAAGATATTTAATGAAAAATAAATAAACAGCATGAAATGAATGAATGATTAATTAATTTTTTAGTTGATCACGTTGAATAACGTTTAAAAAATAATTTATTTTCGAAAACTTTGAGAATTTCCAGTCATTAGTAAATTAAGTTTAAATTTGTGGTTTGAATGGCTGTACATTTTTTTATATCATTTAAAAATAGATGTACACTTATAACACAAGTATAATTTTAGTTTACTTAATTATGAGAATTTACTCATATATAAATATATAATACTCGTATTTACATGTCAATATTTTTTACTTCCGATTTTAATAGTACGTAGTATTGAAAGTCTGTTGAAAATGAATAATGTCAAAATAACGCTCACTCTACGAATTATATGGAGATATGGAAACCAATACCTGTTACTACCTGCTAGTATGTCAACTGATCCAATACGACTCCACCTAAAAGCTTGCGGATTTCATTCTGTAATCGTCGGTTTTATAGAATGTCAAGAGCTTGCGCTTTTATTAAAAATAAAGCTTTGATTTTTGTTCTTCTACGATGAATGCTATTATGAAAAGCATAATCTTACGAGAATGAAGATAGCACTTTTATTTCATTCAAGTCCACGGTATTGTAGACATTCTTTTTAATAATTAAAACAGGACTATCTCTATACAATCAATGATTTCAAATATTCTAACAGAAAACGACAAGTGTCATACATATTCAACATCGTATTGTGCTGGTCAGGTACAGTATGTGTTACCCCATATTATCGATCCTAATATATATTTTCAATAAATTTGATGCGTTCCAATGGTAATAGGCGCCTTCTTCAAATCAAAATAAATCATCATAAAAACAGATTACTACCTTATTTATATGCCGATGTGCGAGCGACTTCTGTTTATGTTTGAATTTAAAATCGTGCATCTCTGCGCATGCCAAATACACAAATTATTGTTAAATTAATTAGTTAAATTTACTATTTTATTGATGTTTTGTGTAGTATTTGGTTCTATTAAGGTTTAATTTATGTCTATTAATATTTTTTTTCAATTTTATACAAATTTTTCATTTTAGTAAATTTTATTCTATAGATAAGTATTTTCATTAACTTAAGAGGCCTGGATAATTTTTGTATTTTCCTTTAGGGGTGGCTCAGTGGGTTTGTAAAGATCTTTGATTTAATTTACACGATTTAAGGAAATCCAGTTTGGTCGGGATTTGAACCGACGGCGTCTGATTGAGAACCAAACTCTTAAACCACTGGGATATGCCGCCCGGTATAATTCACAATTACACAATATTAATAAAAGTTAACACTCACAGACTCTTATTTGGCAATCGTTGACCCAAAAAGTGATGATACTCGTATAAGTATTTCGTACCTGTAACAAAAATATAAAATCAATAAACGTTACAAAAAATATTATTATTTCAATCTAACAAACCCGTCATGAAATCAGCGTATTTTAAGGTGACTTAAACGTGGCTTAGTTTTTAAATTTGAAAGATATAATAAAATTAATAATACTGACTTAGTGAAAACTTTTTAAAGTAGGTGCGATATTATTCGTTTGATTCCATTTTTTAATTTAACTATTTTTTAAGGCGTCAGTATTCATTAGAGCGCCCCACGGTATTGATCTCCCAATTGATTTGAAATTATGATAAATCACCTTTTTAGTCTCTCGTGGAGCAGCGCCTGCCAGGGTCTGATCATCATTTATATCACCCCGAGATGTGGAGACGTGAGCTGAGCTCCGAACATCAACTCCTCGTAATGTGAGAAGACTCTTGGCTGGTCTGCTAATCACCGAAGAGATTGCACGTTGAAGAAACCGTTTAAGAAATCAACGCTGAAAGTATTAAGTCTATATATACGAATATTCCGTCTCCAGGGAGGCCGAAACAAGTAATCGCTTAAAATAACTGTGAATCAAAACTAAATAATTTTAATTTGTTGGTTTTTTTATTTACAACTAATTTCTTATTTCAATTATGCAGTTTCACCAAGTATTGTCAGTTGATAACCTTAGTTTTATATACGAGTATGTTTGAAAAAATGTTCACGATAAATATAGCGGAAAATCAATGAGAAAAACATAAATATAAAAAAATATTATTTGCTAGTCTTTTCATAGGATTACCATGATCAGACATCGGGAGTTTCGCAGTAATCATTCAATCGATTAAAAATAAAACTGAAAACTATATTTTCCTGTACTACAGCAGCTTTTAATTTTTAGGTTTTTATTTTGTCATTCTTCGGGAAACAAGTGTGAACCTGCGGCAAGACATAACGACAGATAATGGCGGCTGATAAAACTGTGTGTCAGTAATTTGTGGTCACTATATGATCCAGTTAAAGCGCAGAAATGAATCAATTATGTTATAAATCACTTTACTTTTTCCTTTTACTCAATGCTTAGGTTAGTGACTATTTAAGAGCCTGTAAAAAAATATTCGAATTCTTGAATGACTAACTTTTTGTATTTTGTGATTGTATTATTGCTTAAGTAAAAAAACTAGTTTGCTTTAAAATCAAAATATTATTTTTAAGAAGAAAAAAATATTTCCAGTGGAGGTTTTTTTGGTACAATTTATTTGTGAGACTGAAAAAAAGATACATTAAGAGATTTTTAATGGCATATTTAAAAACGCACCTATCTCTATTTTTTACTATTTGTACACTAATATAGCACTTAAATGTAATCATAAAGCCTGTTAAAAAAATGAAGTAATAGATTCGGCCTCTGTGTGATTTGCGTCATTAAATCTAAGAATGCATTTATCTTAACCCCTAAATGCATGATTTCTCAATTTCTGATTAAAATATTAAAACATTTAGAAAAAATAAAATAAATCAACAATAAGTTTAATATATTTATTTTAGTCAATAAAATATAAAAATATGACTTAACTACCAATAGTAATAATCATACATTTCATTGAATTTTTTTTTAACTACACTGGATTTTTATTCAATGAAAAAAGGCTGCTAAAATATTTCCTCGGTATGAAGTTGATTGATACATTTAGGCTGTAGCAAAAGAAAAAAATTTAATTCAGACTCAATTTAAATAATAAAAAATAAAAAAAACTTAAGAACGCAAGAAATGTGAGTATAAGCAGTACAAAAAATGATTTTTTAACTTCCTAATTTAAAATATTTTTTCTATTAACACTTCCTTCCACTAAAAAACCTCAAAGGTCTTGCAAAGGATTTAACACACTGTTTTACTTTAATTCTAAGTATTATAACGACTCATATTTGAATCGAGATACATTGTATGGTTAAATGGAAGTGCATGAAAATATGGTATATCAATTACAATTAAATTATAGGCTAGTGTTCTCTGTCGTTAAATTGATGGGGTTTTGCCCCTGAAGAGCGATGTGCATGTGCAAGGAAAATTCAATTGCGCTCTTCACAATATTCCTCCAATGATTTGAGAAATCACTGAGCAATACATTTGAGGAATGATCCAAAAATATTCTGGAATGCCAAATTTTCTGACAAAATGAAATATATATAATAAGTATACGATATATTTATGACACAATTTCGCTAACCACTGAATCGTATTAATAATATCATTAGTAAATGAGATAATATACGCCTGAAAAATCAAAGAGAACTTTATATTATATAAGATAAATACTCGAGATAAGCAAAGATAATTGCATTAAAAAAGGAAAATAAAAATGGCTTATTAATTATAAAGAATAAGATATTTTGTATTTAGATTAAGGCGTCTCCTGGAGCCAAACAAATTGGATGTCGATTTTATTAAATATTCTGTCCCGTTTCAACATGCTTCTGAAATGTATGACATTTTCACTATAAGTTCTAAAGTCCTAGTTTTGGAAGTCGTCGAAGAACTATGTATATTATTAACTCAGCAAATCTAAGAGTACAGAACTGTTTGGAGGCAACTATATATTATATATCTGTATATAGAAGATGAATAAATAAATATATGTATAATAATTTTGATGAAAAATGGTGATAACTGGAGCCTTAGATAAAATAGATACAGAATAAATAAACTACAGAAATGTTCAATTGATCCCTCAATTGTAAACAAAATAAATAAAATTTAACTGCTCAAATATTTTAAGTCACTGAATTTAGGTTAAACTGTTTTTAGTGGAATTTTAGAACATATTTAAATATTTATATACTTAAAACCAGCGTTGAGTGAAGAATTGAACAATGGTTGCAAAAACTCGCGGTCCGAATACCAGCATCATCCGATTAATTTTCATTGACGAAAGAAATGTCATACTATATTTTTTTTATGTATGTATCAAATCGTTTAAATACACAGGGAAAATTTTAGGCCATATTTTCTTGATCGTATATCTTTATAAACTAACTGGAGATTTTTGTACATAAATGCAAATAAATTAATAATTTTATCTTCTCGTTGGATTCATTATTTAATGGTCCCTCCTTGGTCATCTCTGTCAGGCTCAGTAAGTGTTCCTTTGCATGCGGTGAGGATTGATGTTATCGCGTGGTCGGGAATCGCTCTCGGTACGGGGAGGACCCGCATTCCGCCTCAAAACAGACACAAAATATGGAAGTTCCTCCGCACTCAGTGTCCAGCGGCACGCCATCGTAATCAATTTCTCCTCTAAGACCTTAGAGGCCTCAAAGCCACCACGCTTGCCGTAACGTTTTTTTTATTAGTATTATCACACGGAAATAGTTAATGATATTTACGATTTGCAGAAAGTATCGTACACGTTATTTGAATGTGCAATAAATTTAAATAAACATACAATCGAATGGAGTGAATGATGTTTGCTTAATTGCTCGGTTGACTGAATGATGTTTGCTTTAAGATTTCATGGTTTATAATAATGTTCAATAAACACTGACTAACACGAATGTAACATAGCGAATAAAAAAAGTACGAATATCTTTTTTGTGAGCTTAGTCACCTATTTAGTAATATTTAATTGTTTTCATCCACAACTCTATTCAACATTGGGTATGTCTAAAATTTACCTATGTTGTTCACACATATTTTTCACAGAAGTTTGTGGCACGATTGTTTTTTTAATAAATATTTAATTGTAACTACTCTTGTTGTAGTACAAATAATTAATTTGACACACTTTTACGGTAAAAAAGCACTAAGTACTCGTAAATAAGAAAAGAGATATTTTGTTGTACAGTTTGTATGTAAAGTCTCTGTTTAGGGAGCTGTTTTATTTAAAAGAGTGAAATTGAGGGCAGTATTTTAAAAGACACGTACTATATGTCAATTTATAAAGATAAATAAAATTTTACTTAGCGTATTAAATTTGTTGTTTTTTATGACTGATTTACATACTTTTAAATTATTGAAGTAAGAAATATATTTAATATATGTACATTATAATGTAGAAATCTCTCTATTAAGAAAAATCTATTTATTTTATTTTTTACACCTAAAATTTCTTGTAACGGAAAAGTTTAAAGATACATCGTACGTTTTTCTTATCTCTTATAATTTTAATATCTCCATAAAATTGATAAATACTCCTAACATTTTCACTTAAATTCATTCGTGCAACAACAACTTTACTTCATTCTCATATGCAGTCTACAGCTGACAGGATGAGATCTATATAAGGATCAAAGCTTCTTTATTGGTTTATTTCTATGTAGTTATATAGGCCTATAAATTCAAATGCAATGACAAAAAGTCGATCTATTAAAAAGTAATAAATAAATTTCAATCAATCAAATAACCGCTTTTAAATTTATTTTTATTACTTATTTCCTCCATTTCGTACATAAGTTACAATGCGCCATTAATAGCGTTATTACAGCAATATATACTTCAGCTAACACAGCACGTTTAAACTAATGTGAGAAGATCAGACGAAGACCAAAAAAAACAATAATCAAAAACCAATCGCATTAAAATGGCTCAAATGAAAATTTAATAGTTGTGGCTAATCGCATAATGGCTAAAGCATTTTTAACCCATTAGTGCGTCACTATCATTAAAACTGCTCTTTGTATTATTATATTAAATAATTAATTTTATTTTTTATCAACTGACAAGCTTTTACGCACGTGTTTTTATAATTCATTGGTTCTCTGAAATTTATTTAAAAAATCGTACAGCTTTTGGGTCAAATTTAATGTAAATAAAACAATAAATCTGCCATTTAAATTTAGTATCGTGTATCCATATTTACTTCCAATTTGAACCTTTTACGTTTTGCAAATGTCAATATTGTCGATATCTTCTAAAATTATCTGCGAAAATATATTCATTTGTATATAAAATTTATTCAAAACGTAATATTAACAATATAATTTCATCATATACATTTGTCTCTGTACCTTTAAGCAATCTTATTTTTTTTAAGATACGTCTGAATTTAAATTTTCTTTGTATTCAACCTTTATACTAAGCATACACCTTTAACGCCATTGAGTCCATTACATTTTTTTTGGTTTTCGTCTACTACATTTTCATAATGATGAGAACTCAAGATGAGAAGAGTATAAAACAACATATCCCAAAAAACGCATTGCGTATAAATAAAATACAAGTTAGTTATTAAAGTTGTTAAGTTATGTCTTTTTACTGTAAGTGTGCGTTTCAATAAATACTCAACAAACAAAAGTATCCGAGTATGCTTAGAACGCTTGAATACGTAAGTTTTCCAACTTTAATGATACAGTGCTTTTGCCCATCCATTTTATCAGACACTGTGCACAGTGATTACTGGAATTATGCACGGTGCATCACGTTCATCCACATATGAATCACGTACCCTGCAAAACAGTCTTACGAGAGTCGTAAAATAGTGAAATTATCCATTTAAACTTTCAAACATTTGAAATGCTTAGAATGCGCATATCATAGAACACATTCAGCGTATTTGCAATAATTCTATGATATTTTCAAAATTAAAATGTAAAAGTAATTGTTGAATTAATATTTTGTACAAAATTTATAATTTTGTAGTGGTATAACCACAACAAAATTCTAAGTATTAAATAAAAAAAAACACTATTAAAGACAATAAAATCAGAATATTCGACTTATAAATATAACAGATTAAAATTATGCTATTTGCATAATTTTTCTGGCACAATGATTACTCATAAATTAACTCTTAGTATTTATAGCTAATTTATCCTAAATTGATCCCACTTCGCAAAATGCCTGTCATAGCTTATTATTGATATTGGTGGTCTGCGAAAGTAGTTCTTTAAATAATTCAAAGAGTTTCATTGGTAAAATGACAACGTGTGAGTACTAAACCATATTAAAACATCTCTTACGCAAAGCTTTGTTTAATCTATAAGTGAATTTTATCTATATCATAATTTACACTTGTATCACGTACATAAAAAAAAATCGAATCGTCGTAGAAGTTTTCACTTTGATTATGCGGCTATAAGCGAGCATAATTTTTCTCGTTTTCCACTTATTATTATAATATCAATTGGACTTCTAAGTGACTTTGTACACTAATGGGTTTAATAGTCCCAAACGTGACTCTTCAGCAGTCTGCGCTTTTAATATCTCCTGACACGCAGACATCCGGTGGAGAAGAAATGTAAAAAAAAATACAAATAAAAATGTTGTTAAGCTGTTATCTCAGCGGGGGTACCGGGTCGGCTAATTTCCGACCCGCTCCAGAGTAATTAGTTTATCTTTTATAAGTCAGTTAATGTGATGGGATGGTCGCGAGGTTATTTATCGAGTTTGCATCACTCCAGTAGAGGAGGTAATTAAGTTTTTTCTGGGCCACGAGACGGACCACATAACAATCTGACATGATGTTTGGGTGCAAAAAATCTCTTTATTAAAAATGCTCAAAAAATAAGATATTGTTTATGTAAATATTTAAATTAATTTTTTTACCAAATGGAGTTAATGGATGAGAAGTATTTGAATTTTTTATAAACTTAATCAAAGAGAAAATTAACACATTCTCCGTCATTCAATAAAGTTAAAATTTCTGACATCGACTTGATGTTGATGATGATTCTTTTTATAGTTTAATTATGAGACATTTATGCAGACATATCATGTGTAATTTTGGCTTTTGGGTTGAGCCATGTTTGGCGGATTTTTTTTTCTTGTCTTTCTAAAGATTACCATTGCAAAAGTTATAATCAACCAACGTGAGATGTTTTTGATAAAGTTAAACGATAACTAGTATTAAGCATAAAAGGTATGAAAAAAAAATCTTTGTTGTTATCTATATATATAGAATATATTAACAAAGTATATTTAAGCCACCAATAAAAAAAATGTCTTTAAGAAACATAACGAAGAGAAAATATTTATATTTAAGCAATATGATAACTGCTTTTAATGAAATATATCGATTTTTAAAAACGCAGATTAATAAAATTACGTACACCTTGATGTAACCTGGCGAATCACTTATGCATTTGATTAATGGCGAGACTCTTTTTTTGTTTGGGCGATAATTTCCAGTACTACATGGCGTGATTAACACAGATCCAATTATTTATTCCAGTAATATACGCCCGGGAGGAAGCAGCCGCGCATCCCATCTTTATTAAACTGCATCTTAAAATGCATCTTTCGGAATGCAGATTGCCTTTTGATTCACCCAACTATCCATTGACACGCATCACCATATGTTGCACTTCTTCAACCAATCACTTTTCATTGAATTTCAATTTCTGCATCCTTAGCGAGAAGTTTACTATTTCCTAATACTCTGTATGAAAAGTTGTCTTCATAAATTGTAAGCGTAGGATCTTGCAGTGAGATTAATTATCAAGAAATTGGAAATATTTTATGAAGCATTACGTTATTTATATTAGCACTGATGTAATAAGAAACACTCCCTTTTTAAATATTAATTATTTTGAATTGTTTTTTTTCTCGAACAATATTACTTAAAATTTAATGTTTGAATTATGGATAAGTCCAATAATATTTATTTTTCTGTTTTCACTTTTTGTACATATGCAATTTTTTACAGACATATATTTGAAATATATGTCTGTAATAATATTTGAAAGTTTTAGTACAATATATTTACTATAGCTTATGTCTTATTGACAGATAAATGAAGATATTAGAAAAATCGAGTCCACTATAATAGGTAAATTAATTTTATTTTTGTACATATCTAATGCTGATGTTTTACGTAAGAGACAAGAGTAAAGTCTGCGCATATATAGACTACTTAATGGACTACTGGAGTGTGAAAGTACCCGAAAACTTAACATAAACTACTTCTACAAGATAACCAAAAAAGTAGGTAGATGATATATTTATTCTAAATCATTATTACCATGTATCTCAGTGATGTGTTGCATAATTTAATAGAGAGAATCCTGATTTTTCAACTAATATTGAAATATCGAACTAAAACTGAAAACGGTTTGTAAAACTCTCGTACACGCGAGATCACTGAAAAATTATTTGCTAATAACATATACAAAATATCCACTTAAGTAACTCAGTAATATACGGCATAGTTTACAAATAATATGCACAAACGAGTATTATTTGAATATTTTCAGATGAAACCACGTTAAATAATGTTTCATGACAATAAGAGTATTTTAATATCTTGTATGAAGGGCAACCAGATTTGCATACCAATCGATAAGTTATAAGGCCGTGCAGCCTAATTTTCATGTGAAGAATTGCGATAAAGTATGGTGATCTCTCTCAAAAGAGACATTATCTGCCAGCACCGAGGGAACCTTCATCCAGCGCGAAAGCCTTCGCATCGCTGGTGACACTATCAGCTGGGCTGTCCGCTGAAAGGTTCAGGTTATTATTTTGCCTCACGACAACTATACGCAAGTTAGAGGATTACGGTAGGGAGGCACGTTGACATCTTGCATTGTTTATGTTAAGTTTTTTAGCATTTAAAGGTCAATAAATATCGGCTAGCACTTATATACTTCATAAACCACTATAGTCGTAGATATCGTAATCATTAGATATACATTTGTTTAATTTAGATTTAATATTTTGGTTTTTGTCTTATATACTCGTACATGGCAAACGAAGCATTGGCCGACCCCCTACAAGATGGACTGACGATATAAGAAGAATAGCGGGAGTGACCTGGATGCGGAAGGCGGAGGATCGAAGAGGATGGAGACTCATGCGGGAGGCCTACGTTCAACAGTGGACGGACACAGGCTGATGATGATGATGATGATACTCGTACTACTGATTTTGGGTCATAAAATATATTGATATTGAAAAGAGACGTTTTTTTAAATCAAATATTACTGGTCTCAAAAGCATCCGTTTAATCATACAAATATCTATAAGAGCTGATTAACAACTGCCCAAATACATTAGATGTTTATTTATGTATGCAGTCAACTCCCTTATTACGCATTCTTAAGATCAAATAATGAGCCTGATGCTCCCGTAGCCTAAATAATTTAGTACTAAGTGGTAATTTAAAGTAAATAACAACATACAAGGGATCGTTATAAGATGAAAAATCGCCGCAAACATTATAGGACAAATCAAATAATGCGTGCCTTATAGAAGGGTTGACTAAAAAAAAAGATTCAATAATAACATAATTATAACGAACACAAATAGAAAAAAAAATTCACTTTAATATATATATTTTTTATACTATGTACTATATTTAAAAAAATAAAGAATTTAAGTGTTTATATTAAAAACGAGTAAAAATTTCATTAGTGACAGTTTTGTAAATCACTAGATCAAAAATCAGACAAAAAGGCACATTGAAAGCTTAAAAACTGATGCATTTTTAGTATTCAAAATGTAACACTAGCAAGTACGAGTATTTTCTACCCCTATGGAAGAAATATTTTTATTTATCAACTGATGTACGAGTTATATTCTTAAATATACCTTAAATCAATAGTATGAGAGTGTAGAAATATCAAATCTAAATTCCTGTCCCACTTACCGATTTAAGCAAAAAACATGTCATACTTAGACGAACACGAAACATTATTAAGACCATCTTAAATGATTGTTGTAATTAATCATAATATTGGGTGAGGTGCTTCATCTATCTGATTATTTATTTATCTTTGTTTGTCTGTAAGCGATGCGCCTCCCTGTTGGTCGCCCACGCGGATCACTGATGTACGGTGGGATGTCTCACTTAGATTTTTGCATGTTGCTTTCTGAAATAAAACAAAGATTAACATGCAAGCCGAGCGGTCGCGCAATTAATTATCCCGCAATAATCATACGTGAAAGACACGCGGCCGCCGCGGAGGACATCGCCCACGGATGCAAGAACACGATGATAATGCCTGAAGAACAGACATCGGGGCTCACAGTCCGGGGGTCCAAGAAGACCTTAACAGATCAATGAATAATCAGGATTTCAATATCCTCATTTTTTTATATGAATGTTAAGTATGCCAAGCTGAATATGTGAAATTGCTTTAAACAATCGAATTTAAATTTGTTTAATGATGCTCACACATCATATTAAATATTTAAACGTATTTTGACATTGACATTAGTGACCAAATCCGAGGCCTCACATGTTTTCAGAAAACCCACCGATTTATGTATTTTTTTGTCAATGTTTCATTTCCTAGTTAGATATGTTTCCCGTATAATGTCTTTTCGATTATATTTACTTAGACTTGCACTATATTTTAAAAGAATTGCTTACCTATTAACTAACGGTTATTAATCTATTATCTGCTGATCATCGATCGACCAAAGACTTGGTAGAGGCTTTGCTTACCTGTAACAAAAAATACAAATTAAATGAATGATTATTACATTATTATAATACAACACTTTATATAAAACATAACCATAACAATATTAAACTCTGAATTTGAATCTGTCTCCTATCATGGTCATCACATCATCGCAAGTCAGCTCTTCAAAGAACATTATATTTTTATTAGAATTTTTATGGTTTTACATGTAAGCCCAAAGTACCAAATAGCTGATATAGTGGCTTTTGGGTTTAGCCGTGAGTGGCGAACTTCCTTCAACCAATATTTAAACCGCAATTGCAGGGGTCTTCTTCAGGATTGATTATTAATTGTTTTCAGTTGGTTTATTAAATTTATTATCAATCCTGAAGAAGACCCCTGCAATGGTGGTCGAAATATTGGTTGAAGGAAGTTCGCCACACACGGCTAAACTCAAAAGCCACAATATCAAATCTGGCCATGAAAACCTAAGAAGTAACCAAATAGCTCTTTTCATATTTAAGTTATTTCAATTATTCTAACTTTTAAAATAACCCCGGATTCTTGGATTAGTTAACGATCATGCAAATTTACTAACGTACTAATAGTAACTTTTACAATTTATCTAACAGTAAATTTTGAGCGAATACAGTTTTTATTTATGTCTGAGAAATGTTTACGGATCCTTTGTAATTTAATATCAAATGTAAAACATTTTGTTAATGGCTCTTTTTAGCGTTGCTATACAAATAGTGTTTATATCAAAGAATAAACGTCTCTAATGAGTCATTACAGCTAAATGGAATCAATCTCTTATCTGTTCATTGTGTTCCAGTAATAGGTGTCTGTTCGGATGGATGTCTGAGCGAACAAAAGTGTTTGGATTTAACCCCGTGACCTATCGGAGCGGTTCAAAGTAGGCAGCGCCCGGCCAGTCGTCTTTGTTGAAGAGTTGAAGCCACGAAACCTTCACTGAACGACCGACTGTCGTAATAGGGTACTTTAATTTTTGTTTCTTTGCAATTCGTCAAATATATCGTGGTGGGCAAAAAATAATCGAACACTTCAAAGATGAATCCCACGCCACACACAAGATCTACCTTTAAGTGGCGTGGAAAGCGAATTTCCAAAAAAATAAACAATAAAAAAAAAAAATGAATGTAATACTGTCAATAAAATCTTAAATGTATCCTATTATATTTGATGAAATAAAAAAAATAAAAAAAACTTAAGCATCAGTAGTCAAAGTAGAAATGTATAGGGTTTCATTGCAGTGATATGTTTCTTACTATAATATATTCATTTTAAACATTTATAATGTGGTCACAACAGAATGTCGCCAAACAGTTCTTTATGGTATGTAATTGATGACATATCAGGACCATGAGGTCCACCTGGGAACATAACTTATTCCTGACAGCCGCTAGAGCAGTAGCTTGGGGACTTGATGAGACTTCGTGTTTTGCTGGTTGTCAATCGAAAAGACGAAGACTAAATCATTTGATTAAAAATAGTAACTGAACCTATAAAGTTCTGCTTATATATAACAATGAAACATATCTTTAAATTAAGATTAGTATCGATTTTACGATGTTTTCTTATAAAAAGTTAAAAAAAAACTTAAATGATACAATATATTTTTATAGATAATGTAACTGCTTATGTATACATTATATCACTATAATTTAATTGGACATAAAATATTTTATGTAAAAGCAGTGTTTATTATAATACGGATAAAAAAAGGCATTATGCACAAATAGAAATTCTGTGATAGATTGGAAATCAGACAGTAAGGTACCATTGTTTACTCGTATCTAACACATTGTTTTTTTTAAATTTAATTCAACAGGTCACTAAGCGCATAACTATGTCTTCTTTAAGAGTTCTTTAGCACAATAAAATAAGCAATCAAAAATACTTCATCTTATACATGTTACAAGAGAAAATTAAGAATCGCTTAGCGTGCATTGTAGGACGCATTGTACTTACAAAATCTCACATAAAATATTACAAAACCACTTGTTTAAATGCAATCATTTATTCTGTAAAGCAATCAATAACGCTATCCAGTTCCAAATTACTAGGTCTATGATGAGTTTACTGGCGAGGCAGACGCTAATGATCAGGTAGGCCCCACATGGATCTATTAACCTGCGGACGATCGTCTCAATCTATTTCCTTGACCTCGCGCTACTCGAGCACCGTTCTTCCTCCATAGCTCTCGAATACCCGGCCAATAAATATTGTAACAGAGAGCTATAAAGTTAGCTTAAGCTACCCGTTTATTCTTGAGCTAATAAAGTGCTGCGTAAAATTTAATAACAAGCCGCCAAGGGGGGTTCTGTAGGATGACGTCATCCGATATTATTTGCAGAACGACATTCTTTCCTGGTCTATAATACTCTCTTTACTGACGTCTGTTCTTAATATTTTTTCACTACATACATTTCATATTAGGAGCATATAAGCACCGCAAATTGCCGTTTCACAGATCTGTAACCTCAGATTGTTTATGCGTTGTCTCAGAACACCTGTATATCCGGAGGTACAGATGGGTACATATATGGTTTAACCCTCGCCTTACTATGTTAAAAACTTCCGCGCGTTCCGGTGATGTGTAATCGTTACAAATTCTGATTTAAAGTGAATAAAGAGAGTAGAAATTCGAGAAAATGAAAATATTCAAAGATATCGCTTAAGTTTATAATAGTTGATGTCAATAAGCAGTAATAATTGACATTTAATAGCTGAAAACATGAAAAACATCAGACGAAGACCTCAAACGGCCAGACGCACCTTGGCGCGTGAACTTTCGAGAGTAACTAACATTAGTTAGCCTGTCGACATATCGATGAGCCAGCTCAACTGAGGTAGTAGCCAACGCAACTGAGGTTTTCCGTCTCGCTCACTCATATTAGTACGTCAGCGAGAGTGAGGAGTATAGATGCCTACGTATCAGGGTATTTTTTATTTTATTTTCCGCACACGCTTCCGACAGGTCGAATGAATTCATGAGAGTTGACGCGTCTTGATTGTAGTGGTGAATTTATTCCGGATTTTAGAAAAATATTTCCTGCTCCCGATGAGTGCCTATTATTAAAATATTTTTTTTCAATACGTAAATGTATTAAGGGGGAATACCTAAAATCTGAACCCTGTATGTATTATATTTACAGAGATATTGAAGTTATTACAAGTAATGTGTAGTCGATACACATCACCGGGGAGGAGAGGTTAAAGGAGACTCCATGGCACGAGACCACGAACTTGTATAGACTGCGGTTGTAGTACCAGAGAAATATTTGGGTGATCAAAAATTTTTTTAGGGAGATCAGGTGATAAGCCCAACGCTCCTGAGGCATGTAATTATTTTTTCGTCCTTAAAGAGTTGCCCAACTCTACGCAGGGCATGTTAAGAGCTTATATTTGATTAAGTCGATTTAAAACAAAAATCAAGCTTGGTTGGGCTTTTAAATAACGGCGTTTGAATGACAAACAAACGTTTTACCACTGGACTATGCCACACCGCGAATTTTATATAATCCTTAATTATACTGTATTGTAATATGATTTGTTTCTTTGCTGCCAGTCAACAAGGCGGTAAATAATAAAGTTATTTCCTTTCGATTTGTAGAACGAAAATTGTAGAAGAAATTTCATATACGGCCTTTAAGAAAAGTTATTGTATTTTCTGTGAAAATATATTTATTGATAGGACCTGCAAAAATGCCACGAGATTTCACGCTCAATATTTTTATGTTGACTTAAATTAATGCTAGTAATGCTTTAATCCGTTTAGCATTTAACATAAAGCTCATATTAGTACAAAGCATTCTATGCGGTTTCGCATGAATATGGTCTCGCGGAAAGCACGTGTCAACAATGCATTAGTGTTGCATACGAGATGAACGGGCGACACGATCAAAGAACCGACTACCGTTACAAAATCAACTCCCGCGTGCAAGAAGTGTAAACCATGAAGTAGAAGAATAAAAAAGGTTCTGTAAAAAGATCAGTGCTGTAGCGCTTAAACGAGTCGCCCAATTTGTCGATACATTTTATATAAAATATTTTTCTAGATTTGTACGGCAGAAATGTTATTCGTTGATGTCGAGCTAATTTATCAATATTGTAGTAAAAGATTTTTATTAAAATAAATCAAATGATTTGGTATATCGTGGTGGTTTGCAGAAGAGGTTCGCTTTTCGCTTTAGGAAGGATGGAGGGTCTTTTAACATATTTGATCAAAACACAATGCGACTTGCCTGTTTTACTTCATCAATGTCTGTGGCTGAAAATTTCAGCGTCTCAATAAAGGAAAGCAAAAAGACATTTTCTTCAGATCTCTTTGTCATCGCCGTATCGGAAGTGCATCACGAATTATAAAAAGAATGTACTTGGAGAAGCTTCAAGAAGCAGAGTTGACCTGAGGATCATGGAAGCTAATAGTGTTATGGCCGGAGAACGATTACATACTCAAATAAGAAGAACAGATATAAAACAATAAAGATGGATGCCAATAAATCGACAATAATTACAAGGATTCTCAGCAGTGTAACAATTTAATGAAATAATGCATTAAGGTAGCTAAATTATTAGCACAGCTTATTTATTCTAAAGCTAATCAATAATTGTTTGGTGACATGTTATTGTTAATATTAAAATACTTTTTTATAAATTATTAGTATTTTGATTTATTGACATCAAATTTACACTAATAAAATGATTAAATTTATTTTGTTCTAATGTTAAGTCATCACATTTGATTGAAAAACCTTGTTACGCCACTGTAGATGAACCATTCAGAAGAACTTCTCCTGAGAGGCTTGGATCATCAATCAAGAGGGATATGACGAAGAGGACTGTAATTGTAACCAGTCATGCAATATGATAAGCGGTTAATGCTTCATATATTCTTATAACCCTCCAAAGAGCTACAGGATAATCTCTTGTGTGTTATATCACAAAATTATTCGAATATATATGTTAAATCGAAAATTGTAACATACCTATAGCGACAAAAGAGGCAAAAATGAAGCCTTAAGAACTCTGTAAAATAAATCTGTATAATGACATATTATTTTTACACACTTCATCACTATTTAAAATATCATCATCATCAGCCTGTGTCCGTCCACTGTTGAACGTAGGCCTCCCGCATGAGTCTCCATCCTCTTCGATCCTCCGCCTTCCGCATCCAGGTCACTCCCGCTATTCTTCTTATATCGTCAGTCCATCTTGTAGGGGGTCGGCCAATGCTTCGTTTGCCAGTTCTTGGGCGCCATTCCAATACTTTTCTTCCCCATCGACCGTCGTCTCTTCGACAGATATGTCCTGCCCATTGCCACTTGAGTGTGCCTATTCGTTGGGTAGCATCCACTACTTGAGTTCTTCTGCGTATTTCCTCGTTTCGGATTCTATCTTTTAGCGACACTCCGAGCATGGATCTCTCCATAGCACGCTGGGTGACTTTTATTTTATGGGTAAGACTTGCTGTCAGATTCCACGTCTCTGCGCCATAAGTTAATACAGGGAGGACGCATTGGTTAAACGCCTTAGTTTTAAGGCATTAAGGAATTTTCGCTTTAAAAATGTACTTTAGTTTTCCAAATGCTGCCCATCCCAGTTGTATGCGCCTGTCGATTTCTTTTGAGAAGTTATTTCGCCCTAGTTGTATTACTTGTCCCAGATAGGTATAGTCGTTTACAACCTCTATTTCTGTTCCTCCAATGGAAATAGGATCAAAGGTCTGTGAAATATGACTCACCATAATATTGTCGTTAATATATTATGTTTGCTCAGTCAAAAAGTAAGTTCTTTGCAGTTAAACCAGCATATATCATGGTTCGTATTTTATTCATTTTAAGTTCGGGATATTGAGTTGATTTTAAATCACAGCACTAAAATCACGTTTAACTAACTTGATGTTATGTCGGTGCAAAGGTCGAAATAAAAAACTTTTTATCTCGACCATGGTACCGTCAAACCCGAGCATCATTTTACAATTTCTAAGTCAACTTAAGAATAAAGAGTTATCCTTATTTCTTCTCTATTACCACAAGTAGATTGTAACAATTGTAAAAAATCTTTAATTCTACTTTCATTTAATCAAAAATTTATAAAACACATAAAATAGCATTTCAATATCTTCGACCTCTGCACGCACACAACCATTAAATAATAACTCATATAGAAAATCAGTCAGTTTCTAACTGACCCGGTTGAATGTCATAATGTGATGTCGAAAAAAATTGGCGTTCTCCTTCGTGTGTTTATATAAAAAATGTGTGTATATAAGTGTAATTTAGTAGTAATTGATACATTTTATCAATGATCGTGACTGTCAGTGCCATTTTGGAAGATTGTTATCTCGATTCAAAGCTTCCTAAGAATCTAAATAACAGTCTATCGCACCTACATTTATTTCTAAAACGTAAGCCTATTTAATGTTACCTGAGGGTTAACTGTTGTGCCTCAACTTAAGGTCGGTGGTAGCACTGGTCTGCGGTCTGTACTCCCACACTAGTCGTATTACCCTGATGGATGCTGCGCATGCGCTCACGAATTAAAAACTCTTGCATTTAAACAGATGCTTTCTTGAGGGCTTGATCGATTCCTGGATATATGGACAGGGCCGTGTCAAGCATGGTTACTTTAATAATGATTTATTATATTCGCCTATACAATTATAATCTCAAAATATTAGTTTACTCGAATTATTGGCAAATGATTAAAGCAAAAGTTCTTGTTAGATCACCCATGCCAAGCAACATTGGACGCTAATCAAAATTTGCATGGATTACCGTATATTGCTAACATAGCATGCCATTAATTATGTTACCTTACACATTGAAATCAAACGGTTGAAGCTTCAAAAGCATCAGACCAATTATCCGATCTGCTTAAGAACTACGATTATCGAATCACCCAAAATATGCCTCGAAACTATAGCGGCTGACTTATCAAATCTCTAGGTTACTGCTCTAGAGGTCGTCGGGGACCATAAATGTACCCAGGTGAACCATTATAGAATGACATGGGAAAAAATATACCACAGTAATGTTCCGTAAGCAAAATCCATGCATCCCGAAGTAAGAACGCATAGTTTCTAATGTTTTTGCAACGCGATAAGACTTCGGTGAATTGAACAAAACCTATTGAATGCGTGGAATATTTGGGCATTTATATATTAATTCAAGAAAATAGATTTTTCAATATATTGTCTCTGAAACCCTGATCTATTTCGTAAAATTTTCAGTAAATTATGTTTCAATTCGATATACAAACTCGTATATTACTTTTTTTAATGTTTGATAACCACGTATATATTTCTTTTTTTTGCTTAAATTTTACTAGATGTATTTGGCTATGAGACCGATACAAATTTCTAACCGCAAACTTTCAAGCATTGAACGTGAAATATAAACCTTTTTGAAAATAAAATAATCTTCGAAATATTCCATTCTCGTTGGAGATAAGATATTCATATTTCGGCTGCTTGTTCGCCTCTGGGCCGTAATCGCTCAAGCCACCAATCGGTCACGGCCGATAAGCATTTATCAGAATTCACGACATTCAAATCAGAAGAGCTGCCATCGTAGTTAATTCAAGCTCTTTAGCGAAACAATTTGAACAAGTACTTTAAAACAAGATACATGGTCCACAGCTTACCATATTTGTATATTTAACACGTTTTTTTTATAACATAAAAAATGTGGCTGAAAAGCGTATGTACTGTACATGCAGAAAGCCTTTTATCGACTTTTTTTTTTTTTTAAGAAAAAAATCTTTCTTTGTTGCAGGTAAGAGAGTTTTTATTTGAACCTGTACTATAGAATTTTGATTGATATATAGATCAATCAAAATTCACAGGTAACAGGTTCGATGAAAGGAAAATCCTGATCTATCTCCTTCTCGTGGTGGGGGGTGAGCGACATCAGTCGGCCAATATAGACAGGGACCGAATGTTGGCCGGAATAAGCTAACACCCAGCTAACCTCATCAGGTCCTGGTTAGGGCACTCTATTGTCCTGGAGGGAGTAAATGCTCTCCAAAGGCGGATGAACCTTTATGGACAACGGCATTAGGATGTGGAAATAAAGGGGAAAATACCACATTAAAGGTCTAAAAGACATCCCATGTATCAGCAAAAAAATGGTTGCTTGGAGATCGAGATGCAAGATTCTGTTGCTGCAAACCAATCCACCGGATTGATACTACGAAGAAGATAGATCTATCGGTAAGTGAAAACTTTTTTAGACAAAAACAGTGCTGGTAAAAATATAGTTCTAATTATTTTATAATAATCGCTTGCTGAAATACTAAGTAAGTTAATTTAATGTTAAAAAAATGTCATAATGATAGAAATCATAGAAATCATACAAATCAATTACAGTGTGAGATTAAAACTCGTATTTTTCACCGTTCATATCGAGAACATACTCGTTTAGTCGTATGGTCACCACGAACTGCTGCCACTCAGTTCTATCAGTTGACACTGTTTTCTGAAGATCTACTGGGGAAGATATATGACTCCCGATAATCTCAAGGCCAGGAGCTCAAGGACTTGAAGCTATAAAACCCCAAGAAATATTTGGGGTGATATATTAATAAATTATTTATTTTCAAAACATAAGTATCAATATTACCATTAATCGGAATGTTTAAGTAGTTATAAATTTTATGGATATTTTTAATTATTTATTAGAATATTATTTTATTATTTCAATATTCTAATCTACTTTTATAGATCATTGACTATTTTACAATATTATAAGCAATGCTTATAATATTGTAAAATAGTCAATGATCTATAAAAGTAGATTAGAATATTGAAATAATAAAATAATATTCTAATAAATAATTTAAAATATCCATATGATAATGTAACCTTGAGACAATATCAAGAAGATGAAATTATTCATCAGTAACACAGGTAAATAATTAATTGCAATGTGTGCGTCGTCCTTACAAGAAGTTATTCTCATCCATTTGATCTATAGTTTCGGTTCGAGACCCGAGTGGTACTTACTAAAATAAATAGACTGCCGGAAATAATAATATTAAGCTTGTGAATAAATGCATTCTGATTGAATAATAAAAAAATAAAAATATACATACTTTGAATATATACTATAGCGACATCTATCATACGATGATAACTTATATAGAAGATCAGAGACGAGTCATCTCAGGTGGAAGAAATTGGCCCGGTGGCCGAGCGGTATAATTACCTGGGCAAAATGGTTGGTTCCAAAGGTCCGCGGTTCGCATCCCGCTCCCGCCGATATTTTTTCTGAATGGTTTGACTCGTTTAAGGATTTTTATGTATAGTATATGTATATTTAATTGCTTAGTTATAAATTTATTTATAAAAAAATCATTTGAAATTTGTTTTCTTTACCAAAGATTCGTAGAAGAATTATGTTAACACATATGATCGTTTTATTTGAAACAATATTTACAAACATTACATAGTGATATGGTAATATTAAAACAATACTCTTGGATGATTTAATATATTAAAACGTTTGCTAAATATGTAGATAACATACTTACAATTAAAATATTCATTTTAATTTTATTGTTCAAAATTTAAACGATTTATTTGTGTCTTATTATTCCAGTGTGATCCATTTAAGACTCGCGATACCCACATAAAGTGAGCAAACTGAAATAAATTGAATATGTTGAGATTTAAGAGGTATGTTATACGATGATGCATACCTTTGCGGGAGGCGAGCGTGCCATTACATGATTAAATGCATAATAAAAGCAAATTTCGGACTCCAGTAACGTGTAGGATGGCTGGAGATACCCCCATCTATTTATCCAGTCAGACTAAATTACAGTGATTACGTTTTTCTCTGTGTACATAAACCCCGAGTATTAACATCTTCCAATGAGGAAACGCGAAATTATGAACTTTAATTAAACTCCCGAACGATGACTTTTCCAGATTGATCATTACGATGCGAAATTACTCTGTGCGATGATGTCTGAAGTGTGCAGAGATTGAATGAGAATCATTGTTTAAATATTTTTGGATATTTTTTAATGGATACTGGCGCTTTAATTTTTTTTTTATAATACTACATTTCAGTTTTCAGTTGGAAGGTTTATAAATAAGTAAGAATTTTTTTATACAATTCTTGTAATATACAATACTTACAGCTTAACAGTGGTATTCTAGAGTTTCTCCATATTCGAAGTAATTTCTGGTTTAAAAATATCAAATATTTTTTCTTTTATTTATACCTAATATATCCGATTACACAGTAAATTGAATTTACTAAAACTATAACGGCTTTTTCTTCAAGCCGCTCTTGTGCTCGCGCCGTCCTGGAAGGCTATCAGGAAGGAAACATCTAATGTACTTGACGGAGTTACGTAAGGAGGTGCTAACATAGGATGAGGCGAAAACGATCATATGCTGATTTGCAGGGGAAAAGACATTTTTTTTATTTTTATGTAAACACATACAGGAGAATACCGACATATGGTGATAGTAATTTTGAAGTCTCATCTGTGGAATTCTATGAAGCTTACCATGCCACGTCATAGACTACAGCCCGAGATTCACGCATTATCCTTATTATTACAGGAATTAACTATGAATGGGTGGTCTTCACGGGACGACTTTCGTCTACCACCAATTTTAATTAACACGATAATGAATTAAAATTTTCAACTGCAGAAATAAATGCATATGAAATTGTACACATATTTTTGATAATTTTTTGAGTTTCATCATACCAACAAAAAAGTTTAACTTTGTGATATTGAAATTGTCTGTAATATCTAACCAAAAAATAATTAACCAGAAAATAAATCTTAATTTTAGACGAACTTATATTACAAAATGATGTTTATTATAATATTTAGATTTCTAGCTTTTGCCCTCTACAAGTTCCTATTTTTCACGTTGTTTGGAATTTTTCTCCACATTGTTCTTACAACTTAGTATGCAGTGAGACGTCTGCTACATCTCATGTCTTAGCTGTTAACATTAATCCATGGGCCCTCACCGCGGATATGAACCTCCGAGCATCCGCTGAAGCCTGGAGTAATGGAGGCCGATCTTGGAACTCTCACGTCGCTCGTATTAAAGCGAAGCGTAAAATATGTAAATAGTATGGCGGCTACTGACGCTTCTCCGCCTTATTCACTGTACACCGAGCAATTACTTTGTAGTAAACAAAGCCACCTGACCACTTAAGACATCATTTCGAAGAAGTTTTTCATGATGGAGTGGATTCATTATTCATAAGATTCATTGAAGGGATTTATAGGAAACTTTGCTGCTGTTTAACAAGTAATAACTTCAATATTTAAAATGACAAAAACACATATATCAAGAGTGGATCAAATGGTTTTCATAAAATTTTAAGTCCTTATTCAGTTTTTTTAAGTAGAAGAAAGCTTTTGCCTAAAGAAAATAAAAACAAAAGTCTATGTACGTCGTCTTAAAGAACATATGTGCATAAAACATAAATATAATTATTCCGGAACGTAATATATATAATCGTGTCGGAAACAACAGGGTCAGATCCTGTCTGCCCAGAAGTGGGCGACGTCTTTGGCGATACTCCTGGCCATCATCAGGTCTTTCTACTCAGGAAGCAGCTACTCAGACACAGCGCACACTCCAGAAGTTGTGACAGAGTCTGCTCCACGCCGCAGTCACATTCAGTCGGTCCGCTGTAAAACTTTCAGGCTTTCATTTGTGTCCTCGTCTTGCATACTTCGGTGCAAAGTCTGTTAAGGGATCTCCATATATTCCACTCCTGGTTGTGTCCAGGGGCTAGATCCTCTTTTGGGGAATCCAAGTAATGTAATGTTACAAGAAGAAAAACTAATGCAATTGCCTTTTTCTACAACACTATAATGGCGATTTGTAATGGCCATATGCTCCAATTATACCTTTCGGTGGTTAAAAGTTAAAGAGAGCTAAACTTACAATCAAATTTGTGTATTTAAATGGAAAAGAAATGTATATTAAAGTACATTTTAATTTAAACATCGTCGGAAATCGAACGTACAAAATAAAAGTTTAAAAGAACACTCAGGTAAATTTCATTTCCTGTGAACCACAAATTAAATATTTGGTTACCAACCCATAATGTTCAATAACTAATTCAAACATATTGCTTCAAAAACTTTTACACCACAATATGTGAAATAAATCTTAGAAAAAATCTATTCAATTAAATGTAAAATCCAATTAAAGAGAAAAATGAATGAGAAGTTTTTCAGCATCCAACATAACAAATGAAAGCAATATTTCAAACGTTTACATAAAAAGTATTTGATTTGTTTAATTATGCGTTTCCTATACGGAATCAATCACTTTTCGGTAAAAAACGTTGGATTATTTTATAAATGAAACAAGTTTTACTATGGACTTAACTTATTGCTAGTCGGCGCTGTTTTTCAAAAGGTTTTTTAATTATTTCTCTCATTACGCATAATGTCCGCTTTGCTCACAGCTCCTGGTCTTATTGGCTGCACAAAGGCGGTTTATATTGATAGAAATATTATTTAAATCTTATATCTGATGTGAACGATTAATCTTTATACAATACAATCGTATCAAAGCTTTTAATTCGTATTGAGTTCGCGCTTATTTTAAGCATGTAAATCGGCAATCTTAAAAACAAGAATACTTATATTTACTTTAATCTAATTTATTATTTAATTCTAAGTATTACATCTGAAACTCTTTAATATAGTTAATCTGCACGAAGTGCTGCCATTTTAGCTGTCGTAAAAGAAATTTATTCATTCTCGTGCAGATTAAAATGATTGAGTAGATTCATGCAACGATCACATTAAAAATATTTCTGGCAATCGATTTTAAAGCAAAAAGTGAACATGTCCTTAATTTTAAACTTAAAATAGACAAATTCAGTTATATTTGATGGTGATAATTTAAATTATTAATTTACATGTATAGCAATAGTTTAAGATCAATTTTAAATGTTGTAAAACGGATAAAGATGAGAATCATTATTTGATTAACACGTTAAAGTATCTAAATCGTCAGTTAATTATATGTTTATTTAAAACATTGATAAAAAAATGTTCATAATATTACTATGTTACTTCAAATGCCTTTTCATCAAGCTCTCTTTATTCTGGAGATTTATCGAAAACTATACTTATAATGTAACCAGGATAATGTACCCAGGATAGGCAAGGATCATTGTATCTTACATAATTTTATGATGATTTTTTAGTTGACAATATACTCCAGTCAAGGCGACATCTATTTAAGAAGACTTCTTATAAGATAATTGATAATATGATTTCAAGCAAACTTTGAATCATTTCACCGAAAGAATTTGTTTAATCACGAATGACTGAAAATTGTACAGTATACACAAAGTTCTAATCATATTATTCTGAAATTCAGTTAATCAACTTTATCAGTATAAGAAAGGAAATATAATGTTATGTACTCGGAGGACTTTCAAGCGCAGAGAACTTTTATCGCTAACTTGTGACAACCATAACTTCCAGTTATGGAGCAGACGTGGAAGAAAATATTATATACTATAAGGTAACTATAGTGTCTGTGAAATTTGAAGACAAGTAGTAAATAATAATACTGGTGATTTTTTGACAAATTTATTTAGATACAAGAAATAAATTTAGAAATATATATTTACTGCTATGCTTTAAAAAGTTGCATATTTGGTGCATGCACCAATGTAGTATCTTGATTGACATATCTTGTCGGCTTCATATTTTATTTTGAAACTGTATTGGCGGATGGAATGTGAAATCGTTTCGAAATATCAAAATGAAACCAATGCGAGTGGTATCAATTTAGAACGACTAGATTGTATAGTCAAGTGGTGCACGTGGTAGACTCTCATAATGTCATACAAGTGATTAAGTGTACGAATCCCAGCCAAGTAAACGGATTTTATCTGCAAAATTATGCGCAATAATATGTACTCGTCTCAAAAGCAGAGTTGAGAAAACAAGGTGTGAATCATGGAGGCTGATAGAGACTTACAGTAGCAGTTTGTGACGACCATATTCTCCGATTAGTGAGAGAAAGTAGAATAATGATGATTATACTAAACATTAATTATATTGTCACAAGAACTCTTTGAGTTTTGGGTTGTACACCCAAAATATCTTCTCGATTAACCCGATTCAAAGAAGAGCAATTTGTTTGATAAATAATGACACTTTTACATTTAACCAATGAAATACAGACGTAAGATTGGTTCACTTCGTTTTTAGTGAAAAGTATTAGCAATCATGTGATGTTAATTTAGCTAAATTAAAAAAAAAAAAAATCTACTATGCGCAAGAAAATTTAACATCGACTCTGACTATTTAACTAAACTATCACATAATCCGTAGATGAATCTCTCTTTTTGTGCCAGGTGTTATTTTTTCTGTGTGTGCTTACATAAACGAGTATATTTGGTAAAAGTGCACCTGCATCGTACTGCCATCCGCATGTATGAAATTATTTATTTTTGTTACTGCCAACACAACATGGGAAAAGTCGATAACTATTTATTATTAATATGTTTGTTTTGTTATTCCGTTCACATAATGGCGTCTGTTGTGATATGATCAATTGAATAATGCGAGCAATTCAACTCTTCTACTAATCAGAAATACTTCATCGGTCGCCAAACACGATGTATCTCTTTACACAAATGCTTTTAATCACTCATATTTATCAGTAAAGTAAGATAATATTCAAAAATTTATTAACATAATATTTTAACGCTTTAAACATATACACATACAATAATATAAAAAGGTAGAAATTTATAAATAAAATAAATAATATGCGGTAGTATTTTATTTTTTTGTGAAATTAATATTCGTAATAATATTCACATTAATTATATTTTAATATTCAAACATTAGGAAGTGCAAACAACTATTTCCTATGACTATATCGTTGAAGTTGTACAATATTTTAAATATAAAAGTGATTTAAATGTTTTTAATTTTATCTTAAAAAAAGACCATTGTTCTTTTGACAACTAAAAATGGTAGAAGTCTATTAAGATATAAAAATGTTTTGAATTTATCAAAAAATATTTTCGTAATGTCAGAGTGAGGTTTCTTGCTTATCCGTTCGTTGAAGTATTTTCGTCATACCTCCATGTAGAAAAAAGCTCATCGGTCAAACAATTAGTGTAATTGCAGGGGTGCAGATGGACCACTAGGCCCGTCCATGATTCAATTGGTTTCCTGGAAAAGCCGTGTAAACACTGCATAATGAAAAGGTTGGGTAACCCAGCTGCGTGGGCTGCTGGAAATACGACGTGAAGGCTTTTTAAGGCTCCTTTAAGGCTTTTATCGAACCGTTTTAAAGGCAAACGGGTTTTTTAACCAATCATTTATAAAGTAACTACATTCTGGTGGACACGACCTAACGAGAAATTCTGATCCCTCCTTCTTCCGGTGACCTACAGGGGCACTTCTGAGAAACATATTAATGGAGTATTTTGTAAAAAAATGCCTGAAAACATTCCATTTTCTATTTAAACGAGTATAATATATAAGATTACATATTTGTCAAATTGAATTATGATTAACATGAATCTTTTCTTGTTTTTTATTATTTTTTGAGACATAAAATAGTTAATTGGGTTCAAAGGGATGAACGATTGGAAACGTGTTCTGGAAAAAGGCGGCTTAAAGGCAACTATAGTTTAAAAAAATTCTGTAAAAATGAGGTTTATTAGTATAAATACAACCGTGAGATTTGTTTTTCCTTTAATAGAATATTTATTAGTCGTTGAAGAAGTAAGTTTTGTTTTATAAAAAAGTTATTTATAGTTAGATGAATAAAAAGTATCATTTAATAATATTTTGTAACGTCTAAACAAATTGGACACAGACATTTAAATGATAATTGAAAACATAACTCCTTTATCATTCATGTAATTTTCTCTTAGAAAAAAAAGGTTAACATTTATAAGTTTTCAAAATAATGAACTGAGCATGATGAAAATTAAAGTAATCATTTACTTTTTTACACACTGCGTATTTTTTTTTTATTCAATGAAACAGTATTTTATAACACTTTAATTAAATTAATAGTGACGTGTAAAAATGCTTATTAAATTTAACACCAAGCAGTTAAACAAAAAACATTTAAATGATTAAGCCTGGGTTAATTAAATTAAACACTAAACAGAAAGCATACCTCAAGTTCGTACATCAATAAACTCATACAAATTTATAATTTTCTTCCTCATCTTTGGTGCGGAATTCATATGGTTATTTTTGCCTTTAACAGCTGTAGCCTATAGACTCGTTTACATAAGGTAGATTCAAAATATTATACGTAATAACAGTGTGCGTCTCATTGTTTCGAAAATCATAATAATGGTCCAGGCAACCGGGTTATCAATTTATTTAAATTCTCGTCTATTTGATCTTCGCCAACATCTCTGTGATTGATTGCGCCGGGATCAGTTTCATTACATGCTACGCCATCAGAGGCGAAGTGTGCATTATACCAAAAGCGGGGATCCCCCTGGGTGGGCAGAGATTATTGTTGTATAACGTTTTCATTTGGATGGTCTCTAAATGGACAAAGGTCCCGTTATCGTCACTTTGGACCCATCCATCATCCTCGAACCAAGTCACATTTCGTTTGGTACTGAAAATTTACAGGATGGGTGAAAAATACATTCAAAATTAATGTAATTCATGTATTGTATAAATAATACATATTATCATCACAATTTTTTGTGAAATATTTACATATGTATGATTTCGAGTCATTCCCTTTTAGGACAGAAAAAAATGACTCCTACACATAAGAATTCATGGCAAACATCATCTTATGACGTGACCGTTTATTTTTATCCAATTAATTGATGAGAAAAATGACATAACTATGGTGTTGATTATAAGATTATATTTGTACTAGTCGTTGAATATTTGTACAATTTTTAATTAGTTAATAAAATGTTTAAAATATTTAAAACATGCAATTTCTGAAAAAATATTTTTAAAAAATTGTCTAAAGCGGTACAATGCAAAAAGTCAAACGAAAAAAAATATTCCAATTTTCAGGTGACGACGCAGGTAACGTACCATTTTTTACTATATCCACTCCATATTAGGAATATATTTACACTACAAATTGTCAACCAGAGTAAAAAAACCTTTTTAAACATACATCTCAAAAAACGATTATTGCACGTCACAGAAAAATAAACTTATGGCATTATTGTGTAGTAATAGCCGATCTCAGATAATCTAAAAAAACGAGAGAAGTAAATTGATACCGCTGGAATTCACAAGTTTCTTCAAACGCCCAAAATTGGCCAATGCAGTCTCCAAAACCTTAAAGCCATTCATACGTTTCTAACGGTAAGACTTTTTATTCGCGGTATTGAGGAGTTATATAGACACTATAATAAAATATTAATTCATGTTGCAATAAAATTTCTGTCACCTGTATATTGATGTCACAAGACGAGCCCAATCAGATTTCGTTAAAATTTTCATTAAAGGGAAATACTAATTGTCTATTATACTATATTGATTTATTAGACAAATACTGGAAATTTATTCAGTTTATAACATTATTGACTTTGAAATGTATTACACATATTTAGTTTAAAAATTTACTCATTCTTGAAAAATAACGATAAATCATGAAACATTTCTTAAAAAATACTTGAAACTCTACAGTTTTTTTTAAATAAACTTTTTAATGACAACTTTTTGTATTTAAACTGAAACAATTTTCTTTGTTTTGAAATATAATTATATATGAATAATTAATTTTGTTCATGTGATGGGTTGAATTAAATTTACCTTTCTGTTCACCTTTTAGGGCCAAAACTGACTACTTCTTAAAAAATTATATGTATTGATATTCACGCAACTTTTAAATTTCATGACATTATTGGACAGAGATATGTTTTCTGTTTTCATGGTATTATATTTTTAGCTAACCAACTGATAAATTTTTAATTTATTATATCATACATCTAAAGTCATCTGCGAAAAATTCACGGAAATTTTGATACACCTGTATAATTAAAAATGCAAGTATTAAAATAATTTTAGTTCTTAAAAATATTAAAGGTGAAAATATTGCAAACGTTTTAAATTCAATTTAAAAGTGTATTCGTTTTTCGTATATTACTAGCACAAAAAACCTAGTCTGTAACAGCTCGGGATATATAATTTCGTGTTCAACTTTTGGCGGGAGATGTTTCTAGACTTTGCCGATAATGGCCGATAAAACACTCAAAGCATATTCGAAAGCAAACAAGTGATTATGCAATGATTTATGATCGCTGTCTTTGAAATTAGGGTTGCCAGACGTGAAGCATATCCTTGCCATGCTTTTGTTGTTAGCCTAAAGTACAAGAGTGGCATAAATCAATATCGAGACGGCTCATCGTATACAGATAAAAGAACGTATATTTGCGAGAGGTCAAAGAGAGGAACGTATTACGAATTTGAAAGGAGAACTCTAGATGTTGCGAAAATCTAACTTTTAATTTGTCCAAGCAAAAAAGTAAGTGTAAAATATTATTAACAAGGAAATAAAAGAGTTCAATGTACTCGTATAAGTAACATTAAGGTTATCAACTGACAATACTTGGTGAAACTGCATAATTATAATTTTAGAATTAATTTTAATTAAAAAATTAATATATTAAAAATATTTAGTTTTGATTCACAATTTAAATTGTTTTTTATTTTAAATTTATTAATTTTTTATTTAAAATTAATTCTAAAATTATACTCGTATAAGCTTAAAAATAACAATGACACGTTTTTTAATTCAGTTAATTATAAAACTTAAGATTGTGAGTCCACTTGTTCTACAATTTTCCATGCTTTTCAAATTTACTTTTTTTTTGAGGTGTTCGTTAGTAAAAAATAGTCCTGAATGTGAGTTAAGATATTTCATTATCACGTATTATAAGCGGATGCTTATTATAAAAAGCGTTTGGCAAGAGATCGGCAAAATAACTGAATAATATAAAATTATAAATTCAAGGGTCAGCGATACGCTTACGCCTGTCACAACACTCAAGTCTCTGGCCATCTGGGCGGAAAAGATTAATAAATATTACGTTTTGATATGTCCTGCTTCCCGCCTCGAGATATGATCAGAACAACGAAATATGTAGCAGAATGAATGCCGCAGGAATCCAGTATTCAAATAGATCAAACCAGTTCTTCTGTTTTGGCGTGCATCTCACTCAGACATGGACGCTTGAAACTTGATCTAACCTCTCCTTTACTGGTAATCATAACGAATTTTACAAATGTAATGCAACAATATTTACAAATGTTATAAACCGCTCAGTCAAAAATATTCTACCAAATGAATGATAGTTTATTTGTTCATATAAAATTGACAAATTTAGAGTTAATTGAATTTCACATTTAGTATTATAGTAGTATTATATTACATTCGCCAAAGTGGTAATTATTAGGACATATTTTCAGAAGGGACGACGATAAGTGGGGAAGAAAAGTGTTGAAGTGGCGTCCAAGAACTGGTAAGCGTTGATCAAAGCACTGCAAGATGAATTGAAGACATAAAAAATAGCGTGAGTAGCTTGGATGCGTATGTTAGAAAATCAAGAAGGATGGATACTCATGCGGGTGGCCTACGTTTCAACAGTGGATTGACACAAGCTGATAATGATGATTAACTTCGCCCAGAAACGTGAAAGCTTTTAATGTCAATAAAATAACATAGAAAATCAAAACAAATTCATGACTTCATGAAAAGTTACAATTTTACAGTCGTTGTTTGTAGATTACTCGTATTACTTGTTAGATATTACATAATCCCTATTTTTACTGTACATAGTTTATTTAATAATATTAAAACCATCATTTTTATATTTAAAATGCGTTTTTAGCTCCTTAGTGTATTTAATGTTTTAAAAAATTCAACAGATTTTAAACCTTAGTAATTTAAAATTTAAAAAATGTCTCCTTGACCGAATTTTAGTATACTCGTAATACTTTGTAACTTACCATTATTATTTAGGCAAATATTTTTCAAAAAACTGTTATAATTTAGTATTTGACCTTTAAATATTATGTTAATTTGAGGGGTATAAAATTACCCTGTTAAAAGAGTGAAGGTTGAAAACACTCACAGTAATAGTTCGATTAATTTTATATTATACCCTCTAAATTCTGTTCTTTTTGATGGACAGTTGGGACTTTTAATGCAGATTAAGACATTATTAATGCATTGATATTAAGAGTGAACTTAAATATCAAATATAAACCGATTTATAATTTCAACATTCTGAATAGAACTACAAGTAAAACACTTGTAATAAATGATCGAATAATGAAAGCATTCTTATCTTTGAAAACTTAATTTACGAATTTAACGATCTTAATTATTTAAATATTTAGCTCAAAATCTGAGTTTCAATTTTTTATTTTTTTTTCAAAGATTTACATATTCTTTTATTTTAAATTAACTTGGGTACTTAACAGAGTAGAATTTCATTCAATAGAATCAACATGTTAACGAGTCTATAAATATGAAAATAAGACTAAAAAATATGTTGCCAAGCCAGACTGTTATTTTTATATTTAAATACTCATAATATATATGTTTATTTTCTCAAATATAAATTATAATTACATCTTCTTTTTTAGCTTTGAAGTTTTCTATCATCTAGGATTGTCTCTCTTTGTGCACATTCGCCATGTCTGCCTGTCTTGCGCTGCATTCTCGGTCAAGCCCAGAGTTTTGACATCTTTGTCTACAGTTGCAGTCAAGGTTACCTGTGGTCTTCCAGGTTTTCTCTTCAGCATGGGCTTTCTTCACCATGTGGTCCTTATCTCTCCTAATATAATAATTATATATAATTATAAAATAAATTATAAATAAAGTCAAAAATATCAATACACTTACAAAATACTACATCATAATTTTAGTAAAAAAAAACTTAAATGGCCCAATTAAAAAAAAATTCAGCCTTTAAATTAAACCAAATATTTTCTCAGGATTCAAAACGAAGTCGTTTCTAGATTTTATTATTTGTGAATTGATGGCCGCATAATGTGTGAATAATAAATAAAGCAGGCAATGATAGTTTAGTTTTTGCGGATAAGTGGATTAGCGTTTTAAGGCGGTTTGTAAATTTTTATTTCTTGATTTAAGTTGAAGCGCCATTAATCTCTCATTTGAACCAAATTTGCCGTGGGTACCGTTTTGCAATTTAAATAAGCTTCTCATATATATCTTATATATAAATATATATAAATATATCATATATAAGATAAATATATATATATCGTCTCATATAAACATGAGACATTTAATATGTATTAATGGTAGGTGTCCAAAGATGGTATAATTTAAGCCAATGCTAAATATTTTGAATTTTCGAGTATAAAGCTGCGTTCAGATATAAAAAACAAATTCCCTAAAATTTTGAATAATTCATGTTAAATTTTTGTCATTATAAATGCATTTTAGCAGATTATAATTGTATGTCGAAAAAAGCGTCGGGTCGATCATCCAATCTCTAAATAAAAATCAGATTGATGTACGCCAAAAATGCCTTGAACTAGAATGCTATATTTTCATCGAGTATCTGTCATCTTAGAAAGCCTTCTAGAAATGCACATACGCGATGTTTCTGCTTTGGGTGCCAAGATAAAAGATGGAACTGATATCAGCTTGATATAGCTCCTTAAGACCGATGCCGTTAAGCCTCAACAAGCGATCTTTTGTCTATTATTTTGGTTCGCTTGCGTGACATCTACATCGAATGTTAAGCGGTGTTTGCATACGCCAAAATAAATGTTATGACAGTTGGCCTATTGCCGGTTGGTAGGACTGTCATATTGGCAGTTGGTACCGTGGAGATGTGAGATCGCACCGTGGGCTGGCAGTTGAAGTTTGACTCGCGCCCGTCACAGTGCGCGCGTCCTGTGCGTTCGCTGTGGCGGGCGACGTTTGTGACAATAAACAAATAATATGTGAAACAAGTGTTTATATTGAAAACCTGATCCTGCATCCTTCATCCAGTAAGCCGATGTCCTAAATGGAAGAGGAGGATATCAGAACATAGCATCTATTATATCCGAATATTATGGCGGTGATTAATGGCGACCGTACGTTCCAATTCAAAGCATGTATGCTAAAAGAAAAGGTGTTTATGCATAAGTAAAGTTCCTTATATCATTCCACTATAATAAAACTTTCCATTTTGAGTGATTGGGTTCAAATAATTTGAAGAACTATTATGTAATAATGGTGCGAATTCTCTATATAAGATATAAATCTGATTTTGCTGCAAACAGAAAGAAAATATGAATTTGAATAATTCAGTGGACTACTGTGGAGTAGAAGGAATGAAAAAAGTAACGGCACAAGTTTCCAAGAAAGTAACAAAAATCGCATCAATACAGTTCATTGGAACTCAGTCATAATCCTGCAGCTAAAAAAAACCTACAAATTTGCATGATTTTTAATCAAAGCATAGCCGTTTTTTAGCGGCTTATACATTGACTTTCATTCTCGATGTTCCTCTCTTATAACTTAAGATTACTGTGGACACAGAAACACGTAAATATAAGAATCAAAACATTTCTAACATTGAGATCGCTCGGTGTAAGCCCACACTGATGAAGACAAGCAATGGTAATATTATATTTGCGTCATCGACAGTGATAAAATAATGTAATCATGTGCGACGAGCTAATCATACGGCAAATCGGAGTGCACAGATATGGATGCTTCAGATTTATACTGCTGTTCGCCACGTTGGTGATATCTCTATCGCACTACATTGAATCCGCTAACATTCGTTCTCTTTCTTACGGCATGCCGAATATCAGTAACTGCAATAGTATGTGTCTTATTGATAATATACGGGTACAGTATTAACACGTGAAGTCCAAATAGTAATCAGACGACTAAACAAAGTTACGATGCAAGGGTGCCATGTATACGTCCTCACCTTGGCATTTTTCAGAAAGTAAGAGTATGATAGAATGCTGCCGCCACAAAACTTGAACAGCTTTTATAGTTGAAGCCTAATGCCATGCTAGCTGTTCTTCTTGCAAATCTTCCGTTTACATTCTATGTATAGTTCCCGATGGATTTCTAGGAAGACCAGCCGGGGGGAGGGGAGGGCTTGAATAAAAAGCAGCTGTAGTTAATGATCTCCTTAGGACCCGAAGTATATGTTCCAAAAAAAACACTTATGCCTCTTGACCTACTTTAGTATAGTCTACTTTGTTCGCTCTCTTATATCATCATTCTTTACAAAATCCAAACATTCGCACTCCCCAGATTCTACGTACACAGTTTTCAAAACCCATTATATGGCTGTATTGAATTTTGTAAAGGTTGCCAAGATTCACAGCCATACAAAAGTATAAGGCGATACAGGTGCTGTAGAGAATGCACTTTGTTTTGATCGGGTGAAGCTGTGAGTCTCCGATCCGCATGGAGTTAAAAGATGCTCCAGCGTTTCCAAAGCAGAAAGCGAGCTACTTCTGCAGGCCACCATTCTCTTACCTTTATGCTCAGATATATGAAACTAAATCAGATAAACCAATGTCATTTAATGCAGTCTTTCACTTTTTGTTACAAGCTCATGAAAAATTGAAGATTCTGTCATAAGTAAGCATTTGAACAGTCGTCATCGAAAGAACGTTCAAATTGATTGTCATTATTTTGTGTAAGAACGTAGTAATCGGGATTACGCAGGATAAGGCTTCAGCGGAGGCTGCTCCGAGCCACTCAGCCCGTAGATAGCGATCGGCTCAGCAGTGTACAGATTAGAGCACCTCCAACGTTAATTAAGTCTACATACAATAATTTACATTTTCCCCCCATTTCCTATCGCCCGTGTAGCCGTGTCGCCTCACGCCTACCGCGGCCGATCGTATCCCCGCGATACAATCAAGATCTTCAATTAAGTGAGGTAATGATTCCGGAGACTAGGAAACTACTCCGCGGTGGCTTGTAAGCCTTAAGCATAAAAATGACATCATCAGCCAGCAACAACCAAGATCACCGCACCAGGATAATCTCCAATTGAAGTCATGTAATCAATAATCTTTTACAATAAGATAAAATCCATATTTTTTATAATTTACTGATAACTGTTTGTACGTATTTTTATGTAAGTGATATTTTAATCTACGCAGGCCTATAATACTGGATGTACGATGGTTGCCTGCGTAGAATATAACGTGTACGATGGTTTGGCTTTGTGAGGAACGACAAAGTAAGATAGCGGACAAAACAGTATTCTATAATATAGTCAGTTAAAAGACGAATGTGATTCTGATAAGAACATATACTTCAGACACCGCAGGAAAGCATAAGCTACAGCTGCCTTTTTTCATGTCTCCAGGTTTATGCCATGTTGGAAGACTGTTGGGAACAAAAAATACAATGTATAGTACTCGGCGGAGCTACTGAATACAGAGCTGACATAGCATAATACGAGGATCATGGCAGCTAGCAGAGCTTTGTGGCGGCAGTTTGTGAAGACCATATGCTCCAGTCAAAGGAACTGATATGGTGTGTGTGTGATATGTCGATATCTATTTGTTTTTTATTAATTTAATCGATCTCTCCACCATAAGAACAGGCGACGTGTTTTGTGTTGTTGTCTGGGAAAATCTGCCATTTTTTATAAGATCCTTCATGAACTCGAACTTCGAAAAAAGATTCAAAAAAATTAATGGAAAGATATTATATAAAGGTTTGAGACGATTATTTTTATTTTCTAATTTTATGATAACATAAGTGTCATTTCCACATTTTGAAAGCCACTTAATAATAAATATCGTATTGTTTTTTCTCTCCTTTGAATCCCAATACATACCTAAGTAATTCGTATTTATTTTTTGCGTAGAACAGTACGATCATTAATATTGGCTATCTAAGTGTTTATATTTCACATTGTTGACAGTAGCAAACATCCATTATACATTATTGATATTTTTTCATTTTTAAATTTTTACATGCAGATTATTTTAAATAAAATATTTTCGAAGATAAACTTGTAGGTTCTACTACACGGTAGTTCGCCTTATCTCAAAAAACACTTCACACTATAGATAGATGCAAATAAAATCCATTAATATCTTCTGAAAAATATATATTTGTAAATATATTTTGAATTGTTTTATGAGATGAAATTAATACACGTTATTTATAAAGCATTTCAACAATTACTTTAAAGATGCCTCGTAACAATCGTTTTTAGAGTTGAAATTTATGTTATAAATTTTGTAAAAGTATTGAATATTTATAGATTTTTTTTTTGTGGAAATTTACTATTTGATATTTGGGCATTATCTCAACTACTTTTAGACGTATAACATTAATATTAGGCATATGAGATAGTTTTTAATTCTGTTTAAGTGAGGTCATCAAAATTATTAAGTAATTAAAAAGATTTTTGTAAATGAAAGTAAAACTAGTTCACAAACTAATTCATTACAATTATCGATATTTAGTTTTATAAACCCACGCCAGAATAACGTATTAAGTATAGCTTTAGTTAAATAACTGATTTTATGGATAGTTTTTGTTCTAAGATGTACCTGGCCTGAGTTTATGTTGACTGTTGCGAACTAATAAGTCATTAATAGATAAAATACAATATAACGTACAATTTTTTAATAAATGAAAAATGATTTGCAATATATTAAACACAAAGAACAAGCATCATAACCCCGTCACAAGGGCCAAGTCGCCGGTCACAATGGGTTATTTAACATTCCTGAACCAGTACAGTACAATGTTTCATCGCCGCACACAGTGGATAGGAAACCAACTGTAAGATCGACCATCTTATCTCCCTGGAGACAAGAATCTCAGATCTGCGACCCGGATGGCCAGCAGCACTCCAGCAGCAGCCGCATGCTAATCCAATCACTTACTTCTTCAGCTCGGCTGAAAGAAAATTTATGCCACTCGCGGAGGGGATCTCGATTTATGGTCTGACTGAAGCTAAACACATCCCCAGGAATTCGCTTACCGGCATATCTGAACTGAAGCGACCTTAATAAATACGAATATTTTATGGTGGAATTCGATTCAGAATATTCGCATTTCTGATGCGAGATTTTTACATTTTAAATCGATTCCATGTAATATCGTACGGATTTGAAATACCTGTGACATGAAGTTTTTGTATTTTAAATTGAATCTGTGTATTATCGTGCGTGTTTGAAATATTTGTGATATGACACAAGCTTAATATTATTACTTTCCGCGTTGAAAAAAGAATTTTATGTTTAGTATATGTATATTTAAGTAATAATAATATTGTAATATAGTCAATGATCTATAAAAGTAGATTAGAATATTGAAATAATAAAATAATATTCTAATAAAAATTAAAAAAATAATTAATATATAATGTATGTTATTTCAATGTTAAGCTTAAGAAAGAAGTGGCAACAATAATCGATTATATTTTATAGACATAATAGATTTGAAATATTAAAACCCATTTTTTAAGCATCTCAGAATAATCCTAAATTAGTAGATTTAAATAAAAAAAAATGGTCTCTTATGTTTTGATAACAATATGAACATTTTGATTTTATTACGTACTTAAATTCATTTTCACTTTTACACGTCATCTAATGATCTTTTGTTTACGTTACTAAAAAAATGTTATAATGCCGAATAAATTATGTATTTTGAATTAAGTACAAATGTATTTTCTTTGTAATAGATCTTAATGATAATAACAGCAAAACTACTTTTTCTGACAAATTATTTGGCATAAAAACAATTTAAGTATTTTTTTACGTATCTTTTACCTACGTTTTTTTTCTGTTTTATTTTTTATATTGACCTTAAATCGTTACGAAAAGAAGATACTTTTGGATTTACTGACTCAAATCTGTAATTATAAATTATTTTTGTAATAGTAAAACTTTTTTAATTTTAAATATCTGGACAAAAAAACTAAGAATATAAGTAACATATTCATATATGCTACCATTCATCGTTTCGATAACACTCTGAAAGTGTCTAATTTTAAAAGAGCGATTTTCAGATTAATTATCATTACTCGTACTTAAAGTGAAATAATGTAAACGTTTTTCTAAAATTACTAAAAAAAACCTCGTAAAATTTCTTATTGTGATCATAAATAGCACTTGTAAAATATGTTTTGAAAGTTATATTTTTGTGCAAAAAAAAATTAACATTCATTCAATTAACACAGATAACATTTTATAGTTTTTCTGTGTTTCTTAAATTATATAATTAAATAAAAATTATATTAATAACATATCAATAACTGTGGAATTTAAGTATTTTGTATTAAATGAAGATCGATCAACATGCCATGGAGAGATCCATGCTTGCAATGAATTTGAAAATGTAATCCAAAATGAGAATATCCGAAGAAAAACACAAGTAATGGATTCTAGGGAATGAAAATGTACTTTCAAGTGGAAATGCGCGAGATACTTATGCCGACGGACGATGAAGAAGAAAGAAATATATTGTATTGGTGCCCAAGAACTGGCAAACGTTACGTTGACCAATCCAACGAAGACTCAATATGTACTTCTTATTCTTGTTTGCGGAAATTAAAAAAAAAACAGTTCTTTAGGCAACATCTATCTGTAACATCATAGCTATTCATTTGAAATAATGAAAACAGAAGAGTGTATAAAATAGTAGTATTTAAGTTAAGCGTTGTATTTTTGGGTATAAGTATTCAAATCATTGATCTAACGTCCACATTCCATGCGATTTTGGAATGTTTTTTTTTAGTCAGAAATAATTCAGTGTCCGCATTTATGATTCTCACAGTTCCTCACGGCTCCTTACACGTCCGACAGGCCGGGCCTCATTATTCAAATCCTGTCGATATCATCTCGATGCAAAAGCACGGCTCACTTAGGACCGACCCGCAGACAGGCCAAACGAATGTACCATGAATAAAACATAGAATGAATACCATTACTACGCACACGGCGAGTGACTGACGGGGAGTCCATCGCAAGGTGGAAGGCTACAGTCCACCGCACCAGCGAAAGGTCCAAATCGAACCAAGAGCTCTCCTCTTTAAAGTCTGCTGATCCATTCGTCCATTGAGACCGTCGTTCACATGATATGTTTGTAAATGTCATGAGAAAATGTTAACTGAGTTGTGAATAATAAAATAGAAAAAAAAAGATTTATTACATTTTACCAGCGCATTTGTATGCGTAACGTTTACGTATCATAAAAAATGAAAAATATGTGAAAAAGTAATTTTTATGTCTGCTGTAATTGATTATTTTAGTAAATTTACTTATAAATCCTTCATAAAATTAAAAATTAGTTGTATCTAACGAAAATTATAAATACATACATTAAATAAGACAATGCAGCCGTATAATGGGTTTCTTAAATATATGTATGTGTTGAATACTTGCGGGTACGTTGTTTGACTTTATGAGGAATGACGAAGTGGATGACCGGATCAAACAGCATTACGCATTACATTAAAGCCTAAACTAAAACTGCCGTTGAAGTACAGACAGAATGTCCTCGACGGCAGAGCTGACATGGGATGAGACGGCTGGGAGAGCTTTGTGGCGGCCACTAGCGATGACCGTATGCTCCAGTTAAGGGAGCGGACATGGTATTGATGGTGATTATATATTTATCTTAATTTCACACATTCGGTGATGGAAAGGTATATAATGCTAGAAATACGATCGTTATGTAAGTCTATGATTCAAAACATTTTTTATAAATAAGTATTTATTATTTATAAGTAATAGATGTAATATACGAGTGCATTGTTTATTAGCCATACTGATATTTTTTTAAATAAACCGATCGAATCCAGCAAGGTATTGTTTTCAGAACACTATTTTATTGTATGAGACTTTTGTAACGTCAATATAGCCAATCACAAGTTGATTATGATGGTATTTATAAAAATTCTTTGATATTCGCATGGATTCCATGCCTAGACAGTTCACTCTATGGTACCTGGCCATAGCCGCTCAGCCATATCCCTCGGCATTGCACATAATTAGCAATGAAGCATTTCTCTGTCAGGTAGCTCGCCATAGCTGTCGCTCAAGAAGACGCCGCCTCACGCTCTCAGTGACCAATGGTCTGCTTGGTGCCCCCCACCATCAAGAACCCACCTGCAGACCACATCTTCCTTCTGCGGTACTTTCTATAACAGCAGACAATCAATTTTCTTCTCGGTCTTGTTCCATCACGCTTAGCGCGACTACTTGATACGAGCACTAGATACATACTCTTAAATACGCGTACTCCAAAGTAACTATACAACATATTAAATTTTATCAACTTGTTCAGAAAGTACTCTTAATTTAATTTTTAATATCTTTAGTCGTTTCAAATTATCAAGAATTCGATATTTTATTTCTTCGTGATTTCACAAATTAGATAAATTTATTCTGATGATGTTAATCACCGACTTACTCGTACATCAATTAATGTCTTTATTATGTCGTCATCAGCTTCAAAAAGCCTTCCAGAACGTGGTGCATCTTCAACTTGTAAATTTCCAGACTGAGTTTACAGAAATTTAAAAGATTTTCTCTAATTTCTTTTGCTTTAAAAAGATTTTTACTTCTTTGATAGAAAAATATGCCGAAAATACTGCTTTTAACTTTTCATAATTTAAAAAGTAACAACCAAAACCTGCTGCGTACAATAAATCGAACTTTTTTACGAACAATCCCTGCTCCATCAGCTGTAGCAATATAGGATGACTATGCAGCTTAAGTGTAAAAAAACCACGAATCAACACAATTATGTCCTGTATTGTGAAAAATCAAGATAATTTTCTGAAGAACCCATTATTTTAACTAGGAGTATTTACCTGTATGAGAATAAATTTTAAGTCTTATAAACGAGTTAAAGGTATGGTAAGAGAAATTTCAGAAAAGCAATAATAATGAGTGTCGATCAAATAGGTTTAAAACCTTCACTAATTTTGTTAATGGATCGAAGATCAATCGTTAACATATCATTGTTTATAAGGCGAATAGTCCATTTTTGGATTAAATCAATCTTATCCGTTAAAAGTTTTAGTGCTTTATTCGTTAATAATTCAATTTGATACAGCCGTTAATAACATTCAATAGAGTTTCAAGGCAATCAGTTGCTTATATTAACCATTAAAGTAGTAATGATATCGCATTCCTTAGTAACTCATATATCCAATTTCTCATTGTTACTCTTACCCTATTATTTATATCGCTTTTGGTCAAAATGATTAAATTATCACATTACTGGGCATGAAATGATTTTGATATTTCGCTAGAAAAGAACCAGTTGTCAATTATTTCATCGTATGCTGAAAATCTTTAGCATCATTACGAAAATCGATTTGTTAATATCAAAACATAAATCAAAGCAGAGTTCATAACTGGAATCCAGATGAGATCATTTAGGTAGCGAATATTTGATATATGATATCGATTAAAACGGTGCCACCGGTTAGAGTTTAAACAAAAAGTAAATAAATTATTACCCATATTAAAACTTTGATCTTTTTTATCTTATTTTTCTTACATGTGAATAGTAAGTTTTAATTTCTAAGCGTGAATATTTTAAGTATTGTTATGAAGTATTATGCATTTTTAAAAACAATGTGTGACGTAAAAGAGGGTCGATTCCCTCTTAGGAAAAAATGTACCAGGCCTCGAATTTAAAAAAAAAAGTACAAATACACCCAAAATATTCTTCGAATACTACAGTGCTGTCACTTTCTTTTTATATAGATTTTTAAATATTTTTAATAGAATATTATTTTATTTTTTCAATATTCGAATTAACTGTTACAGATCATTGACTATATTACAATATTATAAGTATTTTTTTTTTCTAAACGAACTAATGCGTATTATGAATTTGATGTACAGTATGTGTATATTTAATTACTTATAACATTCTTTTTACTCCTGCCATATATATTACCAGGTGGAATTTTGGGTGCAGGGATGTCTAAGGGCGTGATTTGGATAACTATCCAAGTTTTAGCTGACAGTAGTGAGTAGCAGCATTTTGTGGTGAACATTTGCTCGAAGTATGGAACGGATGTGAGGAGAGGGGACGTCGGAGATCACTCGATAGAAATTTTTCTTTAACGTGTTGCGGTGAAAATATATTTTCTTGGAAATTTATTTAATATAATAAAATATTTAAAAAATACATATTTGAAAGTTCACGAAATTGTAAATTTAATTTTGTGTGTACATTACAAATTTATACCATTTCATCGTAATTTTTAAACTCACTTTATTCTCTTGAGTGGTATTAAAAATACTTTTTATAATATAGTACAATTACAAGAGACATTGACCAGCGAAAAAAAGCCACATTTAATAAAATAAAACATTGATATAAATCCTTAAATATATATTTAAGGTTAGATCTTACAAATATTATTAATAATATATAACTTATTTTTCTAACAGAAACATTTTCAACTGTGACACGTTCACAATTATTCTGTAATCTTTCTCGTAAAGTGTCCACATGAATACTGTCATCCTTCCTTAGTTGGGGTCAAGCCATTCAAAATAGCTCATCGCTCGTTCGATACAAGGAGATCGGAATGCGAAGCCGGCCCCTGCTCACCAGCGCTATTATCTAGCAGCGCTTGATAATTCTATGCAAATGAGCCAAACACTGTATCAACTATCAGCGATCTGGGGCACTGAGGCCGAGACTTCACCAGGGATGTGAGGCTTCAGAGCCCTGACCAAGGCCCGGCCTCTGCCTCTGCCACTACCTTCTAATGGTCTCAGAATTTCGATGGTTGATAAGAAAAGCTAATACTCTCCAAACAACAATGAATGACCACAATCTGACTTAAAGAAGCGATAGATATACTCGTACAAACACTAATGGTTAATATTTGTTTGGAAAATCATTTTGTTGGACTGCGCTATTAAAAATGATTTTAAATTAGAAATGATTGATTGATATGTAAAAACGATTCATCAGTATTTATTATTAAGCTAAAGAACTAAAATAAATATTAAAGTATTTTTTTGTATTGTACTGTAACGGAGATATTTTTCAAATCGAATACCGCGATTTTCATATAACGGTCCCTTATACGTTGTTATTTTGGGTGTAATCATCTCTTAGGACTACATAGTCCAGGCATCAGTTGACTAAATACACTTTTTTCAATAGATTAAAAGGCATGTGCCAAGTTAATCAAGTTTTATTATAAACGTTTTGAAACGTTGTTTATAGACAGTTTTTTCAATATATCGAAAAAAACAAATTAAACCTTTAATAAGCTTTATGATCGTTGGTTTTTTAAATAGTCAGGTGAGTTGAGTATGAAATTACGAACGCAGATATAATCTTGTAGGTAAATTAAACCATAGTTTCAAACGCAAAGCACTAATACAATTATTCGCGAAAGAAATTACTAATTAAATTGTGTGAAGTTACCTTCTGTGGTGAGTTTTGTACATCATAAATCTTATTAAGCGCATTTTAATTTGACTGTTTTCTTGGTCATATGAATTCTTCTTTAATTGGGCATATCCATTTAAATTTTGAAAAATAATATTTTCTAGTAATCAATGAAGACATAAATATTTTTAACAATTGGAAAACTTACAAATAAAATATGCCCATGTCTAGTCCATTGCATTCAACGTTGACCACTGTGATAATTTATAATGTAATATATTTCGTTTATATTTGTGCGTGTATCAATTTTTGGACATAGCAGAAATGACAGGCGTCAGCCCTAACGTGGTTATGGCTTCCTAGGCACATGTTTTGGAGATACGCAAAAATACAGATTATAATAATTTCAGTAATGATAGTGTTCTGTCTGCGGGCAATTTTGGTTGTAATGCAATACGATTACGTTGCCGGCCATTACCCATTATCTGGCGTGTGAAGTCGTTTATGATCTCATTCCTCGTGGCTGAACAACCTCCGGGACATGTAGCGGACCCTACTGGAATCTGCAGTCACAAAACATGTTTATAAACGTAGATTTTAAAAAAGCTTACTAGTAAACTAAACTCGCAACCATAAAAAATAAAGGCGCAAAACACAACGCTAGTTGAGTAACCGTTCGTATGCTGTATAATGTAAATTATTACTTAATTCGTTTTGAGTGAATTCATCACTACCATAAAAACTTATACTTGTAATTTTATCCCAATGTATTTTCTTATTCGTTTTAAACACCTAAAAATATAAGAGTCTCTTACATGTTGGCGTCGTTAATTGCATGTTTTATCACACGCATATTCTTGATTTATTTGAGCAGCAAGGGGCCGTAAAAACCAAGCAGCAGTTCAAGAAAGTATACCTAATTTTTTTAAAGACGTGCAGACGACAACACAGACCACGTCTCTTGTTCTCATGGATGATGCACTCTATCAGAGAATGTCTCAAGGTTTATTGTTCGCCCGGATCACACGATCACAGGCGTCATATAAGGGAAGCCAAATCTTTTGTTTTAAGTATTACAAACAATAAAAATATAAGATTCTTTAATGCAAGAGGTTGCCTTGATTTTTTTGTTCTTTTACGTATTATTTTATTGATAATAAAATTGACATACCTATTTATAGTGGCAGGATGTGCCCAATTGGGATCTGAAATAAAAATTTAAAAATATATTTAGTTGTCAAATATAAATTAAGCATGTAGAAATTCGTATTAAACAATATAGTAATACATGGCAGATATCTTATAACCTTTTCATAAGATTGTAAAATTACCTCAATGCTTCCGAAGTCTGGACCATTTAGTCCTTAGAGGCGGTTCAACTCAACAAGACAACATATAAAGAACTGTTTATAAAAAATCGTCGCAAGCGCAGTAAGAAAATCTAAATGGTATAAAAATGCGTGCGTCATTTAAGAGTTTTAATTGTTCTTCTATTGGAGTCCTAAAGCTGAGTAAAAACAAGGATTATGTTGCCCGAGAAAACTTTATGACCGCAATTTGTTGTGAAAATATATTTCAGCTAGGAAATGGATATAGATGAAAAGGGATGACCTGAATTTTTTTTGTATAATCAAATAAAACAACATTTTTATTTAAATAAAATCATTTATATTTCATTTAAAAACACCATGTAGAAAAAAAACTGATAACTTGAATGATTTTAAAGTTTATTTCAAACTTGCTAATAAATTAAACAATACAATGTATTATTATGGTAGAAACAACGCCTAGAAAATTTACACAGAAGTAATAAATAATTTTGATATTTATAATTTTATAATTAAGTTGATTTATTGAGAAATACAAACGTGAATTAAATCATTGCATAATTTAACGGTCCGTAGTTGCGCGTGAGGGTTATTTATGGGAAAATATACTAAGTAAGAAAAAAACCCCGAGCATTCTCCTCACGGGTTATATTCAATAGTATAATCATTAGTTTAATTCAAATCACTTAATCATATGGAATTTATTATTTTCTTGTTTTCTAACGAGTGCAAGGCAGTTTAATTACTTCAGAATTTGTAAATCGTTTGTATACATTATATATTTTCGCCATTACTTTGAATTCGTTGCACATGGAATGTGATTTATATGCGGTCAATCACCATACATTATAAAAAAATATATGCATTATAGAATAATATAAAATATTTAAATAAATTAAATAGGACCATATGATCACCACAATTCATCGCCTATAACAATGATATATGAGAACGTATTATTTATGTAAACAAATACAGGAGAATATTAACAGATGGTGATAGTGATGTTGGTGTCTCATCTGTGGATTCTATGACGCTTACCATGTTACATATGGTTAAGCGCTGTATGTGGAGTGTTGATCCGCCAACGTCATAGACTACAGCCTGATATTCACGCATCATCCTTATTATTAGAGGAATTTACTATGAATGACTGGCCTTCACTGGACGACTTTCGTCTACCACTATTTTTTTATTAATAGGGTATGACTGGCATTTTACGGGTGAGGGATCAAATTCACACCAACCGTAATTACCGGGGTATTTTAGAGCTCAGAAATTGATTAAAAATCTTTTATTCTTATCTCCGTCAGGGATCGAACCCAAGACGTTTGACTTACCAAGCAAACGCTTTGATCATTGTGCTATACCCGCTGGCAAACGCGCATGTAATACTTACATTTCATTAAACTAAAAAGTTCTGTAAAGAAAAATATTATGCGTAAAATCTCACGCGTTGGAAGTGAAACTTTTTAGGCTTAAGAAACCATTGATTTTTTGCATTGCTCTATTTACATTTATAAAACTTCTTAGGTTTTCACGGTCAAATTTGGTATTGTGGTTTTTCAAAAGGTCAAAGACACAAAGTCGTCAACCCTAAACAATACCCCTGCAATTGTAGCCTTAATATTGGTGCTAGAAAATTTGTCAAGTCCCAAAAGTCATAATCCTATTTACATTTTTGACGGTTTCATTAATATATTACTTGAAGACGTCACTTCTGATTCAATTCCATTCAAATTATCTACACCCACTTACTGCGTCTTAACCTTACGACGCTATCGATGCGTCAAGTATATTTGGGGTTATTAGAAAGTTTCCCACCACGTTATTTGTTACTTTCTAAAGTATATAATTTATTTTTTCCAGTAAAGAATCTTTGGGTAAGATGTTGTGACTTTGTGAGGAATGACGATGTGAGAGATTGGAAAGTAAGGCAGTCTTCCATTTCATACGAAAAGAGACGAAATTTGACCTGGTTGGGACATGTACTTAGGATGCCGCAGGATAGCATAAACTAAAACTGTGATCTTATAATTTTTCATATAATGAATTCGGCAAAGCTATTCTCCTTAAGGGTGTAGATATCATATTCAGCATGAGTCTACTGTTAAACATAGTCATCCCGCATGAACTTTTATCCCTCTCAACTCTCCGCTTTCCGCATCCAAGATCTTCCCCATTGACAGTAGTGTTTTTACTTTTTTCTTCTCGACATGTTTCGATCTTTCATAGCAATCAATAAAAACTGATGGCAGCATTGCTAATGATGAAATTAAATTTAAGAACTAACCTGATTATATTTTTCTCGGAAGTTAATCTTACAGAATGCACAGGGCACGGGGTTCAACATTTTTAATTTGTTCGGAGATTAATCCTCCATCTGGTGAATGTTGCGCAGTCACCTTCGCTTATTTGATTTTGTATCTTCAGCATTTGTTCGTCGGCCAAGACAATGGCGGCCGATATCAGATCATTATTGGTCAATTAAAAGAATGCTGGAGCGTCCAGAGTGAGTAACTGCAGGCCGATGCTCAAGCATGTAGACATAAATAGAAGTAAATTGTACAACACGGGTCAGTGGTATGGCGCTTGTTATGAAAGCACCTTTCTTCAATATATCATGCCAAAATGATTCAATTCGATTGCTTCGTCTGAAGTCATTACTTTACTAACATCCACGGAGCTCAAACGGCTTTTCAGGATAGAAAACAAGATATTGAAGAAAAAAGATTTGTAGTATAAGATTAATTTTTTTGGAGTGAGGATCATTTGGTACAAGCGAGGCGGTGTACCCAGGCGGTTAAAGCTATTAGTATTATTCACTTCAAATATTGCTTAATTGTATGGTCGTTGGATTTTGAAGCATGCACAAAATATATCATATTTTCAGAAGATCATAAGGTTTTATAGTGCATTTATCATTCAATGAAAAATTTAGATCCTTTAAATTTATGACGGCCTATTCTTCTTCAATGATTATTCAGCCTTCCTTCTTTTTGGCAACATATTTTTTTCTTTACTTAATTAAGTAACTTAACTTATTTTGTAACTATTTCAAATATTATTTTAACTTTTTCTTTAAGCCCCTGTCACTCATATTGTACATGGTTTATCTTTGGTATTCTATTTACACTCTACAACATATTATCACCAAGAATTCCACTACAAAGTTTTATCAGCTGCTATTATTGTTGTCTTGTGACAGGACATTTCCGCACCTCGAGGACCACTTGAGAACATTTATGATTCATGATGACCTTCAGGGTGAAATCCCGGTAATTGAAGAAGAGCCTATATTTGGGTGTTTGTTAATCATTTAAAAAAAATCTGATAATCACCACAGTGCTCTCAAGTCCTGACCATGTAGTCCTGAAAAACGATAAGTAAGACGGTGAAAAAAACATTAATTCGGTGATCGAACGAGAAACCCGCTCATAATTTTGTCCGGCAACTGCAAAATTTCAATCGTATTTGTCTTGTATTTTGTGTAATTGAATAAAATTTTTCATGAATATACATTGTACTTAATATATCACTCACGTTATTTATTTATACAGTGTACATCATACAGTTTTATAAACAATACAAATATTTTACCAAAACAGTAAAATTGAGATAACCGTTTGACAAGAAACAGTGCATGATGGCGGCAAGTCTTGCCTTGTTTCGCAACAATGTATCCCGCAGATTAGTTTTAAGCACAGCCGTGGTCGGCTGAAGACCGGCCCAGCTGATGGCTCGTGGTATCGGATGTCGAAGGCCATCGTCTCTCTGGAGTCTAATCGAAGGCTACACCACATCTCCCCGAGGCCATTACACAGCTGGTAGATTGCAGAGCTATCGGCAAATAATGACGATACAAAAAAATATGCGGTAAATATTTATAGGTTAGTTTGTTTCTGGATCTAAAAACTACCAAACGTAGTTTTTGTTGAAGAATCATTTTTTACTGGTTGAGGCATTATGTTAATTACCCGGTAATCTTATAAAAATGTTTGAAATTCAGTAGTTTCTGATGCCGTGGATTTGTAAATATTCTCCAAATATACTAGGGAGTGTCTTTAGCAAGATAACATACAGTAATATCACCTTACAGTGGCCTTAACCCATTCGCATCGATGTCGGCATATGCCGTCATAAGATTCCCCGACAGTTGACATCGGTTGACATGATATATTGTTTTGCTACTTTCTTAGAATAGTTTTTTATGCATCATCTGATAGCTAAAGTATACAAGAACCAATGTGATATTTGAAAATAGACCTGATAAGTACATTTATGCTTCAAATACTATTTTATAACTGATAGTATAATTTGTATTCAAACCGAGCCGTAGTGAAAAGGTTAAGAATTGATTAATTGTTTTTATTTTTTTTTATTAGGCATTGACATCAGCTCAATATAGCCTTTGCAGGCTGCTGCCGAAAAAGCTTCGATATACGATCTTGACTTTTATTTTTGTTCGCTTTTTGTACATGTATATGTAAAAATGTTGGTAATATAAGAAAAAACGTTGCGTCGCCATTTCGCTTATTTTGACAGTCGATGGTTCGTCAAAGAGCTGATAGGCGAATGGAGGGCGCTACATGTGTTACAGAGTGCTCCCTTCACTTTCAGTCCGAATCTCGACGGAGGTAGATTATTCATTGTTTTTAGCCAGAACTTAATACGGAAGTTTGTCAATCTTTTGTCTAAAATAAATGGAAATGTGCTTCTTAAAAAAGTTCTTGTTGTTTGTGACTCCACATCCCTCCTCACGCGTCTCAATGACAATCCCGGCGGCATGGAGTCGTTTATAAACGGGGATATTATTTTAAGGACACGTTTTGGATATCTATTTCTTCGGCTAAATGAGTCTAATGTCAACATGTCACTAGATAGCATCGAACTCTTGCATTTAACTAAAAGTCAAAATAATTGAATAATACATTTTTTTAAGAGATACAGCGTTTGCAATATATTATGGCCTTATTTTCTGAGGATGATAAGATAAGGAAGCACACCGCAATGTCCTCCTAGGGTAAGTTTAGAGATAAAGTTAGTTTTGGCTTCGATATATTATCCTCATTGCAGGGGTTATCCACAAGGCTCAACCCAAAACCAACGATTGAAAATATGGCCATTAAAATCTATGGCTATAATGTATAAAGGATATATTATTTGAATATTATATTATCGTCTAAAAATCTTAAAATTCACTTAACTCTACAAAATGTAAGAATTCATTTTAACGGTAGGCTATATCAATTCAGTTATGTAGTTTTATTATTTGACGAAATCAAGAGTAAATTATTGATGAATGGTGGAAACTATTATGTTTTATTTTATTAAATGTTGTAAAAAAAATGTAAAGAAAAACTATATTTTAGTGTCTTTTTAGAGTTTTTTTTTCAATGTTTTCAACATCTACTTTGAGATCCATTATAAATAAAAAAAAAAATTATTTATTTAACTTGTTTTTACATGAATCGCGTAAGATATGTTTTCTGCTTAGGAGACTGCAGTTTCGACTAACTCGTAGCCTTTCTCAATCCATAATTTGTCAAGAAACAACTCTTGACAAGTGAAGTCTCTTGCTGTCTCTGTAGTCTCTTGACAAGTGATGGATTGAGAAAGGCTACGAGTTAGTCGAAACTTCAGTCTCCTAAACAGAGAACATATCTTACGTGATACATGTAAAAACAAGGTTAATATATATAAATATTTATTATTATTTTTAGAGTTTAACTAATGCAAGTGATCTGTAACAGTTAAACATAAAACCATAAAATTCATTACAATAATGAACATTGTATCTTATAAAATATATGCAAATTTACTTACAAGATATGATATATGATCAGCACTTGTTATAAATATGCATCGCAAAGTCATTAACTCAAAAGTAATGTTATTCAATTAATTATTTCAGGAAGATCCCGCTGTAAATTTCTTCAATGTGTATTTATTAATCGCACGACCTCATTAGTGAGGTATCATTTGTTATTAATATTTTAAGCGTTTCTTGTCCAATCAACTTGTAATTAAGAGAACCAGCCATTTGATTAAAGAGGCTGTTGTAGAGACGAGGTGTGGAGTAGGGGATATAAGGTAACGGAAGTAAAGCACTTACTACGGAAAACGTCAGTTTTTCAGACGGTTATCGTTCAACACTCTAAACAGCCTACTTGAATCAGTGCTCCATTTACGTGACGCGAAAATGATATTATGAGTTGTCGTTAATTGCCTGCTTACTTAGTTATCAATAAAATGTTGCATTTTATCTGTAATGCAAAATATAGGATTGTATCTCACATCCTATGACATGCTTTCAATTAAATATATATCCTGTTGTAATATATATTTTTTAATTGAAAATAAGCTTGATTTAATATTACTATGTATTCTCTTCTTTTAGATACCGTCCTTAATAATCAAAATAATCCGAATTTACACTTCAATTATTATTATATTAGTATTTGTATAGCGCTCTTTTATGACCGAATGATCATTCCAAGAGCGCTTCTTTGCCTCTCTGAGTAAAAAGGTGGGTCTTGTGTCTGCTTCTGAAGGATGCCTCTGCTTTAAGCTCTCTTATGCTTTCCGGTAGTGAGTTCCAGGTCATTGGCGCAGCGTAGCTGAAAGCCCGATTGCCAAAGACCGTGCTAGGACTACCTCCCGTCAGCTGCAGGGTGCTTCTATTTGCTCTAGCCGATCTGAGTGTCTCTCCACGCGTGCTTATTTCTGAAGGCTTAATAAGTTCTGTCAGATAGCCCGGTGCAGTTCCGTTGAGTGCCTTGTAAGCTAAGAGGCATAATTTATACTGAATTCTAGCCGAAACTCGTAACCAGTGCAGTCGGTGTAGTATTGGAGTAATGTGACAGAATTTGGGCGCGTTGTAGACTAGTCGTGCCGCTGCGTTTTGTAACGACTCAATAAATTGTTTACACGCAATAATAATATTATGAAGGTTTTTTCGTGATATAGTAAGCAATTTGATATTTTATTTTGGTAGAGGAATTTTAATTTAAAATCATTAACTGTAAAATATTTGGTTTTATTTCACTCCTGTATTCAAAACATTATACGCGTTTTCCCTGAATTTAATTAGAATTATGTTCATGCAGTAACGCCAAGAATTGTTCAGTTCATGGCAATTGTGTTCGTTCTCAATGTTATGGTGTTACTATTACAATAAATTTATCAACAATTAAATTTGTATAAATCATAATATCTTGCTCTTAATTTTTTGTTTCTTATGTTAAAATATTTGTCTAACGCATAATATATAAAGTGGTCTGAATTTAAATAAATTTTCAGTCACATTTTAAATCGACTTTTGGTCAGTTTTTTTTTAATCAACGACAGGCTTAATACTTTCATTTTATAATGTTAGTTAGCTCAGGTAAAGTTGGAAAGACTGAATCGGGTTGATATAACTGCACTCAAATTTTTAAATTATGCAAAAGAATAAAAAAGAAAAAAATATTTGATTTTATATTCTGACGACAAAATTATTTATCTTGAACTGAAAAATACGAGTCATTTTAAATTGTAGAATATTTTTACTCAAAACAAGACAAAATTTTATCTTTGGCCGGCGGGTATAGCTCAATGGTCAAAGCGTTTGCTTTGCAAGCCAAAAGTCGTGGGCTTAATCCCTGACGAAGATTTAAAAAAATAAATTTTAATCGATTTCTGAGCTCTAAAATACCCCTGGTTGGTGTGAATTTGATCCATCATTCGTAAAATGACAGTCATAGTATCTATGTGTATACATAAAAAAATATGATTAGCATATTTAAAAATTAAAAACAGGGCTAATTATGGTTCATTTTAAAATACTTCAGCTAATGTATATTATCGATGAATAATAAAGAAAATCACTTTTTTAAGTAGCGCAGTAAAAAAGTAATTTAATATGAGCCTTCAAACTTTGTTATGTACAATGTATTGCGTTGATAATTAAACGTCAAATTTTGTGCTGACTTAACGGAATCTGAGAGAGCATAAAAATGAGGCTCCACACTCCGCCGCTGGCAATTTCGGGAGCAAATGTCCAAGTCATCGTTCTGTAATAAAGGTCGTGCGGTTTTATTTATACGTGAAAGAGTTCTTCAGACGGGTCCGTGTGGTCCTGAGGCATGCTTGTTCAATATCAAGGCTGATATGAAACATCCACTTGCAGCCCGTGGAACCTTTTCACGGGATCTGTAAACCTTTTTCATCACTAGTCCTCTTCGTGACAATCCAATCAAGTACTTAATGATTATTTGAATATGAATCACACACTTTATAAATCATATTTGCTTTCCAATTAGAACATAAAAATATTTATAAGCTTTTGTGCCTGTCTGAAATAACCTTTGCTCTTAAGCATTGATTTATTGTACTCAAATTGACTTGATGACTATGATTTTTTTAATATATGGCTACTATGATTGATGCCATATATCTCGACAAACTTCCAAGACGAGGCTTAGAAGTTTGAAGAGGAAAAAGCTGTTGTAACCAGAACTCTTTTATTAGTATATTTATCAGATTTTTTTATTTTATTTATTATTTATTTATTATCTATTTGATTTATTTTAAGGAATTTTATTGATTATTCTTAACAGTAAGTACTTCATAGCGATCAAATTATCGACTTACAAATAATTTTGAAAAGCAACAAATACTTTTTTACGTTTTTTTTCAAGTAAAGATCATAAACATCAAAAAATTACCGAATGCAATGACTTTCAAAAATATTTATTTCAACCAACCAAAATTTCCATTCAGTTCTTTACGGAGAAACTTCTGTTAGATTGAACACTACTGTTCTAAAAGACGAAATAATTAGTACACAAGCTCAACGATAAATTTAATACGCATTGCTAAAATCACTTGAAGCTAAAAGGTTCGATAACTTTTAAAAAGTAAAGTTAAGGTTTAAATCATGTAATTAACCCTACATGTAATCAGCTCCATTAGATAAGGTACTTCTGTTGTAAAAATAAAAATTGTTGTGGAGTACGAATGCAGTTATAAAACTTTTTTTTTTTATAATCGAATTTCTTTTTTCAATTTGCTTAATAATAATTGAATAATATTATACAAAATTTGAAATAAAAAAAAAACATAAATTCAAAATACATCTGTGAAAAATGTAGACTCATTTTATTGGACAGCATTAAACACTAAAATAAATGCATGCCGATAAATTTGTACCGTAAGAATTAAAAAATAATTTCAGCATTTAAATTTTGCGTGCGAATTAATTATTGTTTAAATTCGTAATCTTTTTTAATGAGAAAGAGAGTGTATTTTTTCACATTTCTTTCTTTAAAAGTCATCGACGGCATTAATCAATGGCTGGATGTGAGCGCTCAGCTGAATCTCGGTTAGCGGTACAATTTTTTTATTATCGAATTGATATCACTATTTTCGCTGTCAACCTGAAATATATTCGTACGCATTCTTAAAGAGAAGATTTCAGCGCAGAAAGACGCGGATCATTGGCCTTGCAGTAAAAAGTCTCCGCAAAAACCATCAAACTATCGGTCTTCCGTCGGCGAGGCAATCAAAGCGTTGTGTCGGCTGTTACAAGAATTATTATCGATCTAAATATAAATCGACTAAAAATACATTAAAATATTTTATTCCAGTCTGAAGATGTGTTTATTTCTTTTCTGAATAAGTTGACTAAATTTAAGATATACTTTATCCATCATTTTATTGAACATTGGCGTCATAGTCATATTGGGTAGTTTAACAAGTAACTTGTATCAAAATTTCTTTATCCTAAATACTGTAAACTTTTATATTTTTGATGTAACACTCACGTTGAATTATTCATTATAAATATTATAGTTTGCAAAATGAATAGAAAACTGTTTTTTTTCATAACGATTTCAAAGCCTTCGTTTTTTTTTGCTTTATTTGATTCCTTTTATTGAAAAGTGGTATCGCAGTCACAATAAATTAGTAGCTAACCATTTTTAAGCTTACGCATGTAATTATCAGAGTTTTACTTTAATTACTAGTTTTAATTAAGTATTGTGTAGTAGTAAATTCATTATTTATTTAACAATACTGTTAACCTAATGAATTATTTAATATTTATCAAATTCTCAATGAACTTAATAAATTTATTCACATTCATTATTGTTTAAGATAACCTTACATATTAAACATATTTTCTCTTAACACTATACGTCCAGGGATTTTAAATAAATTTTTCCGTCTAATTTAATACAATAATTAAAGTGTCTAAGGTCTAAGCCATTGAAGTACTTAAATTTTCATATTTAAATTTTATTTAAAAATTGAGAAATATATTTCATTGTTAATGGTAGTGTTACACAAAAAATTATGGAATTTATAAATAAGATAATGTTTACAAATTAAATATATATTTAAAATAGCTTGATAATTTATAAATATATGTTTTAAAAATGAAGTATTTTAAAATATATGTAGTAGGTTAGCTGTATTAAGATGTTTTCCATATAAATACAAGTTAGATGTTTTGACAAAATAATTATATGGCTACATGATTTTTTTGTATACCTTATGAAATTAATATTTTAATTGCAGTGGCCGATGTTCTAGTTAGCCGTCACGCACTAAATATCAGAACCACATCTCTAAAAGTTCAAATTAATTTTTGTATTCGCCGCGCTTACGAAGTTTTTATTTTATTGGGAGAAATAATGACTTACATATAACGAAAAAATTAATAAAAAATGAGAGTATTGAAAAACATGAGTAATTAAAGACAATTAATTCGCATTATTTTGTAAGTTTTAAAGGCGCGTGAATTTATAAGTGCCGACAAAAACAATGTTTTCAACAGGAACTTGGCACGAATTTCGATTTTTATTCTAGTTTTGGTAAAAACGGGTACAATGACTGAAACTCAATTTTCAGTTAAAAGTGATCAAAATTTAAATACTCACCATCCTGAAACTAAATTTATGAAATTGAATGAAAAATATTCGTCTCTTACTCTTACTCAATTTTCAGCATACATGAAAACGAAACCTAACATAAATCGCTATAAATAACGTGCAATCGCTACGAAATAATTATTTTTCATAAGCATTTGTATATTTTTCGTTTTCATACCTTGTTACAGCTCTATAAATATGTATATTTATTTAAATAAATCAAAACCAATAATCTTATTGTAAAACTAATATTTTTTTATCTTAACAAATATTATCTCTATTTTCTATAATAATAAATTTGTGTATACTAGTTTCCTGTGGGATATTAAAATATTTTTTTCATCAATAAAAATAAAAAATATTTAGAAATATTCCACTATTTAATTTTTAACGACGCGTTTTGACATCATTCACCGTTACATTTTTTTAAATTATATTTTTTACGTAAGCTTACTCACAAAATAAATTGTTAAATTATATGTAGTGAGAAGATGTATTTTACAATAATTTGTTTAATTGTAAGCTTTTGACAGAAAATATTAACGTTTAATTGCTCTGTAAATAATATATTTATCAGATCTCTCATATTAATTAACCTCATAACTCTTGGCATTATTCGGACGTCATTGTACTTAGAAAACAAGTCGACTTGTTCAAACCCAATTATACCCTGTGAACGGATATTATGCAAAATTTGTTTTCTGTATTAATTAAACTCAACATCTCATAAAAATTTGACGGAGCAGAAGATCCGTTAGTACTTTGGAAGATGTTAAACATACAGGGTCGTTGAGTACTTGCTGAAACACGTGAAAAAGGATAGAGACAATTCCATGCAAGTATTCAAGTCGAATTAGTATGGACAGAGATATTTTAAGCTTTTTAATAACTTAGAGTTCTAATATCTTGAGTTGGCTATAGCTTGGTGATTACCACGTTAGGGTAAAACCAAACTCTTTGGGCTCATGGTTTAGACCTCTAATCAAAAATCGTCTGCTTGCATAGACGTTTTTAAATTTCATCCTTTAATATGATACATGTATGCGGTTCTATGGTATCCTTGTTATCTTGTTTCTATTATATTTTTTGTCTTCTCACTTTAACGCGCTAACTATTATTTGTTTGCACTTCAAAAGCGTCAAGCTCGTCAATCTCTCTACTTAGAAATAATTATCAAAAAAACAACTAAACATGCCTTTGTTACTACTACCGCCTTCTTAAGTCTCGGGTTATCGTTCTGGAGGCACATATATGCCTAGATTAACCTCCTTATGTAGAGCTAACATGGGACAAGACGTGGAAAAAAGCAGCTGAGTTTTGTGGTAGAAATTAGTGGCGACTGTATTATCAGATATATTATATTGCGCGGACATTGAAAAAAAAATGGTTAACAGTAATTAAAAATACATTCATTTTTGAAATGCGCATGATCAAAACCGTTATTTTATAGATATTTTTTCCCGAGTGGCCTCTATCGTAATATGTTCACCGACTAAAGTAAAGAACTTGTAAAATTTGAATTGTAAAAACAGACAGCAACAAAAATACACAAAACACTGGCGTGCAAATAATGTTCTCACCGAATTGAGATAAAAGTGGCGTGATGATGTCTGCCTGTAACATGTCTACTGGTTGAAATTGTAACATGTCCACAAGTGAAAATGTAACATGATAAAGAGGTTTTTAATTACTGGACCACGTCTTTCATCAAAAAATCCACTCATTCAGCTTGGTGTGACGGAATTTTTGACAAAAAATGCATCGAAACTTCCAATTGCTGTAAAAGTTTAATTCTTATACTTCACGTTGTTTTTTTTGTTACATAGATTGTTGTTCGTTGAACTTTATATATATTTTTAAATCCGTTTTAAGAACTGCTTGAATTTCTATCTTGCCTTAATATGTATTATTTGAGAAAACTAAAGTCACCGTTAAACTAAAGGTATAATGGTAAAATGTAAAGAAGACATTAATTCAAATTGAAATGTCGTAGTATAAAATAATTACAGGTAAGATTACATTTTATTTGACAAGTTTACTACCCAAACGTAATATTCCCAGCGTATTTTCATTTCATATTTAACATAGAAATCGTCGTTAAAGTTTAAGCACCACCGTGTTTTATTGTAAAGTAATTTCACTTTGAGATCAAACAAGTGCAAATGAAGAGATCAACGCTACAGCACACGTCAAACCCGTCGGCAAGTAATACTCATATTACAAGTACTATATACTATTATTTTAATTATTCTTATTTTTCTCATAATATCTTATTTAAAGCTTATAAACGTAATTAACTCAATTAATTTGTGTGAATTTGTTGAACGGTAAACTTTATTTAAAACGCAGATCGAGTTGAGATTGTTCATTTTTCGCCCGCACGTCGCTTAAAACTGCAAGTAAATAATTGGTTGGTTATTACGAAATTGAATATAATGGCACAAAGCATCTCTTTTAACATATTTTAACATTACCAGTGAGCTTGAAAGCATATTTAATGAACACCCATTCGCATATTATTTATTTTCGGGGTGTATTATTGAAATTATCCATCCGTTTGTGACTTTAGCGCTTAGCCTACGGGCGGGAGTTTCGTTCAAAGGGTATGATTATTTTTTTACGTTGAAAAGAAGAAGCAAAGCTTACCCGTAAAATAAATGATTGAATATGAGTAACTACTTGAAACGGCGATTTTAAAATAAATGAAGAATTTAATAGAATATGACTGATGCACTGAATAAAAAATTACATAGAATAATTAAAAATTAAGACTCACTACATATTTGATACAGAATAAACTATTATAAAAAAATATTGTTACTTTAAGGTTATGAATAAAGTGAATCTAAAGGTATCTCTTAACTTTTTAAATAGGGCTTGAAAATAGCACAATTAAAAAAAATACCAGTGTTAGTTGTACAATAACAAAAAAAAAAAAGATAACGTCTTACACCTTTCATTGAAATAATATAATAAGTTTTTATATAATAGATGTTAAATAAATTTACCTTAATCAATTCTTCAGCGTTTTGTCATCTTTAACCTTGTTTTGTACTGTTTAAATTGGTTTTCAAAAACACTTAATAATGTTTATTTTACACTGAGGCACTTATTTACTTTTAATATTTATAATGCATCACATATATTATAGTACGATGTTGAATTTTATTTTTAATAAAAACACTTTTTTATCACAAATTAAATACACTTAAAAAATCAATACTTGCTAAGTAATAACACAATGAAATAATATATAAAATATACAATAATTATTTAATTTTAATAAAATTAATTCATATTTTTTCAGCAATGAGAAAAAAAAGATTTGACTTCCGTTCAGGACATTGACTGAGTGCACGTGAAGCGGTAGTTGAGCGATTTAGCCGGAAAACGTCAGATTACAGAAAAGCCGGTATTTGCAAGTGAAATCAATTATTTCTAAAATGTTAATTAACCTGAATAGCGCTTGCTTATATATGACGTCTCGTGTGAAATTGAAATACCACTCAGACACTGGATTAAAGAAACGTCCTACGTGCTTATAAGATAACTAATTTAAAGTAATACAAAAACTCTTCAGTATTATAAAATATTCTTTAGACCATTCTTGAACAAAAATTTTACTTGCAGAAGCTATACATCATAAAAATTACTCAAAAAAAATATTTTGAAATGAAATTTTAGGACATTTTGTCTTAAAATTTATATTATATATAAAAGTATTAGCTTATACATAAATATTTGTGATAAATTAAGCATTCACTTTGAGAACCATTTAAAATATTAAATACATAAATACTTCCTCCTTTTTTAGCATAGATCACAATGAGCACTGTTTATTAAATTGCTGAAATACCGCGGTTTTTCCTCCAATGGTATTCCGGCAAGTGAAAATTCAGTGCTCAAGATAATCCATATAAAAACAGTACATAAAGTATTTATCTATTTAATATATTAAGATCCACTGAAATTTATACAATAATCCCACTATCTCTTACATGCGCAAATTGAGCAAATCATAACATCATAAAAAATATTTTTCACGTATTTTGCCACCGTGGTATAGTCGCTTGCCACTGGTTTGTGTATGAATTACGTGATTATATTATTTTTGAAATTGTATTTTTTAAGTTTGATTCGATTGTAGAGTTTTGCGAGGCCGCGGCGAAAGATCGTCAGGCGTGCGAAGCGACTGAAGCGTGGTGACGAAGCGCGCGACCGACCCGCGCGGCGGCCTAGGCCCGAGTGAGCCTCCCGCAGACGCAGTGAGGCGGGACTAGAACCTAGATCCCTCTGGCGAGCTTTCGGTCTCCCGGTCCATCGTCCGCGATCGCATTTTTCAAAACTAGACTCGTTCGTCCGCTGGCAATGCGCAGATCCAGTTATTTTATAAATTATTTATTGTCTTAGTCAAATCGGAGCCGCGGTGAACATTCCTATATATAATACATACAAGTATTATATTCGTCAGGATATAACCACGTACTCCTATTTATTTATTGTCATAATAAAATTTGAAGTTCCGATCATAAAGCATTTAATTTATGTATTTTGTATAATATAACAGGATATTTATTAAGCGTCTCACTCGGATATTACGTATCAAGTAAGAAGTCAACTTTAGTATTTAATGGTTTGTAGCGCTAACAGGGTAAATAAGTAAGGTTGTATATATTTTTTCGATCTATGATTCTCAGTGAAATTCCATGATACCTTATAGTAGGAGAGTCATTATCAATAATTCGACGTTACATGTCTACGCTAAAAAATAAGAATATTTATAACAATTTTATCCATTAATTAAAAAGAACAGATGCTGCAGTAAAACAAAAGATTTATAATATATCAAGTGCGTAAAAAACATGAAACAAAAATTAGAGGAAAAAAACATACTGAAAACGTTAATAATGGGAAAAAAGAAATTACAGTTGTCAAAGATCCAGAAAACGATTTAAGAGAAAAGGAATCTGAAATAAGAATCAGAATGTACCGGTTACCCATTTATAAGTACCGTTTAAATGTACTCTAAACTATTTATTTGTATTTTTGCATTCACTTTGAGAAGCATTTAAAATATTAAATAAATAAATACTCTATGTTTGTGACGAAACTGTGATTGCTGATAGCAAAACTGCGGTCTTCCAGTAAGCGAATAAAAACTGATTTATATTAAAAGTACAAAAAAGAGACTTAGTGTATTAATCTATATCATACTTAATTTTGTATATTTATGCATTCTCAAATTCCAAATAACTTTGCAAATACAAGTATTGTTTTCTGAAAGTACATTATTATAAATATTTTCTACCACATTCGTACATATAGAGTATTATTTCATTAAATCACTAGCAACTAACACATAATTATGCTAATCACTCGTATTAAAAGATGAACTATTATCAACAATGTTGACTAAGTATTTACCCTTCAACAGGAAAGAACTCATCTCTCTCAAGTGCATTTTCCAGTTTACTTAACTCACGTTAAATGGATCTCCTCAGCTTTAATTCTAGCACTCACGACCAATTTCATCCACTATTTTTTTACTTACCATTTTTTACGGAAGACATAGTATTTGTTTAATTTATATGACATTTTCACGACCACTGAAATTTATTTTTTATTATATTATATCGTTGTAAGACAAGTAATCAGTCCATTCTCCTCCTTTTTATAGTATTATCGATACTTATATAGATAAGTAAATAAAAATTAAAAAGCATTATCTTCATGTAAAAAAATATATAAGATGATGGATGTCCTGCTTAATACTAATTACATTTCCGTAATTTAAACCATCTGAAGTCCTTTTAAAAGAAGATTCAGCAACACTTGTCAGTTCCTCAACTTTCAAGCTTACATAATAATATTTTACGTTATTCACAACCCTAAGATTCTTAAATGCTTTAAGTCTAATGCTCCACAAACTATTGCAATGTCATGTAATACTTTCCTTTCCAGCAATCATCATCTATCTGTTAAGTTTAACGTATTCAATTTAGGGCTTCTTGGATATTTCAATCTTTTCTTCACATCTTTTTCGACATTCGTATAGATAAATGAAAAAGTAAAAAAGATTACAACAATTATAAACTTTCTTTTTTTAATTTTTTTACAAATTTACAATTTCAACGTTGAATATACTTTCTTGGCTTGTATGTAATAGTTTTGTATTAAGAAATAATTTCTGTCAAAAAATAACACTTTTGGAAGATCAAAAACTTTGTAGTGTTTCTCATGCACGTATTCAATATTTTTTAATAAATACGAGTGAGAAGTTTTTTTTTATAAATAAAGTTACGCAATACAAAAATATTACATGGGTACTGCATGTTGGATGTACGAGTATTGTAATATAGCAGCAACAACTTTACTCTTCTTGTAATATTCCTGATCAATTCAGACCACCTGAGCTATTGCGGCCGCCTATGTACTCGCTTGAGATTGTGGTTTGATATAAAATTATTGCGTCTAATGCTGCCAAAGCCACAACAATTTTTGAAATTGGGAATACATTATATAGTGTAAAATAAGCGATTTATTACAGCGGTATTAATCTCCATGGATGGTGAATGTTGCCTTCCTGTCAAAACTACACACACGATACAGCAAATATCTTTCATAAAATTTACATCCTCGATATTATATTGTAAAGTTTGATTATTTAAAAATAAAGATATCAAATATTCAACCATAATTGGCAAACTTTCTCATGCAAAAAAGTGCAATACACTATAATTATTGGCTTTAAAGTTGCATTGTACATTAAATTGATATCTTTACGTCGTATTCGCTCGTAATTTAGTGCATATGGTGACAGAAAAACTAGAGATTGATTTTTTCACGTCTCAAAAACGAAAATGCATCTTAAACGTTAACGACAATTTATTATATAAAATTAAAAAAATGTTTTCTTATGTGGCAGACTTTTGATTTATCAATTGCACCAATTTCGGTACCTATGCCTTATCTAGTAATGCCTTATTGGTTCCGTTTATGTCTGCCGAATCACCGTCACCAGAAGTCACTTAAAATACTATTGCACCTATCAAGGTGGGAGTGGAGCAGGCTCTATATAAGCAGATGACCATACGGACCAGTTCTCTTCTCGTTTATTTCTCGACGCCTTCCTAACTTGATCAATCACTCGCCGCCCGCGGGAAGACGCCACTGTGTTATGTGCCCGCTCTACGAACGACAAAGTTACAATACTACCTACTAGTAACCTATCATTATTCTAAAAATGACTTCTACAACTCTCTAATAAATATAATCTCGTTAATCATTCAACTCACATCTAATGTAAATATTCTGTTAACTTTTCAACCTTTAAAGCTGCTTAAATATTAAGCTAACTTACTGATATTAAATTCCCCGTGACAATGTACCGTGTTCTTATTTCTTTTCTTTATATGTTCGGAATGTCCATGTATTTCCATTGATATTTTCCTTACACGAGTTACATAATAATAATTCCTTCTCAGCAATCCACAGATCAAAACCCTTCCATCACAATGCCACATCTCGACAGTTACATGCTTCTCATGATTTGCTGTTTTATCCATCCCTTTAACTAAAATTAAAAAAACCACAATATATTTTTGGTAACGTCTTAAAAATAATTAATTAAAAAATATATAATTATCAGGGGCATATTATGTACATATAAATAAAACAATGTTTGTTTTATATTTATTATCCCGCAAAACTTAATTTATTTATAAGTTTGGCTTATTTTATTTCAGTTATTTAAATGTCGAGGATTTAAAATTGTAAATATATTATATTTAAAAAACCTGTTTATTATACGATTTAAAATGTAATAAAATTTATCTTCACCATCAGTGGATTGCAGTCAGGTTGCATTCAAAAAGTAATAAATAACTTTAAAGACATACTTTGAACCTCCTCTTCGTTTCAAATGGTCCAGACTTCAGAAACGTTGGCTAAATCATCCGATAACCTTAAAAAACCACTAAAAATATGTCTTAAATGATACAGCTCTCGTCAATACAAGTTCCTAGGTATACTCTGGAGGTCACCGAGACTCATACATGTTCTCTGGTTAAGCGTCGCATACAGATATGTTTTGGGACATGACATAGGGCTGCGCCGCATTTCGTTCACAGACAATTAGTTCAACGACTCATCGATAACGACGTGGAACGCACTGGACGTCTAGTTCACTTCAGGCACAACTGGTGCACTGTATGTCTCAATAAACTAACCTAACCTAGAGTTTTCCGTCATCCAGACTTACGGATCTCTGGATTCTACTATTACTAGACAAACTCTTAGGCTAGGTTAGGTCAGGTTAGCGAGATAGCCAGTTGTCCCGTGCACCTTACGTAGTTACTCTCTTCTTCTTCGTGTCAGCGACGTCAAATTATTTTTTCCCAATATATGGCAACATCGATAGCTCGTGTGTTGCCCAGCATTAGGTTCTGAGATGTGCAACTTGTTGGGCACATGGAGCAGCATCGTAGGTGTGAGGTGGTCTGCAGGTCTCCACAGTCGCACAATAGTGTCTCTCCCTGCCGAAGCATTCCCCACCGCTCGAGGTTGTCCTTTGTTCTACCAACTCCGGTTCTTAATCTGTTTAGGGATTTCCAGGTCGGCCAGTCAAGGCTCTTGCCAGTTGGGAGGCCTTCCTTTGGAGTAATGAAATCCTCTGGTGCGATTTGTTGCCAGAGTTGGAGTCTCTCATTTTCAGGGCCGGATGTGACGTAGTTACTGATAAGTCGCTGAACAAATTGTCTATAAACGATAGGTCGTGACACCATGGCATTGGGAATGACAACTGTCATTTATGATGACCATTTGCTTATTTTTAGATGGATGTATGGAAAAAAAAAACAGAGAGCTCCAATGCCACGGAAGCATTTATCGTCATAGGCTGTAGTACATTACGATTCAGTGTGAGGAATAATCAAATGCTCGTTGAGTTTTTCAATATTCTCACAAGTTAATCTCTCTCATTCAATATCGCTACTGAAAGCCTCGGTTGGGATTATTATTTCGCAAGGCAATTCGGTATGAAAATTATTTGCATAAGTAGACAGAAATTATTTTCATTGAAACGTACAACTTCATGTTATTTCGCCACACATATGTAAGGAGATGCAGTTTGTTAAACGTATGCATTACTTTCATTATGAATTAAAACATACATCAGTTACATAATATTTTAATAGTAAAAAAAAAAATGATAGCACTTAAAGAAAAAACCGACAGAAATTTAACGTAGAAATTTCATCTGAAGATTCGTAGTTCTTGTAATTTTTAGTATTGCTTAGGGCTGCATTTACTTCTTCTTCTTCTTCTTCGTGTCAGCGACGTCAAATTATTTTTTCCCAATATCTGGCAACATCGATAGCTCGTGTGTTGCCCAGCATTAGGTCCTGAGATGTGCAACTTGTTGGGCACATAGAGCAGCATCGTAGGTGTGAGGCGGTTTGCAGGTCTCCACAGTCGCACAATAGTGTCTCTCCCTGCCGAAGCATTCCCCACCGCTCGAGGTTGTCCTTTGTTCTACCAACTCCGGTTCTTAATCTGTTTAGGGATTTCCAGGTCGGCCAGTCAAGGCTCTTGAGTGGTTTTCACAGGACGGCTATTGTATACCACCGATCTTTATTCATAGGCTATGACTTATTTTTTTACAGGTGAGCAATCAAATTCACATTAACCGGGGTTGTTTATAGAGCTTGTAAACTTGATAAAAAAATCAGTCGTATTTGAATCTTCGTTGGGAATCGAAGTCACTTACTTTGGTATGATAAGCAAATGCCTACCACGATTTAAGCCACACCCGATGTCATAATTGGAGAATATAACTAACACAAAAGTAAACTGTATGATTTTAAAATATTTGACTATATTATATACCCTGAAATGTTCTTCGAATTCCCTAGGTGAGCTTAAAAGTTAAGTTGGAGCTGCTTTTTCTTCAGGCAATCGAGCTTTCGCAATCTCAGTTACATACGTATTACGTAATGAGTAAGAAATTTAACGGGATGACAATGATGACTGACAAAACTTTATGATAAAAATTCATAACGAACATGTGCTACAGCTTGGGAGTTAGTTTTGTATGATTCTCATCATCAGGCTGTGTCTATCCACTGTTTAACGAAGGCTTCTTGCATGAGCATCTTCACATATACATCCTCTTCCTTCCGCATCTAAGCTACTCCCTCTATTTTTATGTAATCATTAGTCCAACTCGCAGGGGGTTAGTATGATTATGATACATTAATATGAAGCCAATACTTGATAAAAAATAAATATTATTTACGAGTATGTCGTTATCTTTTGAAAAACTGGTTTCTTAATATTGATATGTTTAATTCTGAAATTGCACAGATTTCTTTTATTTTATCGCTCAGCAAGACATATTTATGTGTTTTTTTATCTGCAAATGGTGGTCAGATTTTGGCAAGACAGAAAAATGGCTTGAGGGGTGACAGCAATCTACTTATAATCATTCGGCTCGATATGTAATCAAATAACTATATAAAAGAGTCCTAGATTCGTATGAAATTGATGTGTTTAAATGTTTTTATTAAATCGAGCCCATGAATCATATTATCTGCATCGCGATAGCTTTCACAGTGGTACTAGTATTGTAGATAAAAATTTGAACATTTACATTGAGATAATATTGCAATATATTTTCACATAAGAGCAATTTTAAAACCATTCACAGCCATTTTTGCGAATGCATAATTGTTTTATTCTACTAAGGTGCAATTATACTTGTAAATAACATTATTAGTGATTCTTGTTCGTATTTATCATACACAGTAATATTTTAATATGTATTTATGTGGATCGAAATAGCGCATGTAGTTGCGCGACGAAAATAAAAATTAGCAGGTCATATACAAGAAGATTGCTATGGAAAATGAAATCGTGGCGACCAAGAACTGGACGCATAAACAAAGGCCAACAATCAGCGATATAGACAGACAATATCACCAATACTGTTGGAAAAGTTTGGTTAAAGAAGACTCAAGTCTGTTAACATAAAAGTGGTTACGGGTTGAACAAGAAAAGAAAGAAGAGACCATTGCTGTACTTTTTTCTGTTTTGCCCACTTCCTAGCCGGATTATATATTTACCACAAACTTCACCTGCCATAAATTACCTCAGGTGTCAAATTTTTCTCATTGTTATAGGTTAACTCTACTTGACGACAGTTTTTAAAGACAAAAAAGACCGAAAGAGAATTCACAAAAGGATTTTTTTTTTATTTAAGCACAATAGGAAAATACCGACAGATGGTAATAATGTTTAAGTCTCATCTGTGGATTCTATGACGCTTACCATGTTACTTATGGTTAAGCGCTGCATGTGGAGTGCTGATCCGCTAACGTCATAGACTACACTCTGGCATTCACGCTTATTATGAGGAATTTACAATAAATGGGTGGTCTTCACAGAAAGACTTTCTTCTACCACCAATTTTGATTAATATGTTATAACTGGCATTTTACGGACGAGGGATCAAATTCCCAGTAACCAGGTGTATTTTAGAACTCAGAAATCGATTAAAAATATTTTTGTTTCTAATCGAAGGCATAACCTTTGGCTTGTCAAGCAAACGCTTTATATATACCCGCCGGCGAAGTTAAGTTTACTCTCATACTCGGCATCCATTTGATGTTGAATGTATTTATTATATAACTACTACTTATTTACACTTTACAATATTGATAATTTTGACAAGGATTTCCACCATTGGAGAATAATTATTAACGCCACGTTAATGTGAGGTTTTAAATAAATAAAAAAATAATATTAAAAAAACATTACATTACATTACATCTGATCTAAGCCACCCAGAATACGCACAAATTATAACCAGTAAAATTAATGGTCACATTTCATAAATGTAGTGATAATTTTACATTGCAACCTGTAATCATCTTATTACAAATTAGAATACTCGCTCACGTTATTATTTGACATTTATATCGTCATCTTAATCCACACAGTCATCAACAGCCTCACAGAAGGAGGTTCTTTACTTTGATAGTTTTGTAGTCCTTTTAGTCGTTATGTGAAATTAATTCATACATCCGTTAAAACGCTCACAGAGATGGAGGTTTCAAACTCGGCAAGATGTCTGTTTGTTTTGCTCATGAGATAATTTATTTCATCTATCATTTGTTAATAAATAATGGATGTACTGGATGTAATTATCATGTGAGCATTATTTAGTTTCAATTTCAGCAAATTTTGAATATTTAATTTTTTCATTTATAAATTATATAAGCAAGTTATTAGCCGAGTGGCAAAGTTCAGTGGTTAAAGGGTTTGTTTGTCATTCAGACATTGTCAGTTTAAATCACGACCAATCTTGATTTTTTTACAAATATTTAATCAAACCATAGTCCTATACATGCCCCCGGTAGGGTTGAGCCACCTCTTATGGACAAACAACAATATTTCTGGCTGATCATCTTACCTCCTTGAAAAGTGACCGGTTTGTTGAACACCCAAATTTTACTCTTGTAAATACTACAGCTGACATCTATGCATGTTTATAGGCTCTTACCCTGGAGGCTCCTGAGAACCATCTATGTTCCCATGTGGACCTCCGGGTGTAGATGTTCTGGGACAAGGCATTGACAACCTGAGATTACAGAACTGTGAAACGATGCTTTGTGGTATCCATAAGCTTTACATATGGATATGTTTTTTTTAATAACTTGTAATATAAATCACGTAAAGTAACTGTTTGCTTTGACAATATTTCTCTACATTTACTATCTTGAAGGATCTGAAAGTATAGGGTCCACAATCTAACTTTTTTTTTCAACTAGTGCTTATTTCGTGAATGGTAACACTTAGCTCATGTCTGATTTGACAGATAATTAGTTTTATCTTTCCGCTAAACGAATATGGTTCTATTAACGCTTGAACAACGCTGGGAAATATTGCGACATTACTTTAAAAATTAAGCCATTTTTCTTCAAAAATGAGCAAGGAGTGGCCGTTACAGTCAATGGCGATCGTTATCGGGCCATTTTTGTTCACAAAAATTGAAGAGGAAGATATTGGCAACATTTGGTTTCAACAGGACGGCGCTACGTGCCACACAGCCGAAGCTACACTCGATGTTTTGCGCCCCATTTTCAAAAAAAAAAAAGTTATTTGGTGGACCCGTTAATTGCTAAAAATAACATTTGACGCAATAAAATATCTGCGATAGGTAATCGATAGATATGCTAATCTTTAAAATGAGTATTAAAATTTATTGCGACTCCTTCGAATAAACGGTAAATTTAAATCAGATTGCTACCATTGTACCAGTGTATGAGACGTAACTGTCAAAAAATATTTAAATAACGTTGTTTGAACAACACATCACTTGCTGCATTTATCGTGCTTAAACTGGGAATCATACCAACTGTAGTTGATATATCTTTTGGAGTTGAGTTGTAGTTGCAGGAGAAATGATTTTATCAAAAGGGTCCGCCAAATTACTTTTTTTTAAATGGGGCGCAAAACATCGAGTGTAGCTTCGGCTGTGTGGCGACTTATAATTACCTAAATAATCTGCTATTACATACTCGTATATTTCAGGATTATGTTAAAATTGATTAAATACATCAAAGTTCTGATCGCCTGAAATCATGAGAAATTTTCAAAAAAAAAACATTTAGCCCATCCTAGATTTTATCAAGTACAGTGGTGGCTTGACATACGAGTTTAAATCGTTCAGCAACCTTACTCGTATTTCAAATTACTCGTATCTCAAAGCGAATTTAACTTTCGAAATTAATTGAACAAAAATATGCTTTGACAGCGAAAACACACTAATAACTGATTCTCTGACCACGTGGAAAAACGTGACGCGCGGTTCGTGTGCAACATGCAACAAAATATAAAATTTTGCTCGCACTTCAAAGAAAAAATTGCGTGCACGGTGGCTCCTATTTCAAAAAAGTCGTATTTTGGGGCAATCGTATGTCTGTATAGTAGAAAGGTTTCATGATAGTTTTAGATAGACTAAGTTGTCGTCCTTTAAGATCTCTAACATCGCTGGCGCCATCCATCGCTCGAGGCCCCGCGACACTCGTCGCATCGCCAACTTTATTTGTTCAACATCTCAGGTAGGTACTTGTTAATGAGCGTATGATGGACTTGCATAATAATATATCTAAAGATCTAGTTTTACATACTCGAACAGGTGTACTCGCTACAACAGGTCTGGTACTATCCAACGCCGTAACGCGTTACCTTAAATAATACTAAGCTTGACTATGTTATATATGTATGTATTTTTTTGATAATTGTCGAAAATCATGCATTTGTATAACTGCTTAATCAAGAATCCTGCCTCTTCCAATCTTATAAAAATTCAAATATTTTCTTAGCTTCCATTTCCAGATATAAAATAAAAATATAAATGCATCTGTGATTGATCTACTTACACTCTAAGTGAGTTATTATATCAAGTAACCAATTACATGTCAGCTGCCAGACCATCTCAAATGCATTCTAAAGTTCTGCCAAATATTTTGTAAGCAATGTGATCTAAATGTATGTAGATGACAAACTAGGAAGTTTGAAGTAAGATGGTTTTACTTTCTATTATTATCGTTATCAAAACCCCAGCTGAACCACGAGGCTCTCAATACTCGTAATACACACTTAATTTTTATAAATTCCCCTAATGTAGTGTTATTTACAAATAAAATTCTAATAAAAAGGCACAAATAAACACGTAGCTTAATTAATGAACATTTAGGCTATAGAATTTCCATTTATTGAGTCATAATCATGGAATCCTGCCTCAATGGGTATTTTTCAACAAATCTATTTCGTCTATGCAAGATAGGTTTTAAAAGTACTCGTTGACTAGTTTATTTAGGCCTCTTTTTGAACCATAATTGAATAATAAACCATCATAAATATACTTTTATTATATATAATATAATACGTATGAAATAATTAAATTAAATATAAGTATACTATCTCATAATTGTAATGCACGGGTCGTCAACCTGGTCCGTACTGCCCACTAGTGGGCGATACGGGCTTCCGTGGTGGGCGGTGGGTGATTTGTGTAGATTTTCAAATCTCCTACATTCCTTCTAGAATTTTTTCCACCCATAAACTGAATTGAAATATAGCGTGGTTGGTTGGCGGTAGGGAAATTTTACCATGAAAAATAGGCAAAAGTGAGTGCTAGGCATAAAAAATATGACGACCCCTGTTTTAATGTGTCGTATTATATAACAACCTCTCATTTGATAAGAAAAGATACTGAATTTAAAAGTGATAATAAAATTAATTTAATGGTTTTATTTAAGATTGAGTATTTCATACTAAATATTTGTACACTCTTAATGTTAAAATAGCAAAACTGAAACGTTGCGATTCTCAGCATGTTGGTTAGTGCGAAAATTCGTATTGCCATACCACGCCTCTCCGCTTTCATATATTTTTTATCTTTTCCATACCAAACAACTTTTCCGTGCATATGTGTTCTTTTATTGCTGGTATAATATCTATAAGACACCTAGAGACGTCCAAGCCACTGGTTTCGAGCCCGATCGAAACAATCTCGCGGTCAAATTATTTATTTATCGAACCATTATATTCCCCCAGTGCGGCTACTCATTTATTTCGGTAGAATGGCCGAAAGCAATAAAACAATCAATCGTAAAAATGTTTCCTTTTATTACTTAATGATTTAATATCGATCGTAATAATTGCTATGCATTTCTGTTGGCTAATTAAAATGTTTGTACGGTAATTACTATTTTATTTGATAAATGATGCTTTCTGTTATTAAAGAAGAAGATCTAATTAATCATTTAATTATGGACTAAGAAGTAACAAAATTAACACCTGTACACGTAATTGGCTGGAAAGAATTTAAACGGTGGGCATTTGACCAAAAGGATATTAGGCTAAATAGACATTAAATTTGACGACCAAATATTTGGCCAAGCAGTCATTGGTAGAAGTCAAATTTGATTAATTGGACACTAGGCCAAACTAATATATACTTGAATAGTCATTTCGTCTACTAATTTATGTGAATGGAATATTTAATTTATCTAAAACGAAGCATAAAACATAAAAAAAAAATACTGAAAGAAAGTTATCATGATTCCAAAATTAGCTTTTTATTAATTTCAATTTAAAAATGAACGAATTTAAAATATTTAGTTTCAATAATGGATCATTAGGAGATGGGCTCCAGGGAGTCCGAAACATGTAAACACTTGAAAATAAATGTGAAATAAAAACTACAATACATTTTTTTAAGTTGTTATTTTTTAAATTAAACTCAATAAAAATTATAATATTACTTATTTAGGTAAAATATGTAAAAAAACATTACAAATTATAATAAATATCTATTGTTTAGGTGAATACTCAGTCAGAGACATTGTTTTATATCTTAGTGTACTTAAGGATATTATAAAATCTTCATTTAAAATAAATTGAGTATGAATAATAATAATAAATTATTCTTACAATTTTGAATTCGGCCAAACTTCCGAAAAGTCAAATATCCATATGTTTATTCGGCCAAATGTACGTTCCATCAATTGCCAAATTGTTTTTAGCTAAATATCCGAGGGTCATGCTCAGCTGACAATATTTTTTTATAAAATATTCTCTGTCTTAAACACCGTTCATTGCAATACCTTCTTATCTTTAATAACTCATCGCCATGTTAAAGAACAACTCGATGGCCAGATTGACCAAGTTTATGATATATTTTTAGCAACATGAACGTCAAAAATAAACAAATAATGATCTGCCTTTTTAAAAAGCGCCTACAGCGAAGAAAACCGATTTTTTGCTACTATTACTTGTTTTATAAAAACGAAAAATAAGAAATCTTTGTTTGCTTCGGAATATTCGCTTATTGTGTATAAAAAAACGTACGGCCTTCAATGGAATTTGATCCGATGGTTCGTTTTTTCTAAGGGCAACGACTTCGAACCAACGGCAATGATTTGCATTGAGGGCTACCAATTTGATGTTATAATGAAATTATATTTTGATTTTTAACTCTTGGGATGTGGCACATAACTGCATAATATTATAATTAATTGTTAAGATATTCATACCACATATATTTTTTAAGTTGAATGTATATATATTTTTTATATAAGCACATGCAGGAGAGTACTAGATTAGTGTTTTTTTAATAGTTTTTTATTTAATATATTTTAAAACTGTCAAAACTTAACTTTAATGCTTGCTACAGTATCAATAGCACCAGATTTTTATACGACAAGCAAACTAGGTATTATAATTATTTTATTATAAAATCTTAAACAATGTTCCAGATGTAATATGAAATTAAAATTCAATGAATAAATAAGTCATTATAATTTTAGCGGTTTGACGATGTACACACATACAATTTTATGACATAATAATATTTCTACATTATTTTTCATACTTGAAATGCTTGTACATACACATATCTGATACATTTTATGAAGTATCACTTTCATAGATGCGAAGGGAGACAAAAACTGTAAGTAGAGCGATGAATGTGAAAAAAAAATATTAATAAAAACTGTAATTTTTATTTAAATTACATTTAACTGATCATCAATCATACTATCTTGAATTAGTGGTTTTATTCCGATATTTCAAGTCAATATGGGTGACCGTCTAGGAAAACGGCGTATCGGTAGAGAAGACCCTGTGACCTAGGCCTCGGAGAAGTCGAGTTATTTATTTTATAACGTCCAAATATGCCTTAGATACAACAGCAGCCTTTTCTTCAAGACCCATCGCTTTCGTTCTGGTACTTGACGAAGCTTTAGTTATATTGGGACAAGGCAATAATAGTGGTTGGCAGAAATGTGTGGCTACAATTCATTGTGAGAATATGCTCAATCTATGATGCTGATATAAAATAAAAAATATGTGCAGTTAGGTGTTGTGAATGTTGCTAAGATATCTGATACTGATTGGTCAATATCATTTAAATTAATATTTTTAATTCATTTTTTTGTACAACGAAACTCAGAATTAAATTTTATTTAAGAAACGATTTACTTCTTCTTCAAAGTATCAATCCGGTGGTTTAGTTTGTAGCAAGAAAATCTTGCATCTCGATCTTCTGCAACCTTCTTTAGCTCAGCATATCAGCTGCAACTCATGTCCTCAAACATTTGCTGCAAATACTAGGGCGCCCTCTGCAGTTTCTCTCCACAACCATTTCTTCTTCATTGTCGTGAAGATGACCATCGTGGCAAATGATGTGACCAATCCATCGGGCTCGCCTCTCTGAGATGGTTCTAAAGGTGCCTATATTCCTTGATTAGGCTGAGAACCTTATTGTTCATGACGTGGTCTCTCCAAGAAATTCCGAGAATTCTTCTGTAAGATGTCATCTCAAAGGCCTATTTACTCGTATATATATATATATATATATTTTTTTTTTAATCAAATATAAAAAGATACATTTTTTACATAGTAATTTACATTCCAATCTTTTTTTTTTTTTTTTCTTTTTTTTTTACATTCGCTTACCGATAAGCTTAAAGATAAGATCTTGTGTGTGGCGTGGGATTCATCTATGTTATTTTACAGTTTTATATAATTATACAGAGTATTACATGTTTATACATTTACATGATTTTGATATAAAACTAACATTATATGATTAAAGATTTAATATGTTGAATTAAATTTAATGTATATATAATTTAATAATACATTTTTGGTACATTTCATTATTTCAATTTGTTATGCAGTGACGTCGGTTCTGTTCGTCATTCTTTTAAAGTACTGTTTCACCTTTTCAATCAATATTTTAATATCAATATATAGTCTTTTATCTTTATTACTATATACTACTAATAATTATATAAATACTTTTAACGTTCTTTCTTCAACACGCTATCGCGAATAATAAACAAGCATCTTCCATGCACAACAGAAGTTGAGAGTAAATTGTTCATCAAAATGAACAAGTCCATTGGAAATGATTAAAAAGACCGCCACATAGATCGATGGTTCCGAATAGTATGTTTACAATGACAACAATGCATCAATGCAGGTTGCAATCAAACAAATAATTTGTTTGAAGAGAGAGTATTAGAAAAAATATAGTCTTGCATTGTTGCAAAAAAAATGCAGAATGACGTATGCACAGTTAGAATTGACGAACAAAGATGCAGAAGCGTTTTGATGATTTTTTTGTTAGCAGAAAAAAAATCATGCACTTGCATTGAAGTGCAAATAATCATTACAATTATTTGCAATAGTTTGTAATATAAAAAATATTTTTTGAACCAACACAACCGTGTACCGACAGTCGACAGTTATCATCAAGAAATGATATTAACTTTTTATTACAATTATTCACGGAATAGCTTGCGATACAATAAACACTAAAGTTTAAGCTTACAGGTATGTCGTTACTTTTATCTCATACGACTTACGAGCTTAATATCTAACTCTTTATCATTTTGTATTCCAATCATCATCAGCAGCCTGTGTCCGTCCATTGTTGAACGTAAGCCTCCCGCATGAGTCTCCATCTTCTTCAATCCTTCGCCTTCCGCATCCAGGTCTTCTTATATCGTCAGTCCAACTTATAGGGGGCCGGCCAATTCTTCGTTTGCCAGTTCTTGGGCGCCATTCCAATACTTTTCGTCCCCATCGACCGTCGTCTCTTTGACAGATATGTCCTGCCCATTGCCACTTGAGTGTGCCTATTCGTTGGGTAGCATCCACTACTTGAGTTCTTCTGCGTATTTCCTCGTTTCGGATTCTATCTTTTAGCGACACTCCGAGCATAGATCGCTACATAGCACGCTGGGTGACCTTTATTTTATGGGTAAGACTTGCTGTCAGATTCCTCGTCTCTGCGCCATAAGTTAATATAGGTTAAACGCCTTAGTTGTAAGACATTGCGGAATTTTTGCTTTAAAAATGTATTTTGTTTTCCTTTAGTGTTTTATTATCGTTGAAATGAAAAAAATGGACAATATTATGTTAAGTTTCCTAAAAGCGCCACACGGTTCTTCTAATACTCATGCATAACCAACATTCTTGGCGTCAAAAGCGTTTATTTATTTATTTCACAGAACTGCAGTTCCAAGGTACAAAGAATAAGAAACAGAGAGTGTACATAAATATACAAAAGAGAAAAAAAACATAGAGGAAGAAGAAGATGACACGTGTAAAAAGATCACAGAGATCTAGGAGAACAATACCATCGAGAAAAGGGGAAAAGGATTTAAGAAAAGAAAGGTGTGCTGGTAGGGCATTTAGGAGCGCCATTGCCGTTGTATTAAATTGAGGGCTCGAATCTCCACAAGTATCAACTGGGATCAAAAACAATGGATGGTTCCGATTACGGGTGAATTTATCTGGAACGTAGATGTTACAACATTCAAGAATCCCAGGAAGACAACAGACCGACAGCAGTGAGCTCCATGAAATTCAGCCAGTAGCTGCTTGTGGGAAAGGCGTATGTGTGTGGCTTATGAAAATGGAAGTATGTAGTGATCTGTTTCTTGAAGATATTCAAATTGTATGAAATAGGAAGCACAAGTGAATGAGCATTCCAGAGCTCACGGATGGTGTTTGGAAATAAAAATTATAACATTTTTACAGCCGTCTTTTTTAAAAAGTTAAGCAACCATACAATCATTTCACGTGGTAATTTATTTTTGAGCAATTTTTAATTATTTCAGAATGACATAATGCATGAATGTATTTGAATAAGTTTATAATGATTGTGTCAGTTGATCATACTTTTTGGCGGTAATTTATGAGGGCCATATGCTCAAAATAGTGAGAAGACATGGCCATCGATGAAGTGATTACATACCAGTATCTACTGACTGGATCATGTGTTCAAGCTCCATTCAATCTAAAGCACTTAAATTCAAACAACTGGATTTTTTTTCTTTGATACCTCTAGTGCCAAAATTCATCTCAACAAGCAATATTATCGAGAGATCTAGTTATTGGTTCGATATTATTCCATTGTCGATGAAACCATGCGGATGCGAGCCATAATGTAGTGCTCCGATACGATTGGAAAAAAATAATTATGCATAATGCGTATATCGAAATTGATCATCAGACGCCATTATGCGATCCCCACTTACTATTACGAGCATAGTTAGTGCCTGGTCAAGTATTTTCTCATCATATTTATATGCAATCGATGCGAGACGAAGAGAATTCGATATCATTTCTGATACCAAATATCCGGAGCCAGAAATCGAGCGTGATTATTTTCATGAAGCTTTTTTGTTCACACAGGTCTTCTTTATTTTATGTCTCAAGTCAAAAGAGGTCAGCGGATTGTATTAATGAAAACTCTTCATTCTTTGACTTAACAATCGACGTTGATATCAGCTCGATATAGCCATTGCAGGCTGGTGCCGAAAACCTTGATAAACAATCTTTCGTCTCTTATTTTTGTTCGTTCATCGGACATGTGTCGCCATTTTGGTTTTTTAACAAAAGTTAATTCGTCAAAGGGCCGACAGGGGACAGATGGGTGATGCAGTGTTACAAAAAGCTCCGTCTCAGTTGGGCTCGGCCTTCAACGGAGGTAGATTGTTGAATGTCCGTGGCTTGAGCCGAATACCAAAGTTTGTAAATTTTTATTTTGTAATTAAATATGTCAATGTGCTTAAAATAAAACTGTATGTTGTTTATCTGCTCCTCATTCCGCCACCACGCGATCTGATAACTACCCCGGCGACCTGCACTCATTCTTTTCCGTTAAGTAAAGAGGGATGTTAACGTTTATCTTTCAAGTGGAGTTTTTCAGAAAGATAATGAATTATCACGGCTTAAGGCGGTCCGATTTAAGCCAACATTTTGAACGAAGTGTTCAAAAGATAGGGAGTATCTTGACAATTACATGATAATGTTCCCAAAGTTTTTTGTTTTTGTTTTAAGGAGCATCTTACATATACTGAAATGAAACACATATTTTTCGATAATTTAAATTATTTTAATACCATGACGAATTTTATATATATTGTAAGCACTTGGTAAAGTATTAGGTGCATATGCTTGGAATGAAGTAAAGAGACGACAGAACTCTAAGGTCGCAATTTTTGGCGATGATGTGTTTTATCAATTGAGCGGATATTAAAAAAAAAAGCATAACACAAATCAAGCAGCATAAAATTATGACAACTAACTGTTGGACCAAGGTCCCTATTTATATATATATATATAAATAGGGACCTTACGAGCTTATACCAAGGTCCCTATTTATATATATATATACATATATATATAAATAGGGACCTTGGTATAATATATATATATATATATTTATATACATATATATATAATTTTATATATATACATTTCGTATGCTTTCACTTCCCTATTCAAACTTATTTTTCTTATTTTTTCTGTTATCGGCAGTCCATCCAGTTTCTAGGACAACCATCACCATATATCCTGGAATGATACTACAGCTATTTAATAACTAACACACAAGTGTTATACTTATTGTATTTTATACTGTATAGTATAAAATACTTTCTAAAAAAGCAACAAGATGTCTAAAAGTTGGTTTTTATCTCCGATCTTAGAAAAAATGCTAAAATTTACATCCCAGGGTTTTGTAAAGCAGCAAAAAATATTTTTCTAGTATTTCACATAGCAGTTCTAAATTATGCAACGTGCATTATCAAAAATTGTAATGCAAATCAATCTGAATTAATTATCCCATTGCATAATTGAAAATCTATGCAGATAAAAAAAATCCACGTATGAATTATAATTATTATGTACATACCTATTTGATATTCAATCAACAGGTTTGTCCGAGCATTCCGATTTGCATTTGAGTGGTTATAATATATTGTATGGGTCCATTAAGTGGGCTTCGAGAATCATTTTTAATGCTATGTTTCTAAAATCACATATGTGTGCTGTATAATTCAGAAGCCAAGGAGGCTAAGGAACGTTGCATATCTAGATTAGAATTATATTTCATTTAATGTGTTATTAACCGCGTATTTATTTATGTCATAATAAAGTGGTCGATTTTTTAGTAGCCAGCAAGCTGAATAACAGCAGTAAACACCCACAGTTTCTCTTAATTTTTAAGCACGTAAAAATATAATTTAACCTTTTTTTTTTGATGTTTTGTTATTTGACTTCCCTTGCACAGTTACAGTACATAACCACGGGATAATCGCACACTTTTTCAATTCACTACAGCCTATTTTGAACTTTAGTCTAAATCAACTTTCACCTCAAATTCTTTTCTGCAACCTTTAGTGATCTATCCATTTTTTAAATAATCCTTCTATTGCAGCTTCAGTTTACCTATTTATCCTGTTCCTCATTGTCTTGAATTACTGTTAACATAATGAATATTAGAAACTTTTATGTGATAAAATGTAACTCTTAGTTGGTGTTATTTTAAGAGTTAAATGCTCCAAATTGAGAATAGATAAAAAATAGCAAAAAGCCTTCAGGAAAATTATTTTTCTCATCCATCTGCTTGTTCATTGCCCATCAAAGGCCTTGCGCAGTAGCTAACACCTTCATAATCTTTATCTTTCGACATCTAGACTTATTTTGCTTTACCCCTTTTTTGTACTTAAGATGCGATTCTTATACGTACCTTTACACTTAACCATCTTATTTTCATTATAATTATATATTCTGCTCATTTTCTTAGGACAATTAAATTATTTTAGTGTCATTCAACACTCTCGGCTTTATTTAAATACTCAATTTAAAATATATATATAAATAAATACAACTGTTGAAGTTTCAATAATAATGAAATATAAGAAAATGAAATTTGTAATATGAAATTATTATTCCAAAATCAATCAATATTTATTAACCGGTATGAAGTATACATATCAATATTTTATTGATCCTAATACGTGTTCTAAATATTGTTTAATGATAGTTAATAAAGCCGCGCTCATCGCAGATCTGGTTCGTTTTTTATTTCGATTAATTAGTAATGATAAATAAAAGTAGATGAGTATTAATGGGTTTTTATAGATAAGTAGCAACAGCTAGCTCGAGGTCGCATTTGTAATTAAGGATGGTTCAATTTTTGTTCTAAACGGCTTAAGCGCTTGACTGATAAGCTAGCGATATGGGATTTGATTACCTGCAAACCTGTAAAAAAATGTTTTTGAATCATATTCACACCCAATTTGAATCGCATGGCTACAATCTAGTACCACAAATCTCTGTTAGTCACTAGATCCCTGTTAAAAGCAAAAAAAACTTCATTGAAACAATTGTGGTTGAGAAAAAAAAGACAGTGGTTTGATGTAAATATGGGCTTAGCTTATGTTTCTTAATGGCAACCAAAATTTAGTAAAAGTATACGAGAATGCCGTCACAATTTCAAGACAATATTTTAAGCATTAAAATTGGTGTAGGACATAATTTTCAAATCAACGCTACTTTCTTTTCTTATTCGCTTTGTTTCACGGTAGAGATGGTAGTGTTGCACATTGTTACCATTAACTAAAGAGTCGTGATAATTAAGTAATCCAATATACAAGTCTACAATACCAAGACTAAGCTCATCGATACTCACTAAACGTAGCAAAAACATATTAACGGTAAACATAACCACAAAGTATAAGTTCAACAGAATTCATTATCTGGTGGTATTCTCTAGTATGTGTTAAGAGAAAAAAAAAATTAAGATGGGCAGGTATCGCGCTCCAAATGGACAGGTAAGCTATTTAAACGTGCTGTTTTGTAACGGCACTAAAATTAAAATTGCATTTATCGTATTGTGGGAGTATTGATTCATTAGATTATTGTTAATGAACAATTTTGATTCTAATTAATAAGAGCCTTTCGTAGAGATTAAATAAATGTTGAAGTCTTTTGCATTGAGATACTGGCATTAATTATTTTATATAAATTTATTTACACTTACAAAATTTACCATACCTCTTTAAAAAAATTTAACATTATAATTAGGAATATCTTCTTTAACTACCTATTTGTTTTCCCGACAAAATGATTAGTTGGATTAGAATATAAAAGGGAATAATTTATTTTTAAACATATCGATGATCCTAAAAAACGTTGCCTATCACCTTCATTATTTGATATCCAATCAACGCAGCATATGCCTCATCAGGATCCAATTATAAATTTTCCCCATCAATTCTCTCAGCAATCATGGTTTTCGCTTGGTTCAGCTGTCTCTGCTTTCTGAAGCTCTTCCAATTCTACATATAGTAATTCCCGAAGCTCTTCCAATATGCTGAGCTTACAATGAGATTCAGATAATAAAAATAAAAAACCAGGTGAATTGTATGTTGATCAACGACATTCAAGGAATATATCCCATCATGTTTGCCTTGCTGACTCCAAGTCGGCGGTCTACCGTGTAGGTCCCCTTCTCTCTACAAAATCAAAACTTTCAATATTATGTTAACAACTGAAACCCAGTTTCGAGTCTTAGATATTCCGCATAGAGCTGAAAGAGACCCCAATGTAGCAAAGATGTAAAATAACTCTTTCTGTAGGTTATTACTTTTAGTAACTTTTATGTTTAAATATTTTAAACGTCCGACCCTCGCAATAATCTTACCCTTGCTGTTAAATGTTATGTTGCACTGAGTTATATTTATATATTTTCATGTTCAGTCGCAGGATATTTGACTACATCTTGTCTTTTACGTTGCGCATTCATCATTAAAAAAAACACACCTGCGGTGAGAATTCTCACTTCACTTTTAATTATGATTCATATCTCTGTCACACCAAAAAGTTTATTCAAAACTATTTTTTTTCTTCATCTGACGAAGTAAATTTAATAAAATCTAATTTCATCATATCCAATCCGGTTGAGACTATCTCTACAAAACAATCAAATAAGTTCACAGATTCAATGATTAAATATAAATGCCTATTGATTTAACAGTATATTTTTGAAGAGTGTGATCGTTATAGATTTTTACACTATTAAAATATTCCTCCTGGATGAATGAATTAACAATAAATATCAGAAGAGGTGTCGTTGAAATGTTATTTTATTGGTCTGGACGCTGTATTTTTTTGACGTATCAGTTATATATGTAAATCATAAAATAAATCGTTTATTTAGTATGTGCCAGAAGTTATATCAAGGTACTAAATTAGTTTACTTACGAATGTGTTACTGTTTTAATACGACCAATCGTAGCCATAGTAAACCTTCCTATATACTTAAAATAGTAAATTATTTTGAAATAACTATAATTACTGTTTTAAATATTTTAGTTTCTCACTGTTTTTCTTTCTGTCAAATAAAAAGTGAAAAGAAATTTCATATGATTTCATTGACTCACCTATACTTAGATTTTTACAATAACCACAAATCTCCTCAATCCATAAATTATCATTTCTATTCTGACAAAAAAAAATTTGAGATCAAAAATTCTTTTAAATTCTTAGCGAAATTCGATTCAAATTTTGTCCATTTTTATTTCGTTATTTAATACAATTTGTTGGATTGCAAATGTAAATACAAAAAATTCAAAAACACAATATTTTAGTAGCTTTTATTTTAAATTATTTTTACCATATCCACTCTTGTTTAAGTCTTTAATTCTCCGCTTTGTCCTTGTCCTAAACGCTTTATCAGTGGAACTATGCCACCTGGCAGCTTTTACATTACGGCTAATAATATAATTATTTTATATCAAGCAATTTAGTATCTCGTTCCACCGGTTTAGCGTCCCTGATTTGAGTCCTGGATCACAGCGGTACACAACATTAACGACCAAACACATAAAATCTAAAATCACTTTGGTCAGTAATAAAACAGCTTCTTCAAGAACAATAATATTTCAATATACACGGCAATATATAAATGCAATAAACTTGGCATTAATGGCAAGCAATATCTATCTGAAAGCATTCAATCACAACGTTCCATGTTGATGTACCATTAAATGGTCCATCTTCATCGTCGCAAAGATTACTTCTGAGTAAAGTGATTAATTAGTTACTTTGAAATGCACGAATGAAGAAATTTAACACTTTCGAATTCATATTAGTTTTTAGGTCTGAATTCAAATGAAATTTTGATGTGATTCAAATCAATGTTAGTCAATGAGAAAATTACATGAATTTAAATAAATACAAAATATGTATGTAGGTTTTTATGTATATAAATTACTTATTATGGATAGGATGCCTATACTGCTTATTGAATGAAAATGAAATTTTGGATACATGTTAAATAGCGCATCCGAGAAGGTTTCTGAAACCATTTCATAACTGGATCTAACAATATTTTAAGATGAAAAAAAATTGAGTTGGTGCTAAATACAATTTTTGATTGTCAAAATAAAAGAAAAATGGTTAGGAAAAAAAATGCTTACAATCCAGAATCTCAGCGTCTGCAGTTTCTGTTTCTCCAAAAAATTGATGCGAGAAATTTTATGTAAAATTGTATGTTCTCGTATGTATCAAATTATAAAAAATAAACATTGATAGGTAAATTAGATGATTTATATGTTTTTCATAGTCACCATTTATTTCAGGATATCATACAAAATATGCCTTATCAGGCTCAAGGCATGGCCAAACATCAACTGACGAAACTGAGTGACGGCAATTTATGGTATCCATACGTCTTTTGTATTTTATGCAGATGTACAGTTGAAGGAAATAGATAATCATAATAATGTATAAAAAGCACATTTAAAAATGTTGTATACTTTTTGTAGCGTTTGTCACGGCATTTATTTATTAGAATTTCGATTCAAACGATTCCAATGCACATTCACAATAATAATATCACCGTCCACCTGGTTCAGTACCGCCATAAAATACAAAAAGTAAAAATTAAAAAAATAAACGCAACGAGACTCGCAACCCTTTCTTCCATCTTGTTATTATCTCCTTAGAATCTGCAAGAAGAGGATCCCCCATTCACCCAGATGCAGTTCACACAATTATTTATTTTAGAACCAAAAAAACAGGTATCGTGTATTATGCGTGGCTACTCCTTGTTGGACCGAACAGTTATATGTAAAATATTATTCTAACTTCTAAACAAAGTGAGGAAACCGGTTCTCGGACACCACTATCCCACACAAACCTCCTCTTCCTTCTTAGGCTTAATGGACCACGGACGACGGGGAACACCTTCAAATTATATTCGGGAGCCAGAATCATACAGAGGCGGAACATTATTTTCAATTTTTAATAAAAAAAAAACAATTTTATTTATTTTAGAAACATTACAAATTTAATTTAATTCGATCCTGAAATAAGATACAATACTAGAGAAACATTTTAAAAATAAAGGTTTTTATGATTATTAACAACAATTATTAAATAGTCCCGAAGCTCGCTAAGCAGAAAACTCCACGAAATTAGTTTGATAAATAAATTCGTTGAGCTCATGTCGAAACAAGGCTTCTCTCAAGTGGAATATATCAATATTCGAGGCGATATGGTTGAACAGTCTGAGCACTTTCCCAAGAGGAGGTCTCTGGCAGGTTAGTATTACTTCTAGGAAGAAGAAACAATCTGTGCGTCGTTATCCTTAAATAATAAAAAAATATGTTTAAAAAATATAATCCATGGAGAATGGATAAAATCTCTGCGTGGTGTCCCCTAGAAACCTTTTTTGGTTCGATCTTTTCCATCCAGCAAGGAGATCTTCTCTACTGACGGAAACCATGATTGATAGTCATTGAGGTCAAAAGAAGACGACACAGCTTGAACTGTTAACAAGTTCTGAAACAGGGAGAGTCACTGACAGCAGTGTGACTGCGGAGACTTCCACGTTGCCATATATTGAACTGAATCAAATTCATATTGACATGTCGCTGAAAGAAAGAAGAAGATCATAATAAAAAAACTGTAGTATATTAAATAGATAAGTATTTCAAAACTTGTTTTAACATGGTTCACACTGGATACTGTATCACTCCTGGAAGACTGTAGCTTCCTGATCTCTGATGGCGTCCATCAGTTTCAACGTGTACAAACGTTCTGACGTGCAAATGGATATTTATTATAAATATTTATTTATTTATTAAGCTTGTTTTCACATGGATCACGTAACAAAAGTTCTCTATTAGGAGACTGCAGTTGCGACTAACTCGTAGTCTTTCTCAATCCTTCTCTAGTTAAGAGATAACTGAGCTGCGTTGTACTTATAAGCGGTGTAAACCCATTTTTGTAGGGGAGGGAGCATATTTTGAAAAAGGGTCAGTAGCGTAATTTTGTCAGTTTATCGATGACCCTTCCACAAAGACCTGTGTGCACCGGGCGCGTAGCGGCATCACCTTTCACCCAAGTGATTCCCGACCTACGGGTCTCGTGGACTTAGCATAAATGCCGCGCACAAGGAGAATGCGAGCTACTGGGTCGTGTAGGCATAATAAAAATAACCCGTTCCAACCTTGTTCCCGATATTTATAGCGCGATATTTTTCGGCAACTCTGTAGGTCTTGTTTAAATTATATTTATGTCGATTCAGATGCATAGAAATCACGAACGTGATACAGACAACCTTCCTTTACAGAGAAATTAGATTTTTCTTACAACGGTCGTTTCAATGTTTTTATTTGGGTTGAACCGCTTCTTAAGACTAAACGGTCCAGGAGCATCGGGATGATCGTGCATACTCATGAAAACGCAATAGAACGGTTGGCTGTTATGTAATGTTTCCTATTTTTTGATGTCACCTAATGAACCATTGAAAATTTATACAAATATTTAACAACTGATACACGTACAAATATGCAGTTAATACCATCTTCATACCATCATATATAATATTAATTTTGCCAATTAATCACAATATATATATAAGGATAAAAAGAGAAATGATATGTCTAATTAAAATTGGTATTTGCCATTGTTTTATATATTCGATATTAAATATAATATTCAAAATATGCTTTTAATAAAACCATATGTTTAGATTCATAAAATGCGTTAATCTATCAATTAAAATTAATTATACATGCTGGCATTATTAAGTATTATAAATACCTAATTGTGTTAATTTTTTAAATATATATTATGTGGTGTTTTCCATTCTTTGTCGGCATTCTCAACAGTGTATATAACATTATTTGAAACTGGACTATAAATATAAAATGATGTTTACAAAATATAGATACTCGTTCATATTATGAAAAAAAACCGTTTGAAAAACGAATCTACTAACAAATTAAATACATATTTTATTCAATAACATTATTCAATAACATAATTAATTTTTTTAAGCACTTTTTAGCCATTTTTATTGTAAGACTGTCTTCGCGCTTAGAAAATCGATGAAATTTTCGTGTACATCTCTATCAATGATTGAATTATTTCCAGATTTCGTTCAATCGGTGTATTAACATAAATAACATCAGATTCAATAGGCGTTTTTAAAGAACTGTGTTAACTTTTGACATAACAATGTTCGTGGTCATACTTTGCCCTAAGTACAAAGCGTTTGTTCCAAACGAGTTTAACCCCCTTTTAAGAAATATTCAATGCGACAGTAGGCAGACATTTAAAAAATTACAATATTTAATACATTAATTCATTTAAGAATTTAATAAATTATTCGTAATATATAAAAAATAGGGATGACGTTCGTCTAATAGCCTATTTATATTACTAGACGATGCTTAACGTTTTACGGGCGATCTAACAACTTTCCAATAAAAGAAGTATTTATACTCGTATAATAGATTTGCATAGTTTATATCTCTTGTTTTTATTTTAAGTTTTGTCAGGGTCGAACCTTTAACCTTTTGCATGAAAGGGTAATTATTTAACTCTAGATTTTACCCTCGTACATTTTTTTATTTAGAAAGTAATAATTAGTTTGTAAGCAATCAGAGTGAGGCATTCAATAAATATTGCTTATCTGTCAGCAGAAAAAAAGACCAGATAAAGTTCATGGGCTCTTGGAATCTTGGAGGTTGCCGGGAATTACATAAGTTCCCATGTGGACCTCCGGGATTCAGGTGTTCTGAGACAAGGCAAAAGACAATATAAGCTTATAGAACTTTGTAACGGCAATTTGCTTTGTCTAAATGCCCCCAATATGGAGTAGATATGGTAAAAAATGCCACATAGATAGAATTGTAAAGCATTCAAACAGTCATTGTAAACTATCATAGTAGAACTAAAATCAACAACATTATTACTAAAAATATGTATAACAATATTTGCTTGTTAAAATTAAGATTTAGTTTTTCTTACAGAAAAGAACTGCAAAAGATAAAATACAGCTACAAATCAATACCCACGAATGATACTGTGAAAAAGATAAAGATGTTTTTTTGAAGATGGTTAAATTATCTAGTAATTAAAATTAATGATTTAAAAGAGATTTTAATGCATTGAAAGATCGACCATAAACATCAGCTTGTTATGTAACAAAATTTAGACCGTGGTTACAGCTGTCATTAAAAGTTAATTGATATTTTACCTTTCTAACAAGGCATCTCTTCAGAAGCGACGAATTCAATTAATCAATAAAGTTTTACTGGCGCGATTAATGGTCCTGTACCTCTTAACTTCACGAATTTTGAATGCCTCATATAACATAAATAACTGAGACCGTAAAGATATATATTTCTTTGGATTGTTTATATCATTTTTTTTATCTTAACACACACATCAAAACACATCCAGCCAATGGGCGAAGATACATAACTTCTTAGGTTTTTAAGGCCAGATTTGATATTGTGGCTCTTGGGTTTAGCCGTGTGTGGCGAATTTCTTCTCTCCAATATTTCGACCGCCATTGCAGGGGTCTTCTTCAGGGTTGATGACTTTGTTGTGAGTTGGTGTCAAGAGGTAGTTTAGCCGTTAGCCTAACGTTAGCTTGCTGACACCAACTCACAACAAAGTCATCAACCCTGAAGAAGACCCCTGCAATGGCGGTCGAAATATTGAAGAGAAGAAATTCGCCATACACGGCTTAACCCAAAAGCCACAATATCGGGTGAAGATACTTTCAAAAAATTAATTTACTTAAATATGTAAGCAAAATAAACAATTAAAAGTATACTAATAACGTAAAAAAAGTATATAACTTTTTTTTATTAAATTTCATAATTTTTATTACATTTATATGCACAATTTTTTTTTATTTATTTACAAAATTTTGTTGAGCAAAAAAGGTACACAATCATCAAAAAATAAAGGTGAACAAATAAACAATATCGCAAGCAAAGCAATATAATTGAAAATGCCACTTCCAGTATTTTTTATTTAAGGCTTACATAAAGGTACTTATTAATAATTTAATTTTGTCACATTCGTAAACAAATACCAAAGCGACCGAGGGACTAGAACTCAGGTCTACTCTTACAACAGTCAAATATTTATCCACTGTGCCATGCCCCTCGGCGAACGAGTCTAATTAAGAAACTGAGTGAAGAAATACGGTGATTATAAACATTTAATTATTCCCGTGTTACATTTATTTTACTTCTGGTCTGATTAGTTTTCTACAGAAGATTTTTATGTAAGACTTTTAGTTGATTCTACTGAAAGTAATAAAATAATATGCAAATTATCCGGGTATGGAAATGAGGTTCGATTACAATGTTGCCAACCTCTTCGCTATTTAAATGTTCAATTTTTTTTTTGTCATTACAAACAGAAAAATACTGTACAAATATCATGCTTAACATTTTAATAGCTTAATGCTTCACTGTATGTAAAATACAAAGACAATATGCTCAGCGGTAAGCTTAACGATGAAAAAGAAGAAACTCTTTTCTTTTGATTTTTTTTTTGTATAACATATGTATATACACCATAAATTATATCACATACAATACAATAGTTTTGTCAGCTCTCATTGGCCATGTCTAGTCCTAAGTTATTTCTACACCTGTTCGTCTGTTGACTTCAAGAGCAAGATTACGGGAACTAGAACAGACTTCAGTTGTATTTAAATAATTCGGAATAATCTTTTCTTTCAATATACTGATTAATGTGAAAAAGCAATAATATGTAGATTACAAAAGGTGGTGATGTATCTTAACTTGGCACGAGTCTATTGTAGCTTAACTTCGGTGATTGAACACACAAATTAATTCTACTTCTTCTTCGTGTCAGCGACGTCAAATTATTTCTGCTCAGTATTTGGCAATATCGATAGCCCGTGTGTTGCCTAGCATTAGTTCTTGAGGTGTGTCCTTTGTTCTACCAACCCCGGTTCTTAATCTGTTCAGGGATTTCCAGATCCACCAGTCAAGGTTCTTGCCAGTTGGGAGGTCTTCCTTTGGAGTAATGAAATCCTCTGATGCGATTTGTTGCCACAGCTGGATTCTCTGATTTTCAGGGCCAGATGTGAGAGGTTGTGTGGATCTCAGAAAGCTGATTTGCGACTTCAGTCTGGGTGTTGGGGGCATCTGATTATACAAGCAATGGGACGGTTTTTTCACAACTTTGCATCTTATGTTTGCGCCATCTTATGCGATACCAGCCAAAGGGTATAGTTTCGATATGGATGATGGTTTGAGGCAGCCTGTGACGACTCTGTATGCATCGTTCAGGGCAGTATCTACTTGGTTACAATGGGCTGATCGGCCCCATACTGGTGCCGCATATTCTCCGGCTGTGAAGCAAAGTGCTAAAGCTGAGGTATAAAGAAAGGGAGGTTAGGCTCCCCAGTGAGTATTGGTCAGTTTGCGGATAAGGTTGTTTCTTGTTACAACTTTCTGTTTGGTATTTCTGTAATGACGCCTGAATGTGAGGGACAAATTATTGATTAACTAACAAAAAAATATGCCTAAAATGGTGCAGCTGCTGCCTCATCAAGTACATCACTTCTGGGTTCAGAGGTGTCTTGAAACAAAGCATGGATGATCATTTGATAAAATTGGTATGTGATATTATAACTGTATGATTCAGATATGGAAATAATATGGGAAGAAATGTTTATACCAGGGGGACCCAAGAAAACGTTCTTGATCTTCGTAGAATTGTACATCAGGTTTTTTTTTCTCCTAAGCAAACTGTAAACTGGCAATTTAATTTTGAAATTTTAAAACATATGCATAAGGATATGAGCACAAACCGCATGAAAAATTGTCTGAAAAGTATATCAGATTACAATAAAAAAATCTGATATACTCGTACATACAAATTTACAGAAAGCCCCATATATTATGACATTTCTCACGGCCTTAATCAGACAAAAATAATCAGCTTTACCTTTTATACACCATGTTCATTAGTTTACCGAACTTTAACCGTTCGTTTGTCTTAAGATGAATTTTCGCAGTTCAAATTCCTTCATCTTACACCAATTTTTCTACGATTTATTGACAAGAAATAGGATGGTGTGTATCAGCTGTTGAATATCTTTAATTTTTTTGTTGTTCTCTCATTGTATATATATGGCAGCACTGATCGAAATCCGTGTTGCATTGTAAAATTCCCTTTCGGAGGCTGTAGTTAGCCGGGCGAGTCTCACTGCGCATGCGCATATAAATCTGCGAAGGAAGGAGATGGTGGCAATCTTAATTACTGTCTGGTACCTTCAGCGCCTGGCAAGATGACGGTCAGGACCAGAAATGCAAAGCCACTGAGACGCTCGAAAGATACCTGTGAAGATACTTCGAACTACAGTTCCAAGTGAGAGGACATTTGTTTATGCTAACTCATGCTATTGTAAAATTAAACTGAATAAAATAAGTAATTTAATTAAATACTTTGTTACATATTCGACTCATATCAAGACACAATTGAGGCCTTAGGTTGTACGTCATCTACAGTAAATATTTATTTAAATTAAAATGAAATGGAGAATTTTGCAACTCTTATTTTTATGGCGATAATAACTAACCCAACCTTAAATAATTAACCCATTTCTAATCATTTATTTTACTGTCGAATATTACATAAATAATCAATAATCACTTAGACTTCTAACTTCATGGTGTCTATTGTGTTGATAAAATCCCATAAACATCAACAGGGAAGACGGTGTGATCTTTGAAAGAGCATGGTTTCCGCCTGTAGCAAATACCGAAAAACTAACAACAACTAAGAAATTCATATCATCCTCTATTACTCTGGTAAAAATACGCTTGGCTTATTACTAAGCTACTTAAAGACACCAATTCATCACATTCTTTAGTCCGGAAGATGACCCCCACAACAGTAAAGAGAATGATAAATTCGGCACACACGGCTCAACTCAAAAACCGTGTTTTGTATATTTTATATACAGTAACGGTTTTTATATATTTAAATATTCTGCTTAGAATATATATTAAAGATTATCCAAGAATTTAGTGGTACCACAACGCCTAAATGTAACATCATAATTTCAGCAGCGATAATGATCATGATCTATTCAACAAACAATCTCGATTACGAAAATCCAGGGCACCGCCATTGCCGCGTCTCTATAAGAATGCTAGGTGCTCTTCATATGGATGGTGCTTCATCATTCTAATAGCCATGGGCCTGACTCCGCATGTAATTATTACTCACTCCTACGAAAGATAAACTTATTAAGCTGTTTTGGTTGGGCTCAGGTGTTAAATCTTGGATCTAACTGGAGTAGCTTAGTAGGTGTAAGGAAAAGGAAACACACTCGAAGACTTAATTTCAAAAAACTTATTATTTTTTATTTATTTAACAAATATAAAGATAGTTACAGTTACATATTTAGTGATAATAAATTCATTTTTTCTCTTTAATTTTTAGATTTGCTTACTACGCCACTTTAAGATGAATCTTGTGTCTCATGCAATATTAAAAAAAAAAAACTATAGCTTATTATATCAAAGCGTTTACGAGTACACTCAAAACGATGCAAATGAATTCGTTAAGTTTAAAGACTTATTCACTTTGTAAATAGATGAGGCTTAACAAAAATATTAATTCTTTTGAAGCAACAGATTTTACTATAGTTCTTCTCATTTCCAAACCATTGTATGGTCGTTTTTCTGTATTAAATTAAATAAGTATTGTGATAAAAAAAGACAAGAGGCCTTTGAGATGTGGTCATACAGAAGAATTCTCGGAATTTCCTGGAGAGACCACGTCACGAACAATGAAGTTCTCAGGATAATCTAGGAAGATAGGCACCTAATAAGAACCATCTCAGAGAGGCGAGCCTGATGGATCGGTCACATCATGCGCCACGATGGTCTTCTTCACGACATTGTGGAGGGGATGGTTTAGGGGAGAAACTGTAGAGGGCGCCCTAGACGGGAGTATTTGCAGCAAGTGTTCGATGACATGAGTTGTAGCTCTTATGCTGAGCTGAAAAGAGTTGCGGAGGACTGAGAGGAGTGGAGATCGAGATGCAACATTCTGTTGCTGCAAGCCAATCCACCGGATTGATTCTACGAAGAAGAAGTATTGTCAATCTAACAGTCGTGTTTTGCGTGGGTGTTGCCAGAATTCAAAATAAAAATTGAAGTTGTGAATGTTGGATTTTGTTTTACACATATATATTATTGTCATAAAAAAATGCTTCCGTACAAGTTCTGTCGTAGCTGTTATTTTTCACACAGCTAAGATCTCCGCTGTGTATAAAAACTATAATATATAAGACAAGATTTATTACAAATCAATGGTATATCACCTTTATAAGAACACCGGATGATTAGCCCGACACTCTATAGCAGCGATCGGGGAACCGGGGTAAATGACCCCCAATGGGGTAAAAATATGTTTTTTGGGGTAATAAGGAAATTTTTCTAGTTTTCCATTTCATAAAACTTACTATTTTCATGTAACTTTTTTGTTATTTTCCGTGTAAATTAATTCAATAAATAATGTTTATTTAAATATACATTGATTGTCTTCTTTTCAAAATGGGAGGAAGGGGTAATATCGACTTACGCGAAAATATTTTGGGGTAATGGTTAAAAAAGTTCCCGGACCGCTGCTCTATAGACTTAAAAAATTTGGTCCTAAAGAGCGGCTTTATCAATACCCTCTCAACACTGAAAATATAAAGTCCAATAAGCAAAATAAGTCATCCGATATTGTTACAAACGAGAATCTTTTCCGTCGGGTATAGCTCAATGGTCAAAGCGTTTGCTTTGTAAGCCAAAGGTCGTGGGTTCGATTCCCGACGGAGATTAAAAAAAAATATATTTAAAAAATCGATTTCTGAGCTCTAAGATATTGTTGGTGTGAATTTGATTTCTCACTCGTAAAATGCCAGTCATAGCTTATTAATTAAAATTTGTGGTGTACAAAAGTCGTCCCGTGAAGACCACCCATTCATAGTAAATTCCTATAAATAATAAGAATGATGCGTGAATCTCGGGATGGAGTCTATGACGTTGGCGGATCAACACTCCACATGCAGCGCCTAGCCATATACACGTAAGCATCATAAATGAGACTTCAGAATTACTATCTGTCAACATTTTCCTGTATGTGTTCACAAAAAAAAAAAATTAAGTGATCGTATGTACTTTTACGTATTGTTGATTATTGAAAGCTATTTCAAATTCCTCTATTAAATTTTATTATAAAAGTAGATTTATGATATTTAATAATGAGTTGATAAATCCTGATTTTTATACCTATCTAAATAAATAAAATGGCGTGATGAAACCAAAAGCCGCAACATGTATATCTCAACTGGTGTCACGTGATATATGATTTATACAATTATATTGATGCACAAATTGTATGTTTTGTGGTAATAAATTTGAGGCAGCTTCAAAATTAAAAAAAAACTTACAGAGGTCCGGTTTTTTTATATTACGATCGGCGGCTTAGAGATTCCGTTCCAGTTGGACCCAAGAAACAAGCTCCAGTTATCAGCCTGATGTATCTAACTTCAGACTTTCTATTTTAACGTTTTTAACGTCTTAAATAGCATGTGATTACCTCTTAAGCCTTATCGAATCGATAATAAGCAAGCCACTCCGTCTAGAGGCTATAAAGTATCTATAAACAATCAATATGTTATTTAACATCTGTATTAAGTATTAACCAAACCAGTCTAAATACACGGAGCAAATATATAATTCGGCGAAATAAATTGTAACATTTATACCTCTAGCGCTGCTGCATTTACGTTGAACTGATTTATGTTACTTCTTCACGTTTAGATCAATGATTATTGTACAGTTAGGAATTAGGACCGTCAAGGTGTAAACTTGTTGGAAGACTCGATTATGTGGAGTATAATTATTATTTGGTGTAACGCAAAAAAATAATATACATCGATTTTATACGCGAAAAATCGGCACACATAATTGCTCAAAAATTTAGTATGTATTACTTTCTCTGAATACGGCATTCGTTTTATCATATGAATTTCCTAGATAGTAAAATAAAATAGTTTACAGTATTTAATTAATAAAGATATAAATCTTTAATATTAATAAGTATCTGAAATTAAAAAAAAAATAATAAATAATACGAAAGCATTTTTTGAGACAAAACATGTATTCGAAACGTCCAAGTAGAATATTATTAAACAATTTTAAATTAAAAGGCAATAATCAATAGAACGTTCCATTACTTTTTTAAATTTATGTACTTGTAAGCTAACGAAATTTATTTCGGATAAATTATTTTATTTTCATAATCAACAAACGGTAGGTAGCTATCAGCTTAAAAAAATATTGTTAACAGTTTTACGGTTTGCATTACAGCGAAAACATTAAGGTTATCAACTGACAATTCTCGGTTAAACTGCATTATAAAATAATTTAACGTTAATTTAATTACTTAACTTAATATAGAAACAATAATTTCATGTTATGAATAAAATACTTTTAATTTGTTATTGTTCAATTGATAATAACTTACAACAGACATCACAAGGATGTTTTCAAACTCCTGATTTTGTTCAATATTTTTAACATTCAGTGTGAGTAAAAACTATTCAATGCGCTGTAAATTAGTTGGGAATGATACATTTTTTTTTTTTTTTATGTAAACACATACAGGAGAATACCGACAGATGGTGATAGTAATTTTTTGAAGTCTCATCTGTGGAATTCTATGACGCTTACCATGGTGTATATGGCTAAACGCTGCATGTGGAGTGTTGATCCGCCAACGTCATAGACTACAGCCCGAGATTCACGCATCATCCTTTATTATTACAGGAATCTACTATGAATGGGTGGTCTTCACGGGACGACTTTCGTCTACCACCAATTTTAATTGATAGGCTATGACTGACATTTTACGGGTGATGGATCAAATTCACACCAACCTGGGTATTTTAGAGCTCAGAAATCGATTAAAAATCCATTTTTTTTTTAATCTCCGTCGGGGATCGAACCCACGACCTTTGGCTTGCAAAGCAAACGCTTTACCATTGAGCTATGACCGCCGGTATATAAACTATATAAACTTAGAGTATAAATCTTTTTTGAAATTCAAACTGTAGTATACTGCTTCGAAACGGTATCCATTGCGATGCGAGCGCGATATATATGGAAATATTGTCTTATGGTAATACCTTCGCTAAGCACTTCATAAATTTCACAATGAACATTTTACTTCGGGATATACGCTGCAGTTTATTTATTCTGACCTGTCCAATAGTGTATGTTGCTCCGGCAGTTGGAAATCTCTTGTGGTGTTTTTGAGGAGGAAGCCCGAGGCCCAGCATTCGCGGACTATTGCGGTGTGAACAGGGATCAGATACCGCCGGCAAGTGTCGGAGGTTTAACACTTCTTCAACGCGGCAAAGCAACTGTATCGCACAGCCTTCGGGGAGTTCCTGAGGAAGAGCTGTTGTAATGTTGTAAGTATCAACTTCTAGAAATCACGTGTTTTTACGACACGATTTTTAAACGAGATGTGAACACGTTGTATTTATTGCCTAGTATATATTATAGCGCGTACACTAAACCATTGATGATTCTTATGATTTCGTATGGAATACTGCCTGTTGCTTACCTCGTGAAATTTATCGGGTTGAATTACTCACTAGAACCAATCGGTTCAAATTTTGGTAAAAAAATTGTTGAAAAATGTTCCAAAATATGCCCCGAACACTACTGCTATCGTATCATCAAATCCCAGTGCTATAGAGAACTATATATGTTCTCAGGTAGGTTTTTGGATACAGGTCTTTTGATGAAACATGGACAGTGTTAACTGATAAAAATGAGTATGTTCCAGATATCGAACAAGTACGGGAAGAAAAATAAAAATAAATAAAAAATACACTCAAAAATGGTCCCTTACCGCTCAAAAATCATTAAAAAAATCATTAATATCAAATGTAAGCTTTAGAAAAATATTTTATTCACAGTAATTATCAGAATCTGTTCAATATTGAATGAAGACATCGTATCAGTATCAAACCCTACTAATTCTCTGCCTTCCGTGATCAACTTCCTCTTGCAACTATCATTATTTTACTACACCATCTTGCACAGTAAAATAGTTTTTGGAGAGAATATGACACTAACATATATTTATGTGATTTTTATTTTTTAAATACACAATCATAATTTTTTTCAACGTAAATTAAGTTTCTATGATGTTAAGACTTTATATACACACATAAAACTGCTTTATAAAGCTTTTATTTTCAAAAGGTTGTACGCTATACAGAAAGAACAAATTATAGATAAAGTAAAGTAATTCAAAGTTACTTAATGCAAGTAACACGGTAAAGTTATTTAAAAACGATTGTTACAAGAAACTAAATAACCATTAAAAAACGTTTAGTCTTCACTACAATTGTTAATACTTCTAATTGCTCACGGAGAAACAGTCTTTTTTTAATTTGTTCTAATTATGCTTGTATGCATTTTGTGTGCAAGTATGGTGACTATTATTTCTGCATCAATCATAAAAAAAAACAATCACTACAGTAATTCGAGATTTTTTGTGATCATCAAAAATCCGCAACACTTTGCATAGCCGAGTAAAAAAATATATCGTTGAGAGATCGATCCATCAAACCCGGTCATTTTTTAAATTTTTACAAACGGTAGCGAGAGCATTTAATTTATTTAAATATATTAAAAGTCAAATAAAATAAATATACCTGGTTAATCACATAAAATAAAAATCGATTGTAACTTTTTATTTTATTACATGAATATTAAAAGATTTTAATGGCAAAATATTGACCAACTATCATATAAAAGTATATTGATTTCAACCGCTACCCACCGGTTGTCGTTCTATCATCACAGTTAAATAACATAGAAAGAATAACATACTTGGATAGTGACCACACAAGTACACAGATTGTCGTTAGTTGGGTTTAACCGCCCGTTAAAGTTACAAAAAATTGGAATCAAAAGTCTGACTTATTTAAAAATACTAATGTACAAACGAGCAAACATATCTCGTATATTATAAATAAAAATACATTTTTACATCCCTCTGACTCTCGTCTTGGATACCGTTAAAAACTATGCGTAATATGTAATTTTTTTTTGATAAAAAATATATAAAAGTAAAAATTATAATATTTATTTATTTTTTTACAAATTAGTAATAGTGTGCCAATTAGTTCCGATTTGACAGTTTAAGCCAGGAATAGAATAGAGATAATAAAAAAAAATCTGTTTTATAAATACCTTAAAAAACATTCCTAATTGGCATTAAATTCAATATCATCATCATCATCATCACCATGTCCGCACCTCTAGCTGTTTGTTTCATATTATATATTCAATGAAAATAAATAAACATGAGATTTTTTGGTTCCTTTAAAAAAAATACAACAAGAATTTTTTTTAATAGTATAAAAAATCAATCTCTTCAAAACACATACAACTGTTATGCAAAAACATGTTTGAAAGTAAAATAAGAACTTTTAAAGTGTCCCGATCTTCTTCGTACTATCAATCCGGTGGATTGGCTTGCAGCAACAGAATCTTGCATCTCGATCTCCATTCCTCTCGGTCCTCCGCAACCCTTTTCAGCTCAGCATAAGCGCTACAGTTCATGTCCTCGAATACTTGCTGCAACTACTCCCGTCTAGGGCGCCGTTCTGCAGTAATGTTCGAACATTCCTGTCCCGATAACAATGTGTTAAACACCGAAACAAGGTCCTCTCTCTTGCCGGGTGATAAATCATCTTGAGTATGAAAAAAGAAGAGCAGACAATTCGAGAGTCCATCAATTAAAGCGCTCAAGTGGCGGGGAATGGAAGCTTTTTGCTCGTTATTATCGCCGCGGGTTGCGAACTTGTTCGCCGGACAAGTCGCTCTCTCATACAAATAAAGTAATTCAAGAAGAAAACTTGCAAAATTGAATTACTCCCGGAATAAACTGTCAATAAAACTTCAATATAGCTGAATGAAAAAACAATTCACGGTAGAACGCGATGCTTAAAAGTACGAGTAATACAATATGATGATGATGATGGTAAAATAATGCAGTTTTATTTATTATATTAACACATAAAGCAGAATACTGAGAGACAGTTATGGAGAAATTTCATGGATTCTTCATGTAGCGCTTCATGTGATGTGTCAATTTGTCAACGTCATACTCTAAATCCCGTTATTGACGCGTCATCTATTTTATGAGGACTAACCATTGTCGATTAATAAAGTACGACTCGCATTTTTACGGTTCGAGATCTAATTGACATTAGCCGGGGATATTCACAGACCATGAAATATAGAAATACACATTTAAAAAAAAATCTACAGTGTTTATTGGTTTAACACATGTTTCGGCTTCGTCAGGTATCCATTGTCGAACCAGACTCGACATTGGCTCCATAATGTAGCCGAAAAAATGTCCTTAAATATATATTTTGAAATCAAATATTTCGTTTCTTGTTGTCATAATGAAATTCCACTGTAAAATTTTATATATAGTAAAAGAAAAAAATAAATATATGGATTTTTAAATATTTATTAGAATATTATTTTATTATTTTCAATATTCTGATCTACTTTTATAGATCATTGACTATAATATTATAAGTAATTAAATATACATAAACTATACATAAAATTCTTTAAACGAGTTAATTCATTCCGAAAAAATATCGGCAGGAGCGGAATGCGAACCGCGGACTTATGGAACCAACCATTTTGCCCAGGTATTTATACCGCTCGGCCACCGTGGCCATTTCTTCCGCCTGAGTCTTCCGTCTCAATGTTATCAAGTAAAAAAAAAATAATATATACATACTTTGAATATATACTATAGCGACATCTATCATACAATGATAACAATGACATATATAGAAGTTCCAAGACGAGTCAGCTCAGGCGGAAGAAATGGCCACGGTGGCCGAGCTGTATAAATACCTGGGCAAAATGGTTGGTTCCAAAGGTCCGCGGCTTGCATCCCGCTCCTGCCGATATTTTTTCTGAATGAATTGACTCGTTTAAAGAATTTTATGTATAGTATATGTATATTTAATTACTTAAAAAACAATATCCATTTAATCAAAGCCATTTTATTTATTTAATTTGAAGGTTAACTGAAATATGTGTCAAAAAAAAAACTAATGGACACTCTTCGATAGCCTAGAAGTTAAACACTTCACAAAAACTATCTGCTCTTCCTTGAAACTCTGTATTTCACTGAACCTCATATTTATATTTGCAGAGTTTATAATGAATATATTACATTATAACTGAAATTCCAATGCAAAATACGTTTTTGCGGCACGGTCGCTAAAGACCGAAATGAAAAATACATTGTTGATACGTAATAACACACTGCGCATGCGCATTATTTAAAACGTAATTCATTTTATATCCATCACGCCAGCGTTGATTATATTCTCATCGCGAATGATTCATCATTGCCAAAATATTATCCCGTTGACAAAATGAACAAGCGGTTTTTTTCGCCAAGTTCCCTGTATGACGCCTCATCTCAGGCTAAAGACCTCTCTTCAGTGGTAAAGCAATAGACTGTGATGCAAACAGTGTTGTTTTCAATTAATTTATTAACACATCAGCTCTACATAATTCATTAGTTTCTTTGGTAGATATATCTAGCTAAACGCTACACACTCTTCGACTTCCGGCCACCCTGGCTGAGCGTCATAGAGTACAATATATTCAACTGGTTGTGCTTTTTTGCATGCAGATGCATAACAAAACATATTTAACTTAAATTTGTATGAAATCCAATTCTAATAAGTAATAATAACAGTTTAACATTCATAGTTCAGTCGTCTTTTTAAGTCTACTGGTTTCTGTCTTGGAGGTCGTCGGGATTCATATATGTTCCAAAATGGATTCGGATACAGATATGTCTTGAGACAAGGCATAGGTAGTGGCATCCGACAGAACTGAGTGACGGCAATCTGTGGTGACTATTTGTTTCAGATATGGAACTGATAAGGAGAGTGAAATTTCTATAGCGCGTTTTTACATAGCGCGTTTCTTATTATGACGCTATAGGAGTGTTGACTGTTATTTAATGAAAAATAATATTACAACCGGATACGTGATCAATTTATAAAACTTATTTTAATATTCTGACCTCGCAAATAATAAAAGAATCTGTACTCTTTCAGTTTACTCTTGAATGTATCATCTCGATGAACTGGCTTTGGAAGCAATTTTCTCTTGAAGGAAACCGTCCGAGTGGGTGGCTTTACTTTAAAAAACGCATATAAAATTCCCCATCAAATCGTTTAACGGCAATTAAATTGGCGGCGTTTAAGGAAAATTGGTGCGGCTTTATTACATCGAGAAGATAATAAATATAATTGTTTATTACGTTCTGCTGATCGTTTTGCCAGTGGTTGAGGCTTAGAGATACGCCTTGCTTTTCATACCAGAAGTCATGAGTTCGATCCCCGACGAAGATGACTTTTAATCAATTTATTATTTCTTAATTTACTTTACCGGTTGGTATGCAACTGATCCTTCACCCGCTTAATGTCAAACATAATCATTATAGACATCACCATGTCCGCTCTCCTAAATGGAGCATATGGCATTCATGAACTGCCGCCACAAAGTTGTCAGCCGTCATAGTTCTCGCCTCATGCTATTTTAGCTCCGCCTCTCGCAGCTCCAACAAGAACATTACAAATAGAGTTCCCAACGGTCTTACAAGACAGTACAAGGTCAGGGGCTTGAAGAAAAGGCAGCTGTAGTTTATGCTCTCCTGCAGCATTCTTAATAAGTGTCCCAACCAGGACTACCTTCACCTCTTGACCGACTTAAGTATGGAAGGCTGTCTTGTCTGCTCTCTCACCTTATTATTCCTCACAAAGTAAAGCCATTGTATCCTCAGTATTCTACGGAGGCATCTGTTCTCGAATCTTACTATACGGCTGCATTGCTCTTGGTGAGATGCGAAGATTCACAGCCGTTAAGAAGAATATGAAGAATACAGACGTTAAAAGACGGCTCTTTATTTTGATCGCGTAAAGCTGTGCGTCCCAGATATTGCGCAAAGAGTAAAAGAACACGTGAATATCACTCATTCATAATGATACGCCGTAAAGGTAGTTGATTCAAACTTATTCCAGGCTGCAGTTCTATGGCATTGGTAGATAAACGCTCCACATGCAAAGCTAAGCCATACTCAAAAACGACAAGCGTCATTTAATTCAGATTTGAGATTCTCTATCACTGTCTGTCTGTCGGTGTTCATAAATATCTTAGCACGACTTAAACTAAGCAGTTTTATCAATTACTTCTATGATACGAGTACCATCGGTTATCTTTGAAAAACTCTTCCAATATCTACGTTTTTTTCCCCACATAGATGTACAAGTTCTTCAAGATACTACTGCACTATACTAAAAAAAATAATTGTTTATTAATGCTTAACTCAACAATCGTTTCATCACGATTTTGATCAAATGGTTCACAAATTCCTGCTTTAATAAAATAGGGAAGCCTTAGAATGCAAATCATCTTAATTACTTCAATTAGTAAATTATAAAATATAATCTTTTCATTCCCCATCACCATTTATCTCATCATTTCTCTCCCAAACCACTTATCATCTACCCCACGTGTAGGTGTTAGTCATCATAGCTGAATAGAATACAAGTCTTTTCATAACTGAAGAAAAATAACCGTTTTATATCTTTTGAATGTAACTGAATTGAAAAAAAATGGTATTGTATGTACTCGTATGTATCAAATTATAAAATATTGCTATAGATCAATTAACTAGGAAGGATTGAAGTATGGAAAAATACTTTAATAAATAAAAATAAAAATAATACGCTTAAAAAAAAGTTTCAAATATAGTGTTACTGAATATAAAAATCATATAATAAAAAATATTTTAATTTGCTGCATTTAAATATTTTTTAAGTCATCTTGTAATATAGATTTTTATTAAACATGTTTTGCGCCTTACATAAAAATGCATACGTGACAGTTCACTATAAATAAAAAATGTCACTAATTAATTATCGATTTCTAAAATAATCAATAACTTGAGACACGGCTACCTTAACTGTTTAAAGCACACATCCATTTAAATCAAAATTGGCATTCATATTTGCATTGCAAATTTCAACGTTCATAAAATGAATCACCGCAACAAGCAGTAATTTTACAGCGAATAAAAATGCTATTAATCTAGTTTGTACAAAAATATTGTAAATTACTGCGAACTTAAACTAGCACTAGAAATTGTTATCTGCCATAAACATTATTTATTATAAAATAATAATTATATTAACAATCTTATGGAAAATGTTATAAAATAATGTTTCGGTTTTAATTAAAAAAATTCGAGGATTCTAAAAACTTTTGCGATAAACCACTCTTCTATTTGCCTTTCAGCATTTTGCTCTGCATTTGCAACCGATACTTGAGGACTTATCGTCAGCTTTGTTCTCATTACCAACTAACAACCTACATTCTTATTAATACTAAGTATTTGTTTATATAAACATATACATGAGACTACCGACCGAACAAAATGTAAGAAACTAATTTGTGTATTCTGGGACGCTTGTTATTTTTGAGTATGGCTAACCGCTGCATGATAATCCGGCATTCACGCTTTTTTTCTATATTTACGGGACTCACTATGAATGGGTGGTGTTCGTTTACCACTAATTTTAATTAATACTTGTAGGACTAACATTTTACGGGTGAGCGATTAAATTCACACCAACCGAGGTGCTTACAGAGCTTTGAAATCGTTATACAGGCATATAGAAAACAAATATATAACGGAGATCGAATCTGAAACTGTGTTATAGTGATCAAACGCTTTACCACTTAGCCATGATAAATATGTAATTATATTTTTTAATTATTCGTTAAGTTTTTGCAGCTATGTAAGTAATCGCACTAACGTTTTATTATTTATTATCAGTATATTAAACGTATTGTGATTTTTTCTTAAAATAACAGTTTATTTAAAAAAGTTCATTGCATAACTTTATTTCAATTTAATTGTTTGAATTCAGCAGGTTATTTGAGACTCCTAGGCAAAAGTTTAGTATGTAAAAACTGAGTGCATATGGGCTCTGTATAAAGTTGATACTTGTGAACGTCGGTAGCTTGCAATAAATATGTCGGAAAAGCGGTAAAAGTAAGAAATATTTTGAATTTGTTATAGAAGCCTGCAAAATGTTTATAAAAAATTGCATATATCTAAACTGTATATAAAATTATATTTAAATTGCCGATTAGTAAGGCGGCGAATGGACTTGTCTGAAGCTGCGGCGGTTGACAGAGACAACGACTGATATATTATGTAATACGCTTTCGGACATGAAATGATATCTGTGATTTAATGTTCGCGTGGCTTATATCTTACATCTGGACTGAATAATCTCGCTGAAACTCTCGCTGAAAAACTCCATTCCTATCCAGAACTGCTCTCGTTAATGCGCCTGACAGCACAAACTTTGTAATAAAACCTGGCGCGGCAAAATTCCTGAAACTACAGGGTCACCATTATAATAAAATAAAATCAATTAGATTTTAAAAAACACTGTATTCCATTAAATATTTTAAAAATAAATATAATCAATTTATATTATAACCTTAAATTACTTAACTAATGCCAAATTTTGAACCTTTAATTGACAAGACTGTTCGAAGGTTTATTTTATCTATCAAAGGGCATTCACTGTAAATTTCCTCGGTAAAACATAAAATATATATTAAAAAATGATAATTTTATATTTTCTAACTATAAAACAATACTTTTGTCCGCTTTTTTTCATTTTTTATTTCCTGATCCAAGACATTGACTACAGAGAATCTACTGAAAACATTCGAGAATATACGCGTACATGGCTTTAGTTTTATAGTAACGAAGCACTTCGAAAAATCAGCTTAAGTATTCGAGGCATATTCGGATGTTTGTTATTCAGCATTTTTAACGAGATCGGTTGATTATCTTTATTCTCTTGAAACCAGGGCCATTCGGTTCTAAGAGCCAACGCAACTCAACCAATGACGGCCAAACAAGTACGTTTGTTCCCTATAAAATATCGCATAACTTTGCTGATCGAATGAGAATCGTACTTACACCACGGTATTTTCATTAAAAAAATTAGGATCTCTTAAATGGATCCATGGAATGATTTCTCACTCGCAGAAATGCGTACTAATCAAAATTAGTGACTGAATTAGTAATATTCAACTGTGAACATAAATTATGTGAGCAACACAGTAGTGAGTCCCCGTAAAAATCTCGGTTTTTGTTAATTTTTATTCATCATCATCATCAGCCTGTGTCCGTCCACTGTTGAACGTAGGCCTCCCGCATGAGTCTCCATCCTCTTCGATCCTCCGCCTTCCGCATCCAGGTCACTCCCGCTATTCTTCTTATATCGTCAGTCCATCTTGTAGGGGGTCGGCCAATGCTTCGTTTGCCAGTTCTTGGGCGCCATTCCAATACTTTTCTTCCCCATCGACCGTCGTCTCTTCGACAGGTATGACCTGCCCATTGCCACTTGAGTGTGCCTATTCGTTGGGTAGCATCCACTACTTGAGTTCTTCTGCGTATTTCCTCGTTTCGGATTCTATCTTTTAGCGACACTCCGAGCATGGATCTCTCCATAGCACGCTGGGTGACTTTTATTTTATGGGTAAGACTTGCTGTCAGATTCCACGTCTCTGCGCCATAAGTTAATACAGGGAGGACGCATTGGTTAAACGCCTTAGTTTTAAGGCATTGCGGAATTTTCGCTTTAAAAATGTACTTTAGTTTTCCAAATGCTGCCTATCCCAGTTGTAAGGTAGTTAATATTTGGTGAACAATTTTCATGGTTGAACAACGTAGAAACCTACAATATTTGATACTTAATTTCACCGTAGTTTTTAATTAAACACGTACGAGAAAACTGAGTAGTGTGGTAGCCCTTGGACTCTCTTAACTATGCGATTCGCTCATTTCATTTTTATTCAATAAAACTAAGCATCGAAGGAAATAATCCATTATGTATAAGGCCGAGTCTTCTTTACGTGCGGTTTTCAGTAGCTTAAAAACTAACTCCGCCACGAAGACCTCATTCTTAGAGTTTGCTTATTCAGTTCAATATAGAAACATTGTCATAATCAATAAATTGAGCTTTTAAATGTTGCAGTTACTGAATATATTTCTTAAGTCGTCACTAACGACATCCATAGTTTGTCTGTCTACACCCGTTCTTATTGATTCTCTGTTTTCACTATCAACCTTCCACCTGCTAGTATTTTTATGATATGAGATTACTAACAGCTAGTTGTATATTAGGAATTATATTAGGAATTATATTAGGAAAAATCGACTACATTAGTTTCTTTTATATATAGAAGAGTTAAATACGTAAAAATTATTACGTATGTGAAATAAATTATTTCTGCTTTTGCTTAAATTATTCAAATTTCAGCAGTTCGCTTAATTTATATTTGGGTTATGATCATTATTTATGTATTTATGCATGAAACTATTTGGAGCAATACATTTTTCAAACACATTTTTTACGGTAGTTTTTATTGGTAATGTGTCGCATTTCTTTAATTGAAAAAACATTCAAATATTATTCACTAGTGATAATAAATCAGTTAATGTCATCTCGTTTTTGATGTGTTATCTCGAAGAAAAATAATTAACGATTTGTAATTGAAATTACTAAATTATTTTCTAAAACGACCAAACAATTTATTATTTTATGACAGTAATAAATGTGAATATAATTGAGTAATAAATATTCCGTTAACATGATATGAAATAATTTAGATAAATTTATTATTTTACATAATGATAATTCTAAAATTAATATTCGTTATAAAATATTCAGCTGTTTTTAGTTCTTTTACAAAAGTTCAAATTAAAAAAAATACACTTGAAGTAGTAAAAAAACAAATATAATACATTAAATAATTTAGGGCCCTAATAAGAAGATATATAATGAACAGGATATGTTTTAAATATATATATATATGATTACAAGAAATACAAGTAATTTACCAAAACACATAAAATAATATTTAAAGCACTGTATACATTCAGAGCTCCAATGAGAATGTCTTTGACAAATTGTCTCTGCATCATAACTCACATAGTTAATGAATTTTAATAGCTTTGAGAATGTTGCGGGGGTTTCCCTTTCTCTCTTTTTTCATATACCAGCACTCTTTGCATAGAAAAAAACTTTGATCTTCGAGCACCTTTGACCGTGATAAACGTTGCTTTGGTGCATAATAACTTACAGCGGTCGGCATTATTCGATCCCCGGGCGACGTTGGTTCCCTGATGAAGGGTCAAATCAGGTTCCACCGGTTCGGACAATGACACAACAGCGACATTTCTGTCAGGCGCACCTCGACGGACCAGATAACAATATTACACAAGATTAATAGTTTTCGACATGAACACCGCTCTGACATCTTCTTGGACATTCAGCTGTGTGCATTCACGACAGTGAGGTAATTGAATTTATGCACAATTTAAAAACAACTATTTTAAAGTTCTGTTGATCTATATGCCGCAGGGAATTGATAAAAACGAGATTGGTAAATCTCTAAGAGATATTAACAGCTTACGTAAGATGTTAAAACTGCAAAGCTGTTAAAAGATTAAGCTTAAGAAAGTTAGTGATTTTGTCAAACCTCACCTAACCTATCCTACCCTTACTCAATCTAACCTAACCTAACAACAGAACATAATATAACCTAAACTTATCTCTAGGTAGTTAGTTGATCGCAGTTATGCTCGATCGTATTTTTTTCTTCTTTTAATTCTATGCGCAATATCTGGAAATCTATACAGACCCTGTATCGTCCCCATTCTTCTTTACGACTGTAAATCTTAGCGTCTCAATACTCAGCCAATGCAGCCGTAAAATGGGATTAAAGCAGTTACCTACGTAGAATACTGGGGGTACTGTGGATTGACTTTGCGAGGAATGACGAGATGAGAGTACGGACAAGACTGCCTTCCGTACTAGTCTTTAAAGAGTCGAAGGTGTTGGGTCTTACACTTTTGATACCGTAATTATATATTGATGCGAGTGCATTCTACAAACTGCATTCTAACAATTTAATTTTATTTAAACCCCTGGGTTTTCGCCTTCTCGGAAAACAGTCTGGAGCTATATATAAAATATATTCGATAGAGCGCAGAAGGTAGAGTTTACATGGGATAAGGCAAGGATCGTAGTAGTTGACAGAGCTTTGCAGCAGAAGTTTGTGGCGACCATATGTTCCATTTAGGGTAGAGGACATAGTGATCATGATGTGGATGTTTCAAAAAATGAATTGCAGGAAAATTTAAGAAGTAAAGCGAATACATCACGTCAACATTCAATCAGTTTGTTTATACAAAGTTAATGATGCCATATAAAACAGATACACACATAATCTAACTAGGTTCGTATAATACTTCGTCATTATAATCTTTGTTCGGTAAATGTTTCACTTTAATGTAACGTTAGATTTTCAACCGGCCATATTCGCGAAAGAAAAAAACTTGATGAATGACTACGAACCATGTCACAATAGTTACAAAGACTCGCCGCACGGCGCTCGCGTAGCTTAATGGAAGAATCTATAAATTTGACTACTAACTATTTCTATAGCAACGTCATCAAAATTAAATAAAATTATCTTAAAATTTGCAATGACTTTTGTGTGTTAAGTTTTTAATTAAAATAAATTAACATTCCACATTTTTAAATTTCTCCGCATTAGGGAATATTCTATGATCTGAAAGCTACTCATTCGTATTGATATATTTTATAAATTTTAGAACAAAGCCGCTGACTCGACAAACGTTGTTTTATTCTTAAATATTTTTTACTATTGAAATGGTAAAATGTTATAACAATTCCAAACACTATATATATTTATATATTTTTTTTATTTGAGATGTTATTTCAAAGAGTGTCAATTTTTCAGTTATATATAAACCTTTTTTGAACCACATTTAATTTTATGTGTAAAAGGTATATATATATAATATATTTATTGTGCTACAACGGGGATTAAACTAAATTTACAAAGACCATTTAAGTATTTATAAGACTATTAATAAATATAAATTTTACTTAACTTGTTATCAAATATAATAATGTGTCGGGTGTATAACATGAAGCAATACATACATTTTATGTATTGCTTTTGCATTTTACATGTTTTTACATAAAATTTAGTTCTTCGTAATCAACTATGAGGATGTTCTCAAGCAATCACCCATCTAAGTAAGCTCCACGTTCAATGTAGCCTAACTTAATAATCGACCAAGATTCGTAGTTTCAACATAGTAAATTCATTGGCTGTCATTATATAGAGAAGAAACAACATTAAAAACTAAAAACACTTAATTCAGATAAACGATCTTTTGCTTTTTCTTAAGGGTACATTTGATGAAGACTTTCAGGAGCTGGACCTTTTGGAAGCTGGTTATTTTAGCAGCTGTCACCGGGCGCCCCACCGTGGGAACGTCTGACCTTCCAGAGGTCACCGGGGTGCCTATAATTGACGTTGCACTTAGGGACTAACCTCATCCATATTTATGCCGAAGATCAAAACGCAGAGTTCACTTCAATGTTTTCTATCCAATTATATTCGAACATACTCAAATATTAGGCGAAAAAAAGCATTAGAGGTGAACCACACATTCTTACAGTAAAAAAAATATACATTATTTTCCTTTGTAGTATAGAGTACAAAATAATAAGTATTTATTTCTTTACATTGTTTTTAAATAGATCACGTTGGGTAGACAACTGAGCTGCATTTATGCATATTTATGCACTTACATAAATGAAAGTCAGTTGTCTCTTGACGAGTGAAGGATTGAACAAGGGTACGAGTTACTCGAAACTGCAGTCTCTTAAACAGAGGTGATTTAACGTGATCTATGAAAAAACAAGGTAAATAAATAAACATGTATTATTCATAATGGATCTTCAAGTAAATGCTGAAAACATTGGAAAAAAAATTGAATAACATAATATCCGATATTTTTTTCTACGCCGTTTTTTTATTAATATAAAGCACATAAAAATTGGTATTGTAGTGGATCAACGTTATCGTATTTCATTATACCTATAGACAGTCACCGGCTGCCCAAACTATTCATCTAACACCACAAATTTATTTATATATAATTACAATACTGTAAGCCCCTAACTAAGTTTCGTTCTTCCATTGACTTTCATTGGCTGATTAAATTCTTTATCATTACAAGTAAGACGATTTACGTAACCTGTGCAGCATATATCACATACCCGGTTTCATAATATTCTCTCATACTCAATACACGCATCATATGTGTTACTTTATAGTTGTTAATTTAAATTGACTATTTATAATCGAGATGCTTTTATAATAAACTCTTCGATATAGTATAAATAAAAAACATTATTGATGCACGTATTATAAGACAAAAATTACTATTTTTTTCATGATCAAACAATGGTCACTTTAATAATAATTATGTGCAGAATATCAGAGGTTATTTCTTTCACATAATAATGCTATGGCTTTAATATGCATAATATATTTCAAGCATATACTTAGCAATGCTTGTAATCAGAGGAATGATTCTGGTTCAGCCCGAGGTGATAGATTCTAGGCTCTTGGAAACTACACTTATCGACTGCCGGCTTACTCACTTACATAATATGCCATTATAAATGCAAGCTTTTCTTATATATGATATAATGAATAGCTGATACTTGAAAGAGTTTAATTTTATAAAGTTAATAATCTTATGCTTAAATATTCAAGCTATCATCGATACATTTTTTTAATATTATAACTCGTACCAAACGTTATTAAAAAAACGTTATATAAAACAACTGCATAAAAAATGTATCAATGTAAGATATATTCCTATACATACTCTTAAATTTGTATCTACAGATTTATTATCATTATCAATAGTATCAATACTTTTTATTGACATGCATTTTAAAAATTTAGAATTGCAATTATATGTTAAGATAAGATACCCAGATTTACCGGCGGCATTTATAGCAAATTCCTGTAATAATAAATGATGATGCGTGAATCTCGGGCTGTAGTTTATGACGTGGATGGTTCAACACTCCACATGCAGCACTTAGCCCATGATAAGCGTCGAAGAATTCCACAGATGAGAATTCAGAATTACTATCATCATCTGTCGGTATTCTCCTGTATGTTTTTACATAAAAAAATATGTATTGTAGAACGAAGATACGACAATATTCTCTCGCTGAGAATAAGAGCTTAACTATTAACGGTATGGAGTTTTATTCGCAGCCACAAAGTCTGCATGCCCAGTTGATCCGAACCACTTTCCTCAAATTGAAGCGAAAAGCACCCTTTTTCTTAAAAAAGAAATGAAAAATACAGAGGATGTGTTGTGGTGTCTAGAAAGTGGCTCCACAGCGAGGGCTTGAAACTTGAAATTGAACTAACTAGAATCCCAGCGTCTACCGTTTCTTTTCCTATATAAGTGATGAGATAAGTGTCATAAAATATGATATATGATATCTGATGCTGATTTGTAAGTGTGTGTCAATTTATAAAAAATGATAGAAATAAAAAATAAAAAACATTTCGTTTAAAGCACCACGTGAACTGGGCTAGCTAGATGGCCTACCGCATAAATCTCCACCTTTAATTGTCATCCACTTTCTGCATTCAGCTTTCCAAAATTACAATTATGGGATCAGGTGGACTAACTTAACTTAAATACTAACAAGTTAGTCCACCTGATCCCATAATTATTAGTTTAATAATTGAACCAAGAATAATGGACTATTTCCGAATTCAGCGATAACTAACTCTATATTGCTAAGATATTTTTTCACAATTTTCAGCCAGTACGAGTGATTGTTGGCGACAGATTTGTCTCTAGAAGGGCTGGATCCAATCCTGAGGCGGTGCGTTCTAAGCTCATGGGTTATGGCGAGGCACCGGAAGCGGAAACTAACGATATATTTAAACAGGTAAGAAGATTTTTTTATTTATTCAATGGTACAAAATAATAGATCGTTTTATATTAACTAAGGACAAACATTATAGGAAAATATTAAAAAAGATATTCCAGACAATTACCACTAAGCCTTTATGCAGAGACAAAAATATAATTATAATTTGAAATTTAGTTTTAATTTTTAGAATATACCTAATTATATACAAAAAAAAGTGTTGTAGAAAAATAATTACAGGTGTAGATTAATGTACGCATTCCAAAACGAATCAGTTAAGATTTTTTGTTAGCCGGTTGAAAGTGTGCCCAGTTTTTATTAAGTGGTAAGCTCCACTATGGAGCGGTAAACTATACACGGTAGACTGTTGTATTAATCACTAACATTTCAGACACGCAGCGAACTTCAAATTACGGAGCATACAAATAATAATCTAAAGAGTAGTTCAGTTCATTAGAAGAGTATTTCTATTTCTTCCCCGGGCTAGAACTTAGAAAAGACCGTGGGCCTCGTGATTTTTTACCTACGGAAGAATACCACTAGACGGCGATGTAAAGATATCACATGCACCTGTTCATTCAGCAATAGCACACCAGAAGACTTATTGATATGAACTTTTGTCTTTTAATTTTATTTCGTCATTGACATTTCTAGCAAAGATTTCTGCAATGGTTGTGAACACAGCTGCAAACGAAAATTTCCGGACTAATATTAAGAAACTGGTTAATGTTTAAAAAACTGCATATGATTATTTAAAGAAGTTTGTCATTCTTAAGCGTGGTAAGCGCTGTGTTTTTTTTTATTCTTCTTGCATTGGCATTATATAGCTTGGCATTCGCGCATTATTCAAAAATTACAACGAACTATGTAACACTCATTGTAGAGTTGATGATTTTCGTTTTCATGCTAGTTGCTATGACTTCTTGATGAGTGTAAATACTAACATACAACTTAGAATTCCACCAAAAGCCAATGCAGACGTAAAGTGGGTTTTGAAAACAAATGCTTGTGTAGAATACTAGGAGCACAATTGTTTGATTAAATGAGGAATGACAAATTGAGGAAGCGAACAAAGCAGGTTTCCACTCTAAAGTTAAGAGACGAATTTGAACTTTTGTGGTACATGTATTTTGAATACTGCATTTTCCGAAGGCTGTAGGAAACTAATCATATACTTTATTCGGCGAAACTGAGAGATGTAGAGCTGACATGGCATAAGGCGAGGAGTAAAGCATCTGACAGTGCTTTGTGTCGTCAGTTCGTAACGACCACATGCTCCAATTAGAACATCGGTTATGAAAATGAATGAATGAAACGAAACAATCACACATCAATTGAATAAGATTTGCGTATAATTTGTACTTGTTCAAAAATTTATTAAAATCTTTAGGTTTTGAAGGAATTCGATTCCGAGATTTGTCGCTTATCAGTCGAGCGCATTATCCATTCAGTCATACCAGAATATATTTTCAACGTCCATAAGAATAACGAAAATTGAATATAAATCACTGTTGATTGTTTACATTTAAATCAAATACACATTTTCGGATCCTAAATCACCTTAGGGGAGCATTGATGAATGGAACCCGATCCATTTGGTAGGCTTTAATGTGAAAGTGCAGATCGAAAAAATGCGTGAAATTACAACAATTCATCATTTGTAAAATTCATTTACCTAAGCACAGTTAGCTTTAAATAAGTGATATGTTTATTTTTCATATTCATCATTCCTTCATTCATCATCAGCCTGTTAATTGTGCACTGTTGAACGTAAGCCTGTGCATGAGTCTCCATCCTCTTCGATCCTCCGCCTTCCGCATCCAGGTCACTCCCGCTATTCTTCTTATGTCGTCAGTCCATCTTGCAAGGGGTCGGCCAATGCTTCGTTTGCCAGTTCTTGGGTGCCATTCCAATACTTTTCTTCGCCATCGACCGTCGTCTCTTCGACAGATTTTTCATATAACCACTCTAAATAATTCTATGTGTATATTGCAAACTTAACTTTAAATAATCGTCAGTTGCAAAAGGTTTGATTATCATTTTTTTTTTATATATTTTCTTATAACATCAAATTTTAAATATTATTTGATGCTTAAATTTAATTATGTACATACGAGTATTATATATTTGGTTCGCCGTGAAAATCAATAATCTTATTACACGTGTATTTTGTATCAGGTTTTAATATAACTGTAATTATTAAACAAGAAACATTTTATTTAAGTACGCGCATGCAGGAAAACACAACCGATTAAGCTCAATGGACTCTATGGTCCTTTGCCAGTGCAGCAAGACGCTATAAGCGGAAAACATTTATTTTTTAGATTGAAAAGGCATATTGATTATTTATTAGATAGAGATCCATGTTGTGTAAAGAATAAAATACAGAATAGCGTTCCGGTACCTACCTGCGGCGTTTAGAAGGAATTGGAAAATTTATTGCTGGTCGACATAGATTGAAAGTGTATTTCTGATAAGCAAGTGTAAGATGAGTCTGTTGGTTTTTGATGAATGTAGATGGAATTATATGGATTTTTTTAATTTTTATTAGAATATTATTTTATTATTTCAATATTCTAATCTACTTTTATAGATCATTCACTATATTACAATATTATTATTAATTAAATATACATATATTCAACGAGAGTCGGTCCAGGCATAGCAATAGCCCAGTTGGCTGAGCGGTATGAATACCTGGGCATAGTTGGTTTCCAAGGTCCGCGGTTCGCATCCCGCTTCTGCCGTTATTTTTGTGCTTGAATTGACGCGTTGAAAAAATAATTTTATTTATAGTATATGTATATTTAATTAATAATAGTAGATGGAATTGTTTATTTGCGTTCATAGTAGCAGCGGTTATGGTAATAATGGCAGAAAAACTAAGTTAACCATGGTTTGTCGTCATGTAATTGGAGGTTAAACATACTCGTAAGTATGCTATTACTTAATGTATTTTTCATTGATATTAATGGTCCTTCATTTATTTATCTTTTTTTTACAGGATCCAAATGCATGGAGGAAGAATAGCTATAAGACTATGCTTTCTAAGACCCTCGACTGCAGCGGCGCAGATGGCAGCACCAGTGGAAGACTTCTTCAGTTGACGGGGAAGTCGGCGAGGCCTAAGAAGATCGTCAGGGCGGGAGAAACAACCCAAACCCGAGGATGGCCTTGCGTCCCAAGGAAACGACCGGTCGCTGGGCAGCAGCATGTCATCTTTGATCTACCAGGTTATCTAGAAAACATGCGTAAGTATTCTTGAATATATTTATAAAATACATGCCAATATACTCGTAGAAAGAAAGACGGTTCTAAATCATTCTTTAACACCATTAACGCCTCAAAATATCCAATTTACATTATTTTGAGCTGCTTTTCAGGACTAAGAAACCTTCAGAAATGTTGGAATAATCATTAAATGTCCTTAAAAAGTCTGCGGCCTCTTTGCTAGATACATTGTGCCACCACTTAAGAGTGAATTGTCTACAATATGTGGACATTGCTTTTAAAGATACGCATACAAACTTAATTCAGTCAGAAATCATTCATAGAAATATACTCTACAGAGCTTCAGAATGTTGCACTAACAACAAATCAGATGAAATGATATGCAGTTTCCTAAACAGAAAGACACACATGATATCGTGAATCAAATAAATTCATCAAATAACGTTATAAAAGTAATTTACTACGATCTCATAGTGAATCATCATCAGGTGAGAGGCCAAACGGCTTTTGACGATGATGAATGAGATTTTTTTTTATGTAAACGCATGCAGGAGAGCACAACCGGTCAACACCAGTGCACTCTATGACGCTCAGCCAGGGAGGCTGGACGCTGCATGCGGGAAACGTGTGTTGTGTTCGTATTTGTGTGTGGGTTGGGGAGATTGCAAGTGTATATTTATCTGTTTCTTGAAGAGATCCAGATTGTAGGAAGGAGGAAACACAGACGCTGGAAGAGCATTCCATAGTTTACCGGTGGCATTAAGGAAGGAGCTTTGGAAGCTGCCAGTTCTTGGTCGACATATATTAACCGTGTATGGATGTTCGGCAAGTGTAAGACGAGTTTGTCGGCTGTGAGTGGGTGCAGGAGGAATTAGTTCTTTAAGTTCCGAAGAGCAGCGACCGTGGTAATAACGGTAGATTTACATATGTTGAGTTTTTTGCTATAGTAAATAAACAATAATGTGACTTATTGTGTGCTTAGATAACGATATTCTGGACTGGGGCCGACAGGACATGATAGCGGCCGCCTTGGGTCAAGAACTGTTCATGTGGCATTCGCCATCCAACCAGGTGGAGAAACTAAAGGTCTTCAATGACACAATGCTGGTGGCGAGGTGGAATCCTCACGGAACGCTAATAGCCGTAAGAAACCTATTTTTTTTATTGCATTTATTCAATATATTTCCATTACAACCTCTATATACGAAAGCTGTTCAAAAAGCTAGGTGAGATTGTAATTTTTTCCATAACCATTTAATTATTCATCAATTTATATTTTGTCCCTTTCAAAGTAAGCCCACTTCGATATAATACACTTATTACAGCGCTTCTTCCAATCCGCAAAGCGCGTGAGAAAATCGTTCTTCAGGATCTCGTTCAGCTCCTCCAGCGATTCTGTCTTTATCCTTTGAAATATTATATAAACTTAAACTATACACTATACGAGTATATATTATGTTTATTTAAGTAGTCAATGTAAAATATGTAAATGATGCTGAAATTGTCACTTCGATTATAAAAAAATTATAAATTTTAATGATATTATTTTATATTCTAAAAAAAAATGTTTTTATGTAAAAAATGTAAAAAATGTAAAAAATAATAATATAAATTTTACAACACTTAAATCAAAGATGAATCCCACGCCACACACAAGATCTATCTTTAAGTGGCGTGGAAAGCGAATTTCCAAAAATAAAAAAAAAATAAAAAAATAAATGAATGTAATACTATCAAAAAAATCTTAAATGTATCCTATATATTTGATTAAATAAAAAAAAATAAAAAAAAAGTATGCAATACATTTGTTAAATTATAGGTTGGAACCTACTTAGGAGAGCTGTACATCTTGGATTCGGTTACAAAGAAGATTATTTCAAACATACACACTTGTGGTGAAAGAGACGCTAACAATGATATGGGATCCATCACATCTTTGGTCTGGGAACCATTTGGAAGACAGCTTGCATAGTAAATAAGTATTTAAAATTATAAGATATTTTGTATGTTTTCCAAATGCATTTTACAAATATATTTTTATATGTACAATTTGAGGAAATTTTTTTCGCCTTATCGATGCAGATTTTGAGGACATTAAAAAAATCGACGTACTTATTATTTCGCTTGTATTTTCGGTGATGATTGTAATGTCTTTTTTTTAATTTCTTTCTCTTTTAACACTTTTGTGCAGTGACCACAATTTTTCAAAGAGGACTCCCACTGAACTGATCAATTGCTAAGTGATCATAATCTGAATGAGCGCATCATCAAAAAGTCTTAATTTTTCTCTGGTGTGATGCGGTTTAAGTCCACTTTTAATGGAATAATGTAATCCATTTTTCAGCTGTACAAGTCATGGATGTCTAATCACCCGAGGATGTAATATGGGAGTAATCGAGAGTACTGAAATAGCCTGTCAAAAGCGCGCTCATGGAGGCCCAGTGTTGAACCTTGGTTACTCCCCCGATTGCCGCTATTTGGTGTCTTGTGGGGCGGACTGTATGGTACGTGTGTGGAGCGCGCCGGGAGTACAGCTCTTCTTTCAGATCGTGTTTGATAACCCAGCAAGGGTAAGAACCATCATTATTAGCCTGTTTTTTAACCATTGTTGAATGTAGGCCTCACACATGAATCTCCACCCTTCGCGTCCTCCGCATCCAAGTTACTCTCGTTCTTTTTCGATGTCGCCAGCCCATCATGCAGGCGGTCGGCCAACGCCCCGTTTGCTAGGACACCAACACTTTTCTTCTTCATTGACTGTCGTCTCTTCGACAGATATGTCCTGCACTTGAGTGTTCCTATTCATTTAGTAGCCTTCACTATGCGAGTTCTTCTTTTGATATTCTTGTTTCGGATTATAGCTTTTAGAGACACTGCAAGCATGGATCTCTTCATGGCAGGTTGCGTAGCTTTTATTTTATGATAAGAATGATAAAATTAAATAATTAATCCTCAATTTATTCCAGTGACACCCATTCATTTCGATCTGATTTTCGAACTTTTTTTTATGCGTATCGGTTGTTGGCAATGTTATAATATAAAAATAGTTGAATCGACCCGCTATGTACGGTTTTTAGAATTTTTAGATATTTTTTTTTAAGTTTTCTATACGAGTTTCTGTTTCAGGCTATTGCCTGGCACCCTTGGCGCAGTTGCCAGCTGGCTTTGGGTGGCGGTGGTGGGTTGGGTTCTGCACGCGGGCGCGGCGATGGATCCCTCAGCGTGTGGGACGTTGGACGTCAGGTGAACCTCACACACTGGCTGCCCACCTCAGTCTGCGCGGTGGACGCGCTTGCCTGGAGCCAGCTCACTGCAGAGCTGATAGTTAGCTACTGGTTGGATGGTGAGTTAAGAAACCTCAATATTTTTTCTCTCGTTGATGTACGAAGAGGTTGTTCTCAAAGAACAATTCTCGGAACATTTTAAAAGAGATTTCGCTATTTTACTAACGCTGACGATAATTCTTCTGACCAAAGGTTGATTGAGGAAGAGGTTGTATTCACGGTTCAATTCTCGGACCACTTGAGATAAAGATTCTATATTAAAGACGTTTAAGTTATTTTATTGATGCTCAGTGTATGGTTAATTGAATTTATCACACTACTCTAATCATGCAGATATTTGGTTGGGGTACGAAGACGAGGCGGAGGATGCGCACACCGGGCACTCGCGCTTACTCGTGCTGGCCGCACTAGGACGGACCACAGATGAATTACGCGCGTCCCCGGGACGCACGAGGGCGTTGTTGTTTAGCCCTGATGGCACCAAGATTGGTAAGAATACCAATATAACATTCCATAACTGTTAAGTTCAATAATATTGTGTTACAAAATAGCTCAATAGCTTATTAACGTTTGTCAATCAGTGCATTTAAGAAACCTATAGACTCGTACATTGGAGATCACTTTACTTTTTGACAAGGATGCACAAAAAACGCCATATACCAAATTTCTTTCTATTAATGAACTTAAAAGAAATGTGATTTTTAACTCTTAAGAACCAAAGTATTTTGTTGTCATGAAATAAAAAAAATGTATTTCAAACCAATTTTTATATAAATTATTCTTCTTCTTTGTAGTATCAATCCGGTGGATTGGTTTGCAGCAACAGAATCTTGCATCTCGATCTCCATTCCTCTCGGTCCTCCGCAACCCTTTTCAGCTCAGCATAAGCGCTACAATTCATGTCCTCGAATACTTGCTGCAAATACTCCCGTCTAGGGCGCCCCCTACAGTTTCTACCCTCAACCATCCCCTCCACAATATCGTGAAGAAGACCATCGTGGCGCATGATGTGGCCGATCCATCCATAAATTATTAAGTGTCATAAAAATCCTATAGCAGTTTTTATTATGAAAATAATGGATTGTGTTTTATTTTCAGCAAGCGCATCATCTGATGAAAACCTTTTCATATGGAATTTTTTGGGTAGCGAGGGTCCACTGTTAAACATGTACAAAAGAAAAATCAAGAAAAGAAGAGATATTTACAAACGTGAAATAAATGAATTTAACAACTTCGGCCTGACTATTAGATAATGTATCATCATCATTAACATCTATCCACCCATTCCTGTACGTAGGCCAAAGTATCCTACACTACATATTCCTTTTCCTCCTTCCCGAATTTTTTCGATGATAATATCTGAAAAACTAATTTATGGCTTACAGAAATAAAACCACCGTCCCGTTTGTATTTCTGATATTTTTAAAATTTTAATAAATATTCTATTTATATTGCATAAACTTTGTTGTAAAGATTGTTTCTATTGTTTTTATGTGTAATATAACAGATTTATGAATGTTACTTTGTTTAAATGTATTTTACACATTTTTTGTGTTAGTGTTTTTATAATAAATAAACATTAATTCAATACGTTGTTTTCAGTATTTGATATACAGATATATTAAATTGTCATAATTATTTAATTGATTTACATAATAATTTGGTTATTGGAAAAATATATGTATTTTTTTGTAATATTTTTGTCTTTCTATTATTTACGCACTTTCTTTTTTGCTATATTTGTTGTATGAAGGTGTTCTATAGACAATGTTAAAAAATCTAAATTATTTTGAAAATCAAGAGCAACATTCGCCGCTGAATTTAATTAGCTATAAACTGTGTACTTTTATTTGACAATTCAAAATGTCAGAAATTTTAACAAAACATTTGGGTATTCTAATATTATATTATAATCTCTATGAGAAAATAATAATGTATCTAAAATTGTATAAAAACTTATAATGTAATATTAAATTAAATGTATATTACAAAAAGTATTTTTAATTTTTTAAATATGTTTGATTATTAAATCTAAATACTTACTTTTAATTAAGTGTTTAATCTTTGGTGATAGGCGCTGGGAAATTCATTGTAAGGTAAGCGTATTAGATACTTTAAATTAATGTTATTAAATTTGTCGGAATACTGGGTGTGAGTGGAGAGATCGAATTTGTGGAAAGGAATTGTGCTGCGCGTTAGGAAGTGATCAGATTGGACACAAACATTCCGAACATAAAAAGAGAAGAAATAATACAGTGCATAATGTACGGATAATTAATTTCCAGGTATGCAATTTATGATATTTTCAGGTAAGCAGAATTATTTATAATTAAATTTAAGCGGTTGAATTTGGTAATGAATGACTATAAATATTGGCAAGTTCTAGAAGTGATTTTATGTTATTAAAAAGTTACACGTAAGTAGTTGAATTTGGTCAGTGGGGTATCGGGCGCGTACACAGATGATTCCAGCGGATGGCTCTAGGCTCTTGCAGTTGTGGCCGAGAGAAAAGGGGTCTGGTCCATATGGTCGTCTTCTTATATAGAGCCTGCTGACGCACACATGGAAAGATGCGATAGTAATTGAAGCGACCTCTGGTGATGGCGATTCTAATGACATATATGTAACATACAAGGCAAACTTTAATGGACAAGACATACGAGTAGATACAGAATTTGTACAGTTGATGAAACAGAAATCTGCCACAAATTTAAATACTTCAACAGTTTATATAATAAATACGACAAGTTAATTGTATTATTATTTCTAATCAAATGATTAAATTATTACAAGTTATATTTGGTATTTTTTTGGACAACATCGAGATGGCTAAAATCTTGATACATTTATTTATTTTATTTCGGGATATGGAATTTCTTGAGGTTATAAATTAAGTGATAACTCATCGCTGGAATAATTAATTAATCAATAACAATTAATAAAGTATCCGCATAAAATTAAAACAGCGAAATATAAATTAAAATTTACACGTGCTCTATAATATGCTGCATAATTGATAATACTGAGGAAAAATTAAATGTATAGTTATTTCATTAACCTGAATGCATGCCTGAATTAAAATAATTATGATATTAAAGGACACCTGTACTCATATTAAGTGACTATCATAATTTTATAATTGGAATGTCGATAATTAAAAACCTGTCGTTTTATGGTATGATTTTTTGTTGTGGTTAAGTTAAAGACTATTATGAAATTATTAATTGACTTTCGTTTTTTTAATTTCTTATCCACATTATTTTTGAGGATGCTTCTTCGGCACAGTATCAATCCGGTGGATTGGTTTGGAGCAACAAAATCTTGCATCTTGATTTCCACTATTTTTGATCCTCTGCAACCCTGATTAGATCAGCGTAAAAGCTGCAACGCATGTCCTCGAACACTTTTTGCACATACTCTGGGGCGCCTTCTGTAGTTTCTACCTAAAAGAGATACGTTTTGGATCAATGCAAGGATAAAATTTTAAAAACAATTTACAAGCTGATAACTGTATGGTATCAATAACTTCTTAGGTTTTCACGGCCAGATTTGATATTGTGGCTTTTGAGTTTAGCCGTGTGTGGAGAATTTCCTTCAACCAATATTTCGACAGCCATTGCAGGGGTCTTCTTCAGGATTGATGATTTATTTAGTTTAGAGTTTATTCAGATTATCCTGCAATGGCGGTCTAAATATTGGTTGAAGGAAGTTCGCCACACACGACTAAGCCCAAAAGCCACAATATCATGTATGGTATCAATTTGTTGGAAAATATTTTCAAGTAAAGGAGCGGATATGGAAAAAAATGAGGTATACTCGTCGTTTCCTTGATACAAGCAAAAATATCTACACTTGCTGGTACACATTGTAAATTGTTAGTCCCAATCGTGACTCTCTGATATTTATAGACCTCATTGAGCATTTAGTTTCGATCTGAAAGCTCAATAAAGATCTCTTCCTGTTGATCGTTCCATACGCGCACAATCGACAAATAAATTAGCCGGACTTTTCTATGAGCTGCGTTTAACATATTTTCTTACACAAAACTCACCGACTTGTGTCGGGCAGGTAGCGGGGCAGCGGGCACCTGTTGATAATATCCGCAACATCTCAATTGCACAGTAAATCAGAAAGGCGGAAAAGATCTGATTTATATATCGAAAATATAATATGCCTCGCATTATAAAAGTATGCAAGGTGAAGCACATGGTAACTGAATAGTTAAAAGGGTTTTTTTATTTAAGAACTTTTGGTAAGATGCCAATTTGCAGCCGAAAATATATTAAGGATCTTTTTTACCATATCCGATCCTTATTTGGAGCATATGTACATAGCAAATTGCCGTATCATTTTTATATAAACTCATGTCAAATTAATGTCTGTATACTCAAAGGTTCATATGGAAATATAGATGGTTCCCAGGAGCCTCCAGAGCAAGAGTCCGCGAACTTGCATAGACCGATTGTATCTGAATTACAAACAAACGCTTTGCCACTGCACTATGCCGCCCAGCAATGATATCTTACTTAAATCAGTATTTTACTGTATCTGTTTATATGTTACGAATTTGATCTAAAGTTCTATCAATATGTATGTATTATTCTTTGACTTTTATTGTCCAGTAACTGTTATGTTTACCCTACTTACATTCTATTGAAGAATTACTCATCTTACTTTAACAATATACCAATCAATCATCGAAGCATTTATCCACTTTATTTGTAATGGTCGTTCAATAAAAGATCATGGTTTCCTATAAAAAATTAAATCACTTAAATGGCCGATATGAAATCTTGATAGATTCACGTTAAAAGGCAATCAAAAATAATTGATAATAGTAAAGATTATATTGTCTTTTTAATGTATTTAATAAGAAACAAGAAGATAAGAGATGTAATTTTCATGCATCAGTGGACAAATAATAGAGAGTAAAAAAGATTATAAAAAATCTTTTTTACTAATTTGTAAATACTTAAGAACTTATCATTTAAACATGAGTAATCCATGAAATATAGATTTAATAATTATAACAAATGAGTTGAACATATAATTTTTACTTTAGTCTACTCGTAGTAATTCACATTACAATAAGCAATACGTGCATGCATGAAGTATAATAACGTTGGTGGATCAAATCTTGATATGCAGTTCTTAGCCATCCATAAAATTATAAGCGTCATATAATTTGAAGAATAAAAATGTGATGTTTATCCATCATTCAATTTTAAAAAAAGATTAATAAAATTAATTCCACATTTTTTAGTTGGCATGTTTCTACTACATATAATAGGCATTGTCGAGTTATTGGCTTGAAGTAGCCAATAATCAACTCTTCAACAAAAGTTATTTGTACTAATTTTAAGTGATATTTTATTTTTATTTTATATTATGGAATTCCACCAAGGAATACGTAAAAAAATAATAAAATATCGATCACTGTTTTTTGGTATTCCTGTAACTGTTTGCATAAAAAAGATAACAATACTTCTTAATAATGTTAAATTATACAATAGTAAGTATCGTTGTTATATGATAGATTTTTCAGTAAGCTTTACGTGCAAAAATAAAAGGAGCATGACTGAAACGACTTTGGTATTTAAACAGCGGAGAGCTTTCTCGTCAGTGCTCAGCGCCAGAACCCATGCGACGCTTGGTTCAAGGTTTCAAGTAATTTAGTCGATTTTTCTCGAATGGCAGAGCTTAACTATTTACCAAGAGCTCTGCAGGTTATTTAGTAGCGAGGCGGTAGAGCTCAGTGACTAATCAATGGCAGGTGCGCGGGCGGAAAGCTCATTTGCAGACTAGAAGCAAAGCAGCAACTATAAAAGAGACAAAGGTTCTCGATGAACATCATCAATTTGGTGCATGTTTCTTAAGTAATTATGCAACTCTATTACGTCTATTCTTATAGTTGATATCAGTTCGATATAGCCCCTGCAGGCTGGTGCCGAAAAGCCTCGATATACGATTTTTCGTCGCTTATTTTTGTTCGCTTGTCGGACATGCATATACAAATGTTATAATGGAAACATGAGACACGGCGCTGGGTCACCATTTTGTTTATTGTGACAGGACGCTATCTATCACAGGGGTGCATTAGTTCCGTAACTAGGCACGATGTTTATTTCAAAGTTTAACATTTTTTATCTTAAATATATTTCATGGTGCTTCTCAAAGAGTTATTGTAGTATGAACCTTGCTCCTCATCCCTTCACCACGCATCCCTATGACGATCCCGGCGACTTCCGGTGAGTCGCCCTTGATAAACGGGGATGTCATAGTGTAATCGAAAACAATAACATCGATAATCTTTTTTCATTATTATTAGGCTATTGTATTACAAACGGATGACATACTATAATACTTATAAAGGTTTAAATCAAAATGAAAAGTATTCATTACAAAACTAGTGAGTTAAAGGTTCAGATTCCATTAAAATCTTCAAATTATTTTTTTAAAGTATGCTATAACACTATGCAGTCAAAATACAATGTATAAATTTGAGTCAATCCATCGATTACTTGCCGAGATTATCAAACGCAATCATACGCAACCTAATTATCTATATACGAATTTTTTGGTATGCAATAAAACTGTTCAGCTAAAATGCAATGTTTCTCAAATTTCGAATTTATATATCATTTTAATGTATAATTCCTGTATTCGCTCCAAGCTCATAGCATTAATATTCATAAGAAGCTGAGAATACTACTACTGAATAGCTTCTAATCTAGTATACATACCTTGATTTTCAGATATCCTCAGGTATTTTTTGTCGTCTTCAGATAATTTAGTGACTACTCGTTGATGCTCGAGTGACTAATCATTGACAGGTGTGCGAGCGAATGGCTAATTTGCGGCCTCTGAACAAACGAAGATCCGCGACTCTTACGATGGCTATTGTTGTACGGGCATGTTTTTGTTTGAGCCTTAAAGGCTCGTTATACGCGAAGACACAAGAGCATGTGTAAACAACAGAAGACTACAAGCCGCTAATTAGATTGAGTGATACAGAGTGAAAAACTGCGGCAACTACAGAGAAATGTCTAATAAAGTTGAGAAATACACATTTTACAGCATTAAAAATATGTTTTATGCAAAAAAATGATTATTATTTTTTGTTTTGAAAAATTGATTGACTCTACACCTTTTCAACACGATAATCTCTTATTTTGAGCCAGTGAAAAAAAACGTTAGTAAGTCTTGAAATTTTTATATGATGTTTGTAAATCGTTTTTTTGTGAAATAATACAATAATTAATAAAAAAATCTGAATATAATTGATTGAAAATTAGTACAACACCAATAAAGAAACTGTGAGTACTTACAGGTAGAAATATAATTTAAAAATACAATTAAATACAGTGGAATACTTATACATATAACGAAGTAGCAGACTACCCATTTTTGGTTATAAGTTCATTGCTAATAAGACACGTGTTACGAATAAACAGAAACGTTTTCTCGATCTTTAAAGGTTTGTTTAGCAAAACGAATACATCAAACAACAAAATGCCGATAATTAATTTGAATAGGGCGAAAGACTTAAGTCGCGGTAGCTTCAAAAGATGTTTAATGCAGAAAGACAATAAACTCAATTACTCATTAATGATAGTTCCAAACAGTTTTTTCACACTGCGATACTATTCAATACGACACATATTACATAATGAACATCTAGATATACACGCTTAATGTATGTCGACCTTCTTAAATACCACCAGTAGGCAAGCTCAAAAATATTCATTCTAGTGGAATATTGGAATATGTGTTTAATATGTGATAAATAAACATTTGCAAACGCTCTAATCCACAAACAAACAATACAAGTTTCCCGAATGCAGCGTCCAGTCGTTTTATCTGAGCATTATAGAAGTTGTCTTCTCCTGAGATTTCATAAAAAAACTATTTTAGATAATAAAATGAAGTAACTGAAAATAAGTGAAAAATCAAAATCAAAAATCATGAAATGAAATTGTTTTGACAAAAAAATTGACACATTATTTGAGTATTAACTGTCTTGTGAAGATATCAATTTTTCTGGTCATTTGTGGTATTTTTGTTTACCAGATCTGTGAGAAGTCTGTTTACTCCTTCAGTGCATTAGTTACCTGTGTTTACGTGCTTTGGTTTACTTAATTACTTAAATGGGCACATTAAGAGCTATCGCGCACTTTGTAGCGGCCGGGGCGTGCCATACACAGGTATCATGCATTTTCGTCGTGAGGGAATGCTACGTGTTCGCCTCAGAATACATTATCAAGCAAACAACGCATAATTACTCTTTGAAGCTCTTTTCATTAACGAAAATTATTTAAATACCATCGTCTGTATCCAGAGGCAAAAAATAAAAAAACAAATGACACCAAAAAAATAATATTATGTTTATTTGTATCATATTTATCAAACATTTTAATGTCATAATAATATAATCAAACCTGACCGAACCTTATCTATCCTATCCTGACTTAATCCAAACTAACCTAACCAGCATTTATTAATGATGTTTCTAAGCATGTATAGTAAAGTGTAGTTATTCAATACGTTTACCACCTCATGCCTGTATAACCTTGAGGACAATGAAGTTTTATTGACAACCTTTTTATTTATATTTTATTTAATGAATGAATATTACAGTTCAGAGTACAGAGTGTTTTACGAACAATTGTGACTCCAGTAAATAAACCGGTGAAAAGAATAAGCTCGCAGTCACAGATGAAAATAAAATTGAAGAAAAATATATATTATTTTACCGAAAATATGTTCAGAGGTTAAAAGGGCATTTTTTTACATCGGAAAAGATTTATTTTTTTGTACTATCTTGAATTCTAATCGTGATAAATTTGGTAAAGAATATTGACCGACTGTTGATTTAAAGACAAAAATAATTTAAATATTGATTATTCAGTTTGTGGTTTTAAATTAAAAATTCTTGAAAGCTCATAACCATTTTTTTTAATGTACAACGTTATCAATGTATTTAACCAAAATGTGCAACGTATTTTCCGTCCTATCCTGAGTTTTACATTAATTTTATTATACACATTAATTAATTGTTTGTACCTCTAATTACAGTGCTTCAACGCCCCTTTCACGTGCCCCTTCACCGCCAGCGCACGCCTTAATCAGGATCCAGAACCGCAGGTGGGCAGCTATGGGCTAATTAAATGATCATAGTAAAAATGTCTGAGCTGCATCAATTACCGTACAAGTACAGCGCCTAGTCATTTTCACCAGTGCACCATGTTTCGTTTGCATTTACGGTATATAATTTAACTATTTCAGTGCAGGTATACTTTCATTAACGTTTTTATTTTAAAAAATTCTTTAATAAAATCTTAGCACTATATATGTCACCAAAGGTTGAGATACCCTTTAAGGAAAAAAAATCCACGAGCATCGGACTAATCATCCAATCTGTTTAAAAAAAACGATTAATGAACAAGCAAATATTTCCCTACTACAGCCGCAGTCTATGCAAGTTCGCGGGTTCTTGCCCTAGAGGTTTCCGGGAACCTTCTTTATTCCCATGTAGACCTCAAATTATACAGATGCCATGGAACAAGGTATTGACAATCTGAGCTTACAGAACTGTGAAACGACTATTTGCGTTGTCCATATGCTCCAAATTTAGTTAAAATTGAGTTACTATAAAGCATTCGACTTGAATAAAAACTACATTAACGATGGCAAGACAGTTGGACATCTATAAGAAGAGTGTTTCAAAAATATTAGGATACTTCAACCTACAGTCAAAAACTCAGTTATGCACTAAATTCTAGTTTTTAGAGAAAACCAAAAGTAATATTGCCTTTTTTATATATATATATATTTTTCAAAGTGACAAGCATTTATTTTTTCAATTAAAAATATAAATCAATAATATATTAAAAGAAATTGCGTAACACAAAAAAAGTTTTATTTGAAATATGAGCATTTAACAACATCATACAAAGATAATCAACAAATGTATCAATTCTGAAATCAGAATTATTAGACATGTAGTTTTAATAAAATAAATATAAAAAAATCCAAGTCTCCTTCATCTTCAGGCAGATATGGTATAAAAAGAACATTTTTTCAATGCATTAAGCATCACTTACGTTTAATAAGTCAATATACGAGGCAATCAAGTTGAGCTTATCGATTACTCTCCCAAGAATCATTACCATTGGCAGGTTAGTATCATTATTTTGTAGAATGAGAATTTTATGGGCATTTTGCACTTAAAGAATTGTTTGTTGAGATAAACAGCAAATATTATGTTTACTGCAACCATAAATAAAGAGAGTTATTAAATCTTCATTAACAACTCGTCGAAATATTTTCTTCTTTTGTATTTAGAAATAGTTAACGCAAGGTTAAAACAAAAACCCTCAAAGCTTTCTGAACATTTCATAGTTTGTTAACATTCGTTTTGTACCTTTTCATGCTAAAATTGTTCGATGATTTAAGTAGAGCGTTAGGTATAAAAGTTTTTTCTTGCCCTCACTAAAAAGTAGTTATTAAATAGCTCAAAAATATTATTATTCATCACTTGATTTATGACTAATAGTAGAATATAAATAATTATGGTGTATTTATAACGAAAACATTAAATTTTTGTTCTACATACAAAAAAAAAGATTTTTAATCGATTTCTGAGCTCTTAAATACCCTGGTTGGTGTGAATTTGATCCATCACCCGTAAAATGTCATTTATAGCCTATTAATTAAAATTGGTGGTAGACGAAAGTCATCCCGTGAAGACCACCCATTCATAGTAAATTCCTGTAATAATAAAGGATGATGCGTGAATCTCGGGCTGTAGTTTATGACGTTGGTGGATCAACACTCCACATGCAGCGTTTATCCTTATACACCATGGTAAGCGTCATAGAATTCCACAGATGAGACTTCAGAATTACTATCACCATCTGTCGGTATTCTCCTGTATGTGTTTACATAAAAAAAAAACATTCGGCAAAAAAAATGCCCCTAATTAAATAATATTTTTATTTAAATAATAAATGATATTTTATTGATTTAAAATTGTAATACCTTAAAAATGGTATCTTACCGTGAAACCTAATGAGTTTATATACCATTTTTTAGCTTAGACAAATATAGTATTTAATATATTATTTCTATATATTATATATTAATTCATAACTTTTCGTATTTTCCAAGTAAAGGGTTAATTAGCTGCATAATGTGTTTCTATCGTTTCAGTAGTAAGACCTAAGCACGGCTCAGGTTCAATTGATCTATAGATACATTTATTAAATAAGACATTCCGAATTATACTCTCAGTCTTTAAAGTGCTAAATAATACAAAATGCATATATTTCTAGCCGATCGTTTATTTACAACCTGGCTATTAAAATGCTCGAAGACGTTTACCGATTAAATGGCTTTATTATTTTATATGAAATTGCAATTAAAATAATTGAAATAAATGCAGAAAGTAAAACAAAACATAAAGTATTAAAACTTGTTTTTAGTGTTTTTTTAAAGGGCAATAAAATTAATTCCATCATTAATAAATGTAATAAAGTTCTTTTATAGGTTAATAAAACTCTTTTCAGAAATCTGCATTTCGTCGGTAAAAGTAAAATCAACGATTTGAATTAATCTTATACAACTCGAGAAGAGTAGAGATCGAGATGCAAGATTTTTTTGCTGGAGATTGGATTGATACGACGAAGAAAGTACTCTTATTGTTTGAGAGAGTCTGAAGTCTTTATATATATCTTTTATTTGAGCCCTTATTTTTTTAAATATACATATATATTCGTTCTAAGCGCTAAAAAAATATTTTGATGGTTCTCCGCTGTCTAATCATCAAATATGCTTTTATTTTATATTTAAAGAGAGAGCTTTTAGTTTTCTAGACGCTAGTTCTACCTTTTTCTTGATTGAGTTTGTTTTTTGGTATGTTTATCTTTTATATGAAAATAAAAGTCGTGCAAGTAATTTCCTGCAGAATAGTCTCATATATGGACGGCTGAAAGAGTAACATTTTGCATGCGGTGAAGCTGCGAGAGCCTCGCCGGCCAATTGAGACATTGCCCGGGATTTTTCAATAGCCAATAAAATTAATGATATGGTTCACAATGAGTAATAAATTTATTGATGCTGCAGGTGATATAATGGGAGACCGGGGCGGTCACGCTAGCGGAACTGAGAGGAACTCGATGCAATGTACGTGATACTGAGAATTAATATAAATTTATTGAAATTCATTTGCAAAATTTATCTTTTGATGTGACAAAACTTTATTTGAAAAACAAATTTAAATAATCTTGTGAATTTGACAAAATATTTTGAATATTTTTTTTTTTAAGTAGCAGGTTATTTTCACAACTATAAACGTAATTTTGGAGAACTCAATAAGAGTTCATTGAAAACGAAACCACGGTTTTCTAGTATGTGAATGTACAGTACTCAAATTGACCTATATTAAATTAAAGATAAAATAATTTGTATATTAAATTTAAGCAAGACATTAACTTTTAATAATTTAATATATTGCTTGAAAAAATAAGAAATTAAACTATTTTAATAATTTAAAGCCAATGAGTGTGGCTTAGAAGTAAAATGCAAAGGTCAAATATGAGACCTCGGATGAACTTTGATTTTTTGTTTTTTAATTTATGAATCAATTTATAAGCTCTACAGATAACCGATTTTGATATAAAATTGATTGCTCATATAAAATGCCAGTCGAAGCATATAAAAATATTTTTTTGGTAGACAAAATTCATCCCGTAAATACCATCCATACATAGTGCATCTACGTATAAAAGAACGTTGGTAGATCGACACTCGTGCGTATATCCATTGTTAAAAATGATAGATTTCATAGATTTCTCAATGAGATTAATCAATCGCTGTTTTCCAGTATTCTACTGTAGATATACTGTAAAATAAATATAAATTGAAACATCTGATATTATATTTGCTTTATACAATAATATTAAAGTGTTCGGTTTTTTAAACTACCTTCTAAGACCAACTGTCCAAGCCTTTTGTAAGGTAAGACACGTGATGTCCAACCCTGGATACGCGTAAGACGAAAGAATCGCAGTGAACAGTGGTCGAAACCAGCTTAAGTGAAGATATTGACATATTTGGTGTTATATTGCTTCGGATTCAGTGCTAGTGTTGACGAAGGCTAAATTTTGGAAGTTTAATGTTGTGACAATAATGCCATGTTATTTGTGGGTCATCCATGATTTACTTATAACAGGGTTTTTGTTGTTACAAGTCAACTATTTGCATTGAGTCTCCTAACGCTTGTTCTGGGTGTGAGGTCATTGACACTAAATGTGTCAATAAATTTACAGGCCACACTTTTATGTATATACTTCAATAATGACTTAAGATGTTAAAATATTTTGTAATGTTATTGAAGGAAATAAATAAATAATTGTCTTAAATTGTTTAAAAAGAGAAATACAAACTCCCGAATTTGCGTCAGAAACTACAAATTCATTCTATCCAAGCACTCTAGTTTTATCGTAGAAAACTGTCGAAAACTATATATTATGTATAATATGTGGTTGGCGGAATTTGCAGTATATATTAAATATGATAACAACTAGATAGCGTTTAAAATATAAATATAAGTGATTAATGAATATTGAAGTTAACCATCTTTAAATGGTATTAGATATAGCGTTCTTCAGCTGTGAGTGCGTACAAATGTGAAGCACGCAAGAGGCCCTCCCAAGAAGAAGAAGTGGTCCGGCCCTGTGCGCTGCGGGCGAAATTTCGGCGCCCTCTATAACTCATGTCGCGTGCCCGATTATTGATGGGGATCGCCGCCCACGTCCCAGCCGGCCCTGGTGATGTAACAACAGACACCATTGTTTCAAAAGCGCCATCGGGAAGGCTGATGAAGAATTGCTTAAGAAAAACCGTTAAAAATTCTGATCAACTTGTGGTCAGAAGAAATGGAAGACTAAATATGAAATTGTTTATTTATTTATTATTATTTTTAGTTACTTACTATTTGAGATTTCAAAATATTTCACAGATAATCGTTTTTACGTTATTATAACATGAATCACGTAGAGCACAGAAATGAATACCACGGTTTTGCGTTCAATGAGGACTTTGTGAATACTTCGTTTTAAATAGATACTGATTACTAATCGGAACTGCCAAATTGGTAAAATAATATATTAATTGACAAACTCACAATAATACTTCGGATAATACATTTACTTTCTCTACTGGCCCCAAAATACCATCAAGAACTTTGGAAGCCATGCAAAATCTGAATTCAGTGGACCTTCAGATGAAGAGATGATTTAGGATGAATCAAATATAATGATATCAGAAACAACTGTGAGGTGGATGTTTTAGGTGACCATTAAGTTGTCAATCGGTTATAGAATAAAAAAATTGCAGTAATTTCGTTGTTAAATTATACTTATAAATAGCTAGCAATATAAGTAATTAATGTTAAAGTTCACTTTATCGCGGGTGCGCAAAATAATAATGAAAATTCTGTTTCGCTATTCATTTATTAAAACCATATTTTATTATTGCTTAAAAAACAAAAAAAAAACAACTAACGGTTTCCATATTACACCAAATTTATCGATCATAAAATTATATATTCATTTTCAATGAGACTTCTTAACTTTCAATTATTTACGTAAGTTATGACTGTTAAGTGGATTTCAAATTACAGATCGCTTTTCCAAGCTTCGAAAAATAGCTTGAAAATTATACGCCGCTCTTTTAAATTTGAAAACGTTCCTCTGCCTGCAATGTTCCGAGCGATATTGTTGCAAATGAATTGCCGGAATTGTCAATTGAACGCGATCGTTTTCAAATCGCAGCAGCTCGGCAAACAGCATTAACAGCTATAAAAATTCCTCGCCTGATCAAACAGTTCATTAACTAGCCGTTCGTGGTGTCCGCAGACTGGAGGCACGCCCGGTACCAAGGTAATGTCTTCATTTCCCGTACCGAATTATGCTAAATGGATTGTTGAGCTTTTTATTCTGCCGTTGAAAACATCGGAGGCTGCAGAGGGTCGTGTTTAGGTCGTATACCACGCTCGGGACGGGATGTTTTAGAAGCAGCGACATTCTATGGCTTGTTAAAAATGTGTTTTACTATTATACAAATCGATATGGTAAGCAAAACATCAAATATTTAAATTAAAAATATACATATATGCTTTTGGATTTACGTACGAATATAATAAAATATGTCCCGCCCATTGCATTTTAAGTCTGCCTATTCTTTAAGTAGTCTGAACTACTTGAGTTATTCTATCCTGGTTTTGAATTTTACCTTTTAGAGACACTCCGAGCATAATCTTTTCTTTATCAAAACATTTGGAGACAATCTTAGAATAACATTACAATCTATATTTTTATCTGTTAATAAACTTCGATTTTAACGATTTCTCACGTTGTTATCATCTTTAAATATATTGTAATTGCTTTATTGCACAGTTAATTTAATATTTTTTAAAGCATTTTTATGATTACGTTATGCTGTTTTAAAAGCTTATAGTTCAATTTTATGGCGAGCAGTGCCTTATAATAAAACAGTTCATTGCAAAATGCAAAACGCAAGCCACTCACCACTTATACGCAATTGATATTTAAGTTAAATTTTCTATTTGAAAGCCTTTTCGCAGATTGAAGGGTTGCAGAGCGATAACAGAACAGAAGCATCGAGACAATTTAATTTTAATGCCAGAGATCATTTCTTGGCTTGGCTGCTTATTTCCAGGAGATCAGACTGACGCGACGATCTCAGATAAAGTGCGGCGGCTGCCAGTTACATTATTAATAACAGATTTTCTTATGAAAACAAAATGTCAACATGATAATGTAAGAGTTGTTACCGACTTGTTAAATCAATTAGCTCTCCTGTCATCGGCTTGTTACCTGCCTTAGCAGTATTATTCAAGAACGTCACTTTAACAAATGTCAAAGAAGAACGAGGTAGCAATAAATCAATTATTTGATTAGATGTGATCTCAGATCTACTGCTATAAAAATAATCAAGGAAAATTTCATCTGCAAATTACGGACTTGATTTTAATGATAAATGTGTAAATAAACAAATAAGTATATTAATTAAATATACATATACTATACATAAAATTCTTTTTTCAACGCGTCAATCCAAGCACAGAAATAACGGCAGAAGCGGGATGCGAACCGCGGACCTTGGAAACCAACTATGCCCAGGTATTCATACCGCTCAGCCGACTCGGCTATTGCTATGCCCGGACCGACTCACGTTGAAACTAGTATTTATGTCATTGTTATCATCGTATGATGGATGTCGCTATAGTATATATTCAAAGTATGTATATTTTTATTTTTTTTTATAATTCAATCAGTCATCATTTATTCACAAGCTTAATTCGCATCCCGCTTCTGCCGTTATTTTTGTGCTTGGATTGACGCGTTGAAAAAAGAATTTTATGTATAGTATATGTATATTTAATTAATAATAATATTGTAATATAGTCAATGATCTATAAAAGTAGATTAGAATATTGAAATAATAAAATAATATTCTAATCAAAATTTAAAAAATCTATAAATAAGTATATTCTTTATATAATGGTATAAATATGTGAAGCTGTCCATGATACGTTGTTTTAAGTAAATGGTATCACAATACTTATTATTATATTATGATAACAAGACGCATTGGGTAGTTTATAATCGATTAAACTTACTGAAATAATGGTATGTGAAAATAATACAAATGTTCTGAAAAACTTGCGTCTACAATAAAAAATTTCATTATTTCTCATCAGGTTTCCTTTCATTCTTAGATACAGATTCCCATCTGATAAATATAATCTGACCAAGTTCTTTATGTACATAAACAGCTAAAGTAGAAAGTATAATTGTGTGAAATTTAAATCTTTACCGAAAATGCGTAAATTTCCTTATAATAATTGAAACAAAGATTTTCTCGGATATAAAAATTAATTGGATCAATTCTGGGGTATCGTTAATAAAAAGTAACCAAAATTCTCACGTCGTTTGAGAAAAAGATATGACTACAACGTATTAATAAAAATGGAAGTAAGGTTCAAAGAAAGCAACCTATGTTTAGTGTATGATAAGCATAATGACTTCGTAACATTGAAAAAAAACTGAAAAGGAAGTGTTTCTCTCATAGGCCAATGATAATTGCTAGATATTGAGATACGCATTTTTGATGATGCTGACACGAAAGCATGAAGACTGCGTTTATGACCGTGTAAAGTATTTAGGCATCACGGTGCAAGAATTAACGTACAAACTAGACAATTATAAACTCGAAACATATCCTTTACATATTTCAAATTGTTTGAACCCAATCACTACACGGAATGTAAATGTGATGGTAATCCTGCTTTGGTTCTTGTAGGAATTTAAATTTCTGCATCTTTCTTAACATTGCCCACCCGTGTCACACATCAAAAAACCATAAAAATATGAAAATCTTATTACAATATTATAATCGTCGGTTATTGGTGTTCTGAAAGTCTCTCGTCTGAAGTGGCCACAAATATACAAAATTGTGACATTTTGTCCTGAGAGAGTCCAGTATTCAAATGAACCCGGTGACAAGCCCAGCGACGGTGGTGGGTGGTAATTGCAAAGACGGTACGATGCAGTGGGCCGAAAATCGAATCCCGGTCTCGCTACATTTACGAAAACGAATATTTACGAAGCCGAAACGTTTTAAATCGACAATCTCACGACCATAACCTGCTTAACTTATAGTTTCCCGCAACGCTGTTCATATGCCCAGCAACTTATTTATAATATTTATCTCTATGAAGTGACGTAGTAACATTTAAACAAGGTTTAACATTTTGTTTTTGTACCGGATGATGTCTTGATAATGCCGTGTACTGGAACTGCAGAGAAATGAATATTTTATCGATGCAAGATAATCGAATTTGGAATGATATTATTTATGGCTGGCTAACATTTGGCCGAAAACAATTTAATCGACGGAAGAAAATCCAAAATGATAATTGGCCGAATTTACGTTTGATCTAACGGACGTATTACAAATGTTTTTTTAAATATCATTATTTTAATTGATGAAAATTATTTTATCATTTTAAATAAATGTATAATTGATCGAAAAATGTAAGATGCGTATTTATTTTTATAAAAACTTATTAAACTTAAAAATTACTTTTAAAAAGGTACTAATAAATTTTTTTTGGACAAATATACCGATTAACAATTGGCCAAATGGCCAAAATAGCTTCATTCGAATCGATTTAGGCCAATTTTCCAGCGTCCCCAGTTTATAAACATTATTTTAAATTACTTATTCCCTTTTACTGCATACTTAAAGGGCATCAAATTTCATCAAGTACTCGTAGATCGGTGCCCTTACAAGCGGAATGAAAGCCCTCAGATTAACAGTTATAAAAGCTCAATCTGCGCATTGTCTATAAGCGATCAATTTCCTCGGCTACAGAAGTGTTTAGGCTTAATGCGCCCCGCGTAAGGTAGACCAACAATCACGCGAAACATACACTGGAACCACAATTCTGAACGAACCAAGTGCTAAGCGATCAAAAATGAATACTTGTTTGAGCGTTTGGTGTTGCTTATCCAAACTAAAAGTTATTTTTAACATTTTTATATATTGAACCACATCTCCGAAAACTTTACTGATTATTATATCCGTTATTGATTGCAAGTCTTAATAGATCGAACTGAGATTAATCTATTTATTATAAAATGGAAAGCCGCATGTTTATGTGAAGACGTTTAAGTGGTTGCATAAACTGTGGATATGTATGTCTGTAAATAAAAATTTACCAAAGATAATAATAAGAATATCATTATTAACACGCGTAAGGTCTAAGATTTTTTTCTTTCAATGATGTCGAAACATTAGTCTTCCAGCAAGTGATTAAACAGTTTTCAGTATGATACATGTTAAAACAATTAATAAAATAATTTAAGCTTGTGAATAAATGCATTCTGATTGAATAATAAAAAATAAAAAATACATACATACTTTGAATATATACTATAGCGACAACTATCATACGATGATAACTCATATGGAAGATCAGAGACGAGTCGGCTCAGGTGGAAGAAATTGGCCGGTGGCCGAGCGGTACCTGGGCAAAATTTGGTTCCAAAGGTCCGCGGTTCGCATCCCGCTCCCGCCGATATTTTTTCTGAATGAATTGACTCGTTTAAGGATTTTTATATATAGTATATGTATATTTAATTGCTAATAAAATAATTATATGTTTAATATTTAAATGTATCTCAAAGTAAACGAAAGAAATATGAATAGCATAATAATTTATGTTTTGCTTCTTGAACAGTGACGGTTTCCAAAGCGAGAGAAATCATGGCTTCAATAATATTAAATTCGTATTTAAATTAGCTGATACAATCCACAGATTTTTGCTCTTGTGATACTCAACTGCGTAAATTCTTACATCGTTTATCGATTAACAGCACGGATTCTAATAAATGAAATATATATATAGATTGGTTATAAAGTCCGAGTCGGAACTATAAGTAGTCGGTTCTCATCCATTCAGTCTATAGTTTGGTTCGAGACCCGAGTGGTACTTACTAAAATAAATAGACTGTCGGAAAGTAATAATATTAAGCTTGTGAATAAATGATGACTGATCGAATAATAAAAAATAAAAATATACAATGATATAAATACTAGTTTCAACGCGAGTCGGTCTAGGCATAGCAATAGCCCAGTTGGCTGAGCGGTATGAATACCTGGGCATAGTTGGTTTCCAAGGTCCGCGGTTCGCATCACGCTTCTGCCGTTACTTTTGTGCTTGGATTGACGCGTTGAAAAAATAATTTTATGAATAGTATATGTATATTTAATTAATAATGAAATATATCCAGTTAATCAGATCGTTCTATTCATTTTTTAGTACAGTAATGATAATAAGTATCAACCCCGAACGCTCAACTGCAGAAATTCTTACATCGTGTACGAGCGCTTCTCAAAATCGGCCTCTTGGCTCGCTTTATTTATGGTTCTGTATCGATTTGCAGCGTAACACTTGCAGGGCCGCGATTTCACGGGCGGTTAGCGCGCGTGCGCGGCGGTCGTGCGCAAGAGATCATTACCCCGGCAGTCAGCTGCTGGACCTTCGAGCAGCAAACATCACACTGTTTTAGAAACGCTGTTATCACTCAAAACCTGCCCTTAGGTGGAAGAGCATATTTTATCCAATATTATAAATTATAATTAATACTATCACTTTTTTATCTGCGCGGTTCTTGTTACAATAGATAACCGAAGTTAAGCAACATTGAGCGCGGATTGACTGGCGTATGCTCCAGCTAAGTAGCGAATATGAAATGACGATTTTATAATGACAACTTCTAGTACAGTGACAATGACAATTTGTAAGCGCAGATCTAATTAGATTGCCAAATTTAAGCAACATTGCTTGTGAATCAAAAATAAGATTGGTTGTCTGTTGCTAAACGAATCTCGCTAGTTCGGTTGAACATCCCCTTACGACCAAACAGTTCAGGCCTCGAGTCGGAGTCTTAATAGTCGCCAACCACAAAAAAACTATTTCCCATCATGATAATTTAATTTTGTATGCTTCTTCGTTTACAAAACCAATAACTTTACACTGCGCGCATTTCACATGCAAAAGCTGCATAATAAAATAGGTTTTCCAGCTACCATTATTCACCTTTCGGCTGCTCGGTGTATTAACTGTTTTCCAGTTATCCCTTTAGTGGTTTTCTCCTGCATGCGTGATCATAAACACCTCTACCTGTCCCAGACCTTCTCCTTCTGACCTCACAGCCCGCAACGCAAGTGTTTTGCATTTAATTCACAAAGCGCCTGTGAAATATTCAAATGCATCGCACAGCATCCGCATCTTTCATCTGGAAAAGCAGGGATCGAAATGGAAACACTCTTGAACTGTTATCAAATCCCATATTCTACGAGTATAGTACTATATCTGGAACATATAGTCATTACCAGTTTTCTTTGTTTTTTCCTGGTTCATCTGTGAAAATATACGATTTCCGACGATATCCGCATGGCAGGAACCCGGAACATGCTGAAACGGCAACTGTAGTACGAGTATATACGAAGGGTTATTAAGAGTAATATGTTAATCCATTATTTAAGGCGATCGGATGAGGCCTAAACCTGGAAGGGATGACTCAATTCCATGAAAAGTAACGAACGTTAAATCAATTTTTTGTCTCTTTATTACTGATAATTTTATATATTGAAAGCGCTGTTCTTTTTGAGGACATTGATTCTCACATACATAATTTATGATTATTTTCAATTTCGAAAATGTTTTTTTAGTATGCATTTCACAATAAATTTTTTGATGACATGTTTTGGCTTTGTCAAAGAGCCAGTATTGTAAAAACCTTGAGTATGACCTCTCGATCGTTATATGTCGTCAACAGCAAAATTGTGTAATTTATACTAAAAAACATGCAATCGTAGTGATGAAAATATGGAATTCCAAAAATAATTAGCGATTAATAAAATTGACAAAAAATATATATGCAACCAGTGATTGGATGTTAAAATAGTACATAAAAAAATTATGTAACTGAAATTAGAATATATACTCTTACCTTAATATACTCGTATAATTCCTTTTTTAATATATAAATAAGTTTTTTCTTTTATATTTGTCGTTTACAAACACATAAAACGACATTGTATGATACAAATACATAAAAGACAATAGAAAAAAAATATATATATATTGATGAAACTTTTATAAAAAAAACTTAAAACGCACAATTATACGTTACTTTTATTTAACTATCATATGAGATTTTATGTCTATGAACAAGTTTACGACTTGATGATTTTGTAACGGTATTACATGTTCAACTCTCTCATATCGTTAAAAACACTACACGGTTCATTTACTTTCATTGAAAGTGTTTGAGCTTTGCAAATTCGTTAAGGTATGCTTATAAAAAGCTCGATTCCAATTCGAGTCCTGGCGAGAAGTTAAATAATGCGAGAATAATGTCTGGTCCGGATGCGACTAAAGGTATTCTACTCAACGCTTTCGTACTGTTTAATTCGATTAGTACGCGTTGAAATGATACTATATGAAACTCGAACGAGAGTTTACAATATATCACGTGGTAGACTTTCTTGTTTTATTGTCTATTTCCAATGCATTACATGGATGAATTAATCAAAACATAATGTAAGAAAAAGTGCAACCACTGACATTAATGATTAAAATCCAAATGAAACACCGGATGGTAATAATAATGCAAAAATATATAAGTAATAAATTCTGGGTAAAAAAATGCATTATGTCAGGTTGTCAATCTAATACATTTAATTAACTACTTACTTAAGAACAAAATAACATTAAGGGTACATCGTAATTGAAAAAAAAATTAAGCTTTTTAAAGAAATTTAATTCAAATTCGATTTCATAAAATATTTTGTTGTATAACATAACTTATCAAGAGTTTTTTTTCACGCAAAAGAGTCATTATCAAAAATAAATTAATACTACTTTAATGGTACCTTATATTGCATTATAATTGTACATATGGGTGTAAGCAAGCATTTATTATCTGCTCAAGTTTTAGAAACGTGAGCTTTATAAAACCACGGTAAATAATATTATTTGAAAACCCTTAAAAGAAAATATTTTTTAAAAAATAACAACAAAACATAATACACATGACAATAATAATAACAATTATCTTATTTCAATATGAACAATGTTCAAGTTAGTTCGATTCACAAATCATTCATGTTATTCTGTAGAAAAATAAATAATTAAAAATGAAAAGCTTTAAAATGTATAAGCCAATGAAATAGCGAAGTTGTTCAAATAATATAACATTTATTAAATGTATTCCCCTATTTAAATTGGTCGTTAAAGTCATGAAATTAACAAATGATTACAATTTATCATTAAAATATTGTTTAAATATAACGTATAAAAACATTTTCATATGATCGAAACAAAAGCCCAACAATAAAAGAAATGAAATATTTCAAAACATGAAGAATTAGATCACTTTTTGAAATTAATCTAGAAATACAATAAAATGAAGAATAACAAATTTTGTTATTGTGGCTTTTGGGTTTAGCCGTGTGTGACTAATTTCTTTTGACCAATATTTCGACCGCTATTGCGGGGGTCTTCTTCAGGATTGATGATTTAGTTGTGAGTTGGTGTCAAATTATCTTTTTTTATTATTTAATTTTTTTATTACGAGCGTTATTGATATCTTCGTGGCAAATTCATATTCAAATTTCATTGGTCCGATGAATCGTGTACGGTAGGTATGTTCTAAAAATTGTACCTCCACGAAAGTTATGTCGAACTATTGGTCAAAAGAAATTCGCCATACACGGCTAAACCCAAAAGCCACAATATCAAATCTGTCCTAAGGAGTTATTTAATAAATTTTGTATTGATAATTGCTAGGTGCAAACGCTTTAAAAAATAATTTCAGAAATCTCCAGTTACCATGGTAACGGTAAAATTAAAATAAAATGTCAAATTAAAATAAATCAAATAGCAACGAACAATGTAAGATAGTGAACAATGACGCAAATAGAGACTTGTTAAATTAACGGTGTTTGATATATTGAAAAAATAATGCATAAGATAACATTGTCATCATGTTTACGACTATGTGTGTAATTTTAGCAAGATTAGATGGCGAGAAATAAGTAAATTTTTAATTCCAAGATTTGTCCATGTTCATTCAATTATACCGGTTAATGTACTCGAAAGTATACTTTTCTTAAAGCATATAATATTAAATTTTCGTACCGTATTTTAGAAACATAACAAATTCATGTTTTTATAGTAAGGTAATGCCGTCTTTTATAAGTACACAAATACGCTATTTTCGATCTACCGGATGCGTTTGCGTATAATAAATACATTTTACACAATTCAATGGAAACCATTATATATCTCACAAAAATAAATGTATACAATATTTCTATGCTTATGACAAATCATAAAATTTCTCATGCCTTGTTCATAAGGAAGATGATTAAGAATTCATAAAATACTATACTTCTGACTCACAAAGTAGCCAAAGAGAAAATCAAACAAAATGTCAACTTCAGCGCACCTGTCGGCGAAGCGTTTAACTAAAAAATTTCCGCAAAGCTTCACTTTATGTTAAGCTATGTTTACGTTAGCAGTTATCAACGTTAAAAATATCATTATTTTATATTCATAATAAAGTTATTAGATTTAACGTGAGCTTATTAAATCTGTACTTATTTGCATGTATAAGAAAAATAGACGTTTTTTAAATTTAAAAAAATATTTATGCATTTCTTTAGCCACTCATTTAAAATATCCGTAGCATAAAATTCTACTCCTATTCCTCTTTTTTTCTATCTGAAGTCTAACTGAAGGTAGTTAATAAGAACTTTTTAGTTTATATTTAAAATATATATTTATAATATATTTACACATTTTTATTGAGATTCCAAGCATGGATCTCTCCATGGGTGACCTTTATTTTATGTGTAATACCTGCTGTTAGATAACAAGTCATTGCGCCATAAGTTAACTCTTATGGCGCAATACTTAAGTACACACAAAAATGGACTTAAGTATTCCAAATAGCCTATCCTGTCTTAGTTGGACTACTTGTTCAAGATGAGTAAATTCGTTCACAACCCCGATTGAAGTTCCTCCAATGGAGATTTCGAAAGTTTAGGAAATATGACTATTTATAAATCAAATAATTGAAGTTGTAAATACATCATCACAATGATTTCCATGTCTGCTTTCTTTACTATAGCAAACGGACGATCACGAATCGCTGCCATAAAATTCTGTCAGCCGCCTTAGTCCTCGCCTCATCACATTCTATATATATTTCTCGACGGTCTTTCAAAACGGCGCGAGACCGGGAGTTTGAAGAAAATGCAGCAGTAGTTAATACTCTTCTGCAGTATCCGTAGTACGACATAGATTAGTAATTACAGTTTAACGTACATATAATGCACTTGAAACCTCCGATGGTTTAAACGCGCCATGATGCATGTCCTGCGCCATTTCCATAATTCCTTTAAAAACGTGAGGTTGGAAGCCTGAATCGAGAGCGAGCAGGAAGAATGCTGTATTACCCGCTTTGAGGCTGAATGTCGGAGAGGGACGCAATGATCACTGTTCGCCGGGAGCGTCTTGAAATGAGCCGTTGCGGTCAGCCCTCCTGTACCAACATAACGGTCTCAAGCAAATTGCGAGATTATACCGAGATTTTTGCCGAAGGGTATGGTCTAGTGCTGAGGCCCTTGACTGTCATACAAAACACCCAGAAATCAAATTTGAATTCTTGTATAATGCTTATGTATTTCAATTAATAATTAAGGAATATGCAGCTGCCGGTAGAGTTACAACTGGTCTTCACTACTGGAATGCTCTTTTCTTATCTGTACTTTCTTTCCTATACAATTTGGATCTCTTCAGCAAACATACTTATATATACTACTTACACATACATTATACATACTATTTGATTGTCTGTGCATTTTTAGAATATATTTCAATGTTCTAATATTCAAATTTGATACAAACATACAAATTTACAGTAATTCACACCTTATAAGACATTTTTCTCGTTAATATCGGAGAAAAAACGGCAGATGACGGAATTCAATCCACGAACTCGTGCAACCATGTTCATTTCATTACGCGGGCTTTTGTAGCCAATTGCTCGAGGCGAGAAATTGACACGTATTGTATTATTGATACGTCTTATTTATAATTGGCAATTGTTCTAAACTCTACGTGTATTTTTATTAAGATTCAAACAATTTTTATTTATCCTGCATTAAGCGTCCAACTGGTCTAGTTAAACAACATCAAATGTTTTAAGTTTTGAAATCATTATTAGAAGTCAACTGTTGAAAGTAAATATCTCTCAATCCTTCACGATCCTCTGCCTTCTTTCTACTATTTTTTGAAATCATCGTCTTTTTTTCATTGCCTGTCTACGAGTATATAGCTAATACTTTTCTCCTTCAACGACCGTCGCTTTGGCAGATATTTCCCTACCATTGCCACTGAAATATCCATACACATCGTCATTTGTGTCCTCGTCTTGCATACTCCGGTCCGAAGTCTGTTAAGGGACCTCCATATATTCCACCCTTAGTCATGTCCAGGGGCTAGGTCCTCTTTCGGGGTAATCCAAGTATTCCCCTCAGTTGCGCTTCTCCACATGTTCAGCCGCAGGGTGGCCTCAGGTATCTCCAGTTCCGTTGTCGACTGTAGCAAACTTCTTCTTGATTTGAGCCGTGTAGTTATCTTTTGGTACCCAAACATAGGGTGGAGTGCGTCGTGGGTTGCTTTGGTGAGTTCCTTCTTGGTAGTAACTTCTCGCCGTATGTTTGGTGGGGCAATGCCCGAGAGTTGATTTCAACGATAAACAACTTCTTATTCTATATAAAGGACAAATCCGACCTATCCTTGAATACGGCAGTCACCTTTGGATTGGAGCCCCAAAATACCTTCTCAACTTAATTGACTCAGTTCAAAGAAGAGCAATTCGTTTGATAAACAATGATACCCTTACGTCTAATCTACAATCAATGGAACACAGACGTAAGATTGGTTCTCTTAGTCTTTTTTACCGTTATTACCACGGTCGCTGCTCTTCGGAACTTAAAGAACTAATTCCTCCTGCACCCACTCACAGCCGACAAACTCGTCTTACACTTGCCGAACATCCATACACGGTTAATATATGTCGACCAAGAACTGGCAGCTTCCAAAGTTCCTTCCTTAATGCCACCGGTAAACTGTGGAATGCTCTTCCAGCGTCTGTGTTTCCTCCCTCCTACATCTGGATCTCTTCAAGAAACAGATAAATATACACTTGCAATCTCCCCAACCCACACACAAATACGAACACAACACACGTTTCCCGCATGCAGCGTCCAGCCTCCCTGGCTGAGCGTCATAGAGTGCACTGGTCTTGACCGGTTGTGCTCTCCTGCATGCATTTACATAAAAAAAAAAGACGATTAAATAAATGTAAAATTTATAGACTAATTTATTTATAAATCTACTCCATTGAAATCGAAGATTTTTCTTCATATGTATTTAACCTTATTATTTAATTCGTGTTATAAAATTACAAAAACATTATTTGTACATTTTAATCTGAAGGTTTTAATTGTACAAAAAATATCAAAAATAATTAATTCTTTCACACTTCATATTTCTTGAGAAAAATTTCATATTTTTAGCATAAAAATATTTAACGTTAATTAAATAATAATAACGGAAAAAGATCATAAAATATTAATTAAAAAGATATTTAACACTTTTCGAGTTATTAAAAACGCACTTTTATTTGACATTCTTTCTTCCATATACAACAGCAGACACCTTACGCACTTTTACGACAAAGAATTTTTCCAAAGGCGCGTCGCATACATCATGCGGTTCCTAGAAATCAATAACTTTTGTTTCATTTATCATATTTTTAATTAAATAATTATTTTTAATTAATGTCGACTTAACCATATCGAGAGAGAACAAAGTTGGGTTGAATTAGCGCGGCAAAATAACGGCTTCGTTAAAATATTTCTGGTGTATGTGGCCATGATGGCAAGGCTTCTTTTCTTACAGTTTGCACGCCATCATACAAGAAAAATTTTTTTACAAAATTAAAGCAAACGCTTAATCGTAATAAACTATCTGTCTTTATAAAATTAATTACAAACGGAATTAACGTGCGACGTAAATTCGTTCACCTTTTCATACAATTATTTATTCGCATAGTTGTGCGTGCATTTCAGTTTACACAAATTAATATGCACGAAAAAATATACTTTAATATATTATTGCGAAGAGACAAGCAATATAATGAGTAATTATCACATATTTCGCAATCGCTATTTTTTTATAAACGCAATAATTCTATACGTGTACTTTGACCAACGATATTAGCACATTGCAAACGTGGCCCTTCTATCACCGAAGTTAAGCAACATTACACGGGGAATGAAACTTGAATGGGTCTTCTTTATAATTTTGATTAATAAATACCCAAATATGCAATGGATAACATAGCTGAAATTTTTTCTCAAATCCCAAGGATGCCACTTTATAAGCCATTTAAAACCATAAAATTATTATTTCATTTCTTTTTCATCTACTTTTTCATGTCTGTCACTATACACTGTATCGTATAACCTTATTTTCTCTATGATCTGTATAATCTCTACATCATTTTAAATTATTGGTCATGTCATATTTATGTGTTTTAATCTCTGTACTGTACGCCATAAATTTCGAGCATCTGTTCTATTGATATAAATAAAATAAATAAATAAAATATGTTCACAGATTTTGAACTGTGGTTACAGTACAAAATCATATTTATGCTTATTATAGTTTACTTTTATCTAAAATTCGACTATTTTGTTGTAATAGCAAAGATCCAACAGCTTAAGAAGACTATTTGCTTAAGCTAGGGATATGGAATGATGATAATGTTCAGATTAATAAGAAAGTCTTAATTATGCATAATTAAGTACTTTTCAGAAAAACGCTTGTACAATCAATGTGTTCTTATGTGCAACATCAAAAAATGCTGCGCTTTTGAAAAAATATTTTTTTGGTCTATACAGTTTGACATAAATCAACATATTTAAGCCTACGCAAAGTAGATGCAGAGATATACCGGATTAGGCCGATCTTGCATGAATTATACGAATTAACTTTCAATAGAGACGTTCGCGATATATACGTAATACTTTGAGCGTTTCACCATTATAGATTCACAAAAAAATGTACGTGGATTAATATCTTCTGCCACAGGCTACGGAGATCATTATCTCAAAAGTTCATTTGGGCCAGCAGTGGAGAACTTAAGGTTCAAGAATGCATCATATCTTATCTCATCATATAATGCATAGTTTTAAGAATTTTATTAACTTTTTACAAAAATATTTAAATATTTAGTAACAGTTTTTCATTTAAACCTTAATGTACAAAAACAACATTTATTTTTGAATTAAAGGTTGATTGATATATTGATTTAAAAAAATATTTATCATCATTTAACGAGAAAATCGAGATGCAAGATTCTGTTGCTGCAAACCAATCCACCGGATTGATACTACGAAGAAGAACGAGAAAATGGTATTATGAAGCTTGAAATGAGCTTATTTTTGCATTTGTAAGTATTCAGTCGTATATAAATTTGATCATTAAATTAGGTAATAAAGTCCATGTTCATAGATTTCATTTAATAAAATAAAGTTATTTTTGTTACCGCAATCAAATTAAGGAGAGTAAATATAATTTTTCATGAATCTTTTGATATACTATGATATTAGCTTGATATAGCACTTTTAGGCTGATACCTAAAAGCCTCGAAAAACTGTCTTTAGTCTCTTATTTTTGTTCACTTGCCTGACATTTATTTTTTATTTATTTATTAATTTATTTACAGAATCGAAATACCAATTATTTTTTTTACAAATATTTAGAAACAGAGTATACATAAATATACAATAAATAGAGAAGATAATAAAAAATAAAAATAACACAAATGAATAAGAAGATGACACGTGTCAAAGATCACAGAGATCAAGGAGAACAATACCATCGACAAAAGAGGAAAAGGATGTAAGAAAAGGATCGAGGTGTGCTGGTATGCCATTTAGGAGCGACATAGCCGTTGTACCAAATTGAGTGCTTGAAGCGCCACAAGCATCGACTGGGATCAAAAACAATGGATGGCTACGAGCACGGGTGTACCTATCTGGAACATAGAAGTTAAAACATTCAAGAATCCCGGGGTTGTGAATTGAACCGCGAAGAAGAAGAAATGAATGTTTGAGTGCAGCAATTTTCCTCCGGGACTCTAGCGAATGGAAAGAAAGCATCCCTAGAAGAAAAAGAGTTGGGTAATGTTCCGAATTAAATGACATGCACTTCTTATAATGTTAGTGTTAATTTTGTATACAAACACACTGAGAGTCGCTCCAAATCATGTTGGTTCAACTGTAACTTTAGTTTATGATTAATCCGCAATAATCTTTGGGGCGCTGACTGTTATTGTGCCAGTCTGTCAGCCCGTGTCCGCAATCGCTGTCCGACCGAAGCCCACGATACAACATGTTACGGTCGGGCGGGGAAACCGAAGTCTTATATTGGAAATAAACGCGAATTAAAAAGCGAAGTAAAAGTTAACGATGAAATGAATACTGCAATGCAATATAATGAAGTTGGAGGATCAAAACTCAATATTGAAATAGTGACTGCGATTTTATGAAATTATTTATTCCCTGATGTGATTTCCAAAGAAAAAGACTCTCACAAAGCACTGGTCTGAAGACATCCCAGATATAAGTATATTCGAAATTAAATCGGCCCTAAAACAACTTAAGAACAACAAAGCCCCTGGAGAAGACGGAATTACATCTGAGCTTCTGAAAGTAGGAGGAACCCCTCTGTTGAAAGAGCTTAAAAACTATTCAACAAGGTAATAGAACATGGAGAAACCCCGTCGACATGGAGTACGAGTATTGTGATATTGTTCCACAAAAGGGGATAAATCACTGCTCAAAAACTACCGACCCATTTCCCTTCTTTCCCATGTGTATAAAGTATTCTCCGTTTAAGCTGGGTTTAGGAAAGGCTTTAGTACAATTGATCATATCCACACGCTAAGACAAATCATTCAGAAAACCGAAGAATATAATCAGCCACTCTGCCTTTTAATCGAGACTTGGGCAGTGCTAGATTCACTACAACGCTGCAAAATAGACTATCGGTATATAGAGATAATAAAATCTCTTTACAAATCTGCAACAATGATGGTCCAGCTCCATGATAGCACTAACAATATTTCTATAAACAAAGGTGTTAGACAAGGAGATGTTATATCTCCAAAACTCTTCACAAACGCCCTAGAAGATATTTTTAAACTTCTATCCTGGACAAAATGTGGAATAAATATTAACGGAGAGTACATTTCTCACCTCCGATTTGCAGATGACATAGTGCTAATAGCCGAATCACCTAACAAGCGACCTCAATGAAGCGTCGAACAAAATTGGTCTGAAAATGAACATGGATAAAACAAAAGCCATGATTAATAGTCATATTTCACAGACCTTTGATCCTATTTCCATTGGAGGAACAGAAATAGAGGTTGTAAACGACTATACCTATCTGGGACAAGTAATGCAACTAGGGCGAAATAACTTCTCAAAAGAAATCGACAGGCGCATACAACTGGGATGGGCAGCATTTGGAAAACTAAAGTACATTTTTAAAGCGAAAATTCCGCAATGCCTTAAAACTAAGGCGTTTAACCAATGCATCCTCCCTGTATTAACTTATGGCGCAGAGACGTGGAATCTGACAGCAAGTCTTACCCATAAAATAAAAGTCACCCAGCGTGCTATGGAGATCCATGCTCGGGTGTCGCTAAAGATAGAATCCGAAACGAGGAAATACGCAGAAGAACTCAAGTAGTGGATGCTACCCAACGAATAGGCACACTCAAGTGGCAATGGGCAGGTCATATCTGTCGAAGAGACGACGGTCGATGGGGAAGAAAAGTATTGGAATGGCGCCCAAGAACTGGCAAACGAAGCATTGGCCGACCCCTACAAGATGGACTGACGATATAAGAAGAATAGCGGGACCTGGATGCAGGCGGAGGATCTAAGAGGATGGAGACTCATGCGGGAGGCCTACGTTCAACAGTGGACGGACACAGGCTGATGATGATGATGATGATGATGATGTGATTTCCACATCACCGTCTATTGGTATCCTCTTATAATAAATATATTTAAGTATGTATATACATTTACGAACCATTTCCCTTATATGCAGAATACATATATCCATATAAGGATTACTCCTAAGCATTGATGAAAAACAAATTTTTACTTTTAAATATTTGTGACAATAAACGAATAAAATGAATAAAATAATAGAATAATAAACTTAAGAGAAAATTAGATAATTTAAATATTGGAAAGTTCTATTTCACACAGTGAAGAATAAAATACTATAGTTGTCGGCCACTACGATGAAGCGTGTCTGTCTAAGTATTTAGCTTCAGGTAATATACAAGTGTTCAATATTTTTTATAAGGTGTTTTATTCAGGTTATATAAATGCAATAATTATTAAGTATCACCTTGGATACACTTTATTTTAACATTTATAAACCTATAAATAGAAATTTCAAATTGCGTTTTTTTTCTTCAGCAAGAAAGGAGGTTATTACGTTTGGCTTGTTATTTTAACATTATTAATCAAATTGGATGAATGTTTATTCGAGTTATAAGAAACTATATAATATTTTAGTGAGAAAAATGATTTGTTGTCTGTTTCAAGTCTATAATTTATACGATTGACCAATACTTATCTAACGATACGTTCGACGTATTATATATATGAGTATATTTCATGCCAAACATAATAAGTATAGAGGCTAAACGTATTTATAGATAAATGTTTTTTATTTTATTTTTAAATAACTACTTCCTTCCTTGTAAGCCACTACAAATTGATGGCATAAAGTTCTGTCAGTTACATACTTCACAATGTTTTTGTTCTATTCTGTATCTTAAAACTACACCGAGTATATTATGTATTGTTTTAGATGGCTTAAAAGGCACATGAAAACTCAAAAAACATTAAAAAGTCAGTTATAATTTATACATATTAATGAATAACTAAACATTAAATGTTATTTGATACGAAACTACTACAAAGAGCGCAAAAAACAGAGTTATCATATTCCTAGTCTTCACTGTACAAGCTTAGAAGATATGTATTTTATAATTTTAGAATTAATTTTAATTAAAAAATTAATAAACTAAAAATATTTAGTTTTGATTCACAATTTATTTTATAAATATTAATAAATTGTGAATCAAAACTAAATATTTTTAATTTATTAATTTTTTAATTAAAATTAATTCTAAAATTATAATTATGCAGTTTCACCAAGTATTGTCAGTTGATAACCTTAATGTTATATGTATTTTACTGATGGGTAAGTTTTAGCTCATTTTAATGTTGAGGTCATGAAAATATAGCAAGTTATTACAAGTGTTTAACTAAATAATTGATTTTTATTTTTGAAAAATGTTTCACGTGTTTGTCCCAAATAACTAATAGCTTGTACCTATATTTTTAGTGATATTAAATATTTGAATCTAATATAAGCAAGGATTCTAGTAAATAAATTTTATTTGTTTCAACTTTCTTTATTTTCGTAAACTTTAAAGTGTTTATTTATCAAACAGATAAAGTAGGGCAGAATTTCAAATTTTATATCAGAAAAATAATACAAGTACTTTTATGAAGAATTTCGGAAAATTATACTAAAAACATATACTGAGACTACGGAACTAGAATTTTATCAACTTTCGTATTTAATTATCGTTACTTCTTAATTTTTAATTTTCGCATTAGATTCTCTCTTGCTCACCCTTACATGTGCATTGCCTTTAATAGCGAGCTCAATGTATAACGTTAGTCATTGTTTATTTATTGCCCGACAATGGATAATTCTGCTTCCAGGATATTAATTTAACGGCCTCACTGCGCGGTCCATTTATAGAAATATATGTAGAATTCGGAACTAATTGCTCGCGTGCGCAAATATTTATCTCTTTAAATAATTACCGCGGTGATTCTGCTCAGGTCTAGCCATTACTTTATTGGTATCACACTGCGACCAACATATTGCCAGCAGCTGAACAGCGCTTTAGAACAGACTCAATACACCGCCAACTGAAACTAATCCCTAACTGAGTAGCGGACTTTTTTATGCTAACGGTAGAAAATGTATTTATATAATATCCGCTTTCTAATGTTGAAAAATACATAAAATGTCATCAAAATCACCACCGAAGGCTTCTGTCAGTTCTGAAATCTATCGTATGAGCATTCATTCATTCATGTATACGCTTAGTTCAGCTGAAAACTGTAGTTAGCACGAATAAAGCACATTGTTAGCGGAATTTTAGTTCAATCAAAGAAAATTGACATAAAAAACAACGTGGTATACAATTTGCATGGTTAATCATGTGATCTTTTCCGTGTTGTTTTTTTGGGTATAGCTAACTGTTATGAGATAATGAAAGTCTTGGGAATTTCAGGCTAATTTGTTTTAAAATTCTGATTAATAATATATGCCTGGGATACTAAGCCATCTGCAGTTTTGTAAACAGTTTTCGCTCTGAAGACGTTTGGAAATCATTTATGTTCTCAAGAAATTATAATAGCCAACTGAAAAATAGAATTGTGTGACGGCAATTTTTGTCGGTAATATTCTCCTGCTATGGAATAGATATTACAATTAATTTAGTTTTTAAAAAATGCGCAAGTTTTAATTTCAAAAATAGTTTTGAAAAAACTAATCCTCGTATTTCATCCCAGATTTATGATTCCCTCACAATTGCTCGAAGTGGATAAACGTTTTTTTTTAACAGTGCCAAATGCCTTTTATATAAATTGAAATATTGATTTATGAAATTTAAACCACTTCTTCAGAAAGCTTTTAGTACTTGTATAATTTTTTATTGATTTTATATAAAATTATCAATTTTATTTCACTCTTTTACTTAACCCTTTCATTACGGCTCGATGGAATACAAATTAAGCTCTCAGTTATAAAACTAGTATTTGAAGCATAAATGTACTTATATGGTCTATTTTCATATATCATATTGGTTCTTGTATCCTTTAGCTAACAGATGATGCATAAAAAATATTCTAAGAAAGTAGCAAAACTATATAACACGGCTACCGATGTCAACGGTAGGGGAATCTTAGACGGCATATATTGGCTACCGATTCGAAAAGGTTAAAAAAATATATATTGTAAATTGCAATATGTTTTTTAAATTAATTAATTAACAATTAAAATTATACAATTGTATCTTGTATCGTCAGTTATTAACCTTACGTTATAAAAAGTATTACCTGTATTTTCAGCTATGAAATCACTTTCTATTATTTACTTGTACACTAACAACAAAAAAAAATTCAACATAAATTACAAGTAATTCTGAGAAAGTAATACCAACTAATGATGATGAATTATCATTTAACGATCGACTCTGCCTCAGCCAACTGCATATTGCAGTGGCCTTTTTGCTCGCAGTCTCGATAGGAGGAATATTGTTTTAAGGGAGAACGCAATTATTATCTATTTACTCAGCGAACACTACCGCATACACTTTAGGCCGTGATCATTGGCTAGTGGTTATTCACGCGATCCAACCGGGAGCAGACTCCATACTATGCGGGTGAGTCAACGAAGCGTAAGCCGAGCCATTTTCTTCATACATGATAAACAGCAAAAAATAACATATTTGCGACCAATTTAGCAGAATACACAACACAGCTTATAAACATTATATGATGTCGTGTTTTTATTTTCAAATTATAACTAATTTAAAATGTTGCATTAAATATAATATCTTCAAGCAAACCTGTAAGACATTTCCTTATATATTTCACTAGAAATAATAAATTTCCTTTCTGAATAAAGCTTTTACGTTGCAATAATATTTCAAATTCACTCCAACAATGTTGTTTCATAATAGAATATATTTCTAAATCAATGTATTTTTTTTTTAGAAAATTAAATTTGTAAATATTTCAGAGCTTATAGCGCAAGTCTGATAGACTACTTCCAAAAAATAAAAAATAAAATAAACAAGGCTAGAGAAGAAGGATTCATTATTATTGTACAGCATTTAGGAAGAGGTGTTCTTAACTATATTTCCAAAGCTGCTCCAAGAACCAATTGTGTTTCTTTACTTGAGAATAATATTTATAAAAGTACATAATGTATATCACCACACAATTATGATTTTTTTAATCAAATTGATTTAATTATTATAAATAATATTTTTAAAAATCGATTGATCGATGGATGCTTGTATTTATAGTGACTTTTTTGCCAAACATAAAAATGGCGTATCTACAACAAAGACATTTAATTTACACTCTTTTGAGTCTCATATGGTTAAATTATTGTGTATAACAATAAACATCAGGTGAAAGGCATTGATTCACAAATACAAAACATAGTACTCAAGTAAAGGTAAAACATTAAAAACGCAATTATTTAAGAAATATATTGTACTAATTGCATTTCGTAATTGATATAAAACGTTTTCGTCATACATACGTATTTAATTCCTTCTTACCAAGTGATTGTGTAAGATTGGTAAATACGAGAATATTATTAAACAATTTAGCGAAAACTGAGAGCTTTTTACCTGAGTACCGTTGATATACATGTGTATTTAAACAGCCGTTATAAAGTTCTACCCATTATTAACACTTTTGTTCATCGATTTAATTACCTGTCTGAAAAATCAATTATCTTTATATTTTCCATATTCAATGAGTTTTGCTGATAACTATTAAAAATTAAGTGCAATTATTAAAACAAATGTGTACAAATACTGCTATCTGTTATAACTATGAAATAAAAAGAGAAATTAAATTGAACGCAGACATGTCTTTTATTATCAAGGATTTATATTAATCTAAAAGTTTAACCAAAAAACCCGCATAACTAGCTCAAATAGTTTGAAAGCAAGTATTCATATTTAAGATATAAAAATTCTGTTCATAAGTTTTTTAAGACACCTATAAACAAAGTTCTAAAAAACTATATGAAAAAACACCTGGTTGGTAATTAAAAGAGAAGCTATATAACCGGTTCCAAATAATTGAACTGCAACGCAGTGGTTTAATTTGATCTCACGGAGTTCTGTCTGCAATAATTATAATCATACGAAAGGTAACAACTCCTGCAGCAAAAAAGCTGCAGAGATGGTATCGGGCCGAAATGTAGGATATAACTCAATCAAACGGTCAAACTGAACCAGGGAATTGTGAAACAGTCAGAATCAATCAACCGAAGAACCGCATTTCTAAAGTTCCGCATGATCCAAAATATAGCGCTGAAAATATTTTTTAAATTCAAAAGAAAAGTTTTGTAGTTCACGCATGGAACAAGACAGAATCAACAGTTTATCAAATTCTTCAAATAACTCTATGATGGTGAATGAGAAAGCTTGGATGCTGTATGCAAAAATAAAATGTGATGTTTTTTATACTTAAAGGAAGTCTCAAAATATGATGGAGTTCATCTAATCGTGGTCATCATTTAGATTCTAAAACGACTAAATTATTTTATGTAAAGCGCTTATCCACCAACTTCATTAAACTAGAGCCATTCGTGCACCGTTTCGTTTTACTTACATTGAATGGGTGGTTTTTACGTGATATATTTCGTTTAGTACAGTATTTACGACAATATAAGAATGAAGGTTAATTCGTTCTTTTGGTGTTACAAGTTAAAGATAATACTCGTAAGCGGTAAAATGATATTTTTCTAAACGTTGTTAGAAATCAAAGCCACAACCTCTCGATTGACATGAATTTAAGTTGTAGCATTTCAGCCATGCACGATAGGATTCGTTTAAGATTAAGGATATTAATAAACTCTGTATATTATTTTACGTTTTTTTTTGTTTGAAATATAAAATGTTTAAATAGGAGTATATTACAAATCTCAAGAAAAATAGTTTCAAAAGATGTAGTAAACATGAAATAAATAATATTTTATTTGGATCATAACGCGTCATAAGATTCGATCAAAAATACACCTGCCTAAAACAAAATATAGGTTTAATAAAGTAAACGTTTTCATGAAGTAAATTCATGAAAACGTCTGGTGGTAAGCTATTATATTTCATGAAAATACATCAACGGTCGGGTAAATTTCAAACCTGGCCAAGAATAGCACCATTTTATTTATCGTTAAAAACTTATTAATGACGAATTATAAAATGAAAATATTAACCTACTCGAAGGTTTTACTTAAACCTATAGATAATTGGATAAATAATTATTTAAACTTAATTAAATCAATTAAGATTAACCATTTATAACAGTCAACATAAATTAATAAGTAAATATTTTTTAATTCAAAAGAATGTATCAGCTGAAAAAGGGATCTTAAGAGACATATTTTGGTGAACATATGCTTTCGATCGTAATTTTCCTTTTCATGAGTGTAATAAGACAAACATTTTGTATTTTTTATTCGTTATGGACGTGAAATGATTTTTTTTCATTCTTATGCAACCGTTGATACATATTTCTAGTTTTAGTGCAGGTTTCAAAATACTCCGAAATGAAAGTTCATCTCTCCAGGGGATTTGAGAATACCGTGGACTCTGAAGCATCATAAGCCAAAGAACGTTCCGGCACGTTTGAAGATGACCATATAGATTTTCACCTGCAGCAATGCTCGGACATGCAAAAATGAGAAACGAATCGTGACACGTGCGGACAACTCTTTTAAAACATGGTACAGGTCACTTACAATGTAGAAGTTGTTAAAACCTTTATGACATTCAATCATATTTATTTCATTTACCTCTGGGTATTTAATTGATTATTTGATTGTTTTTAAAATAAAATGAGAACAAAAAAGTAACACGGGTTGCCAAATAATAGACAAAGTTAGACATATGAGGGAAAGAATAAAAAAATAAAAGTATACTCTGTTACAGCCTCAAAAATCGAGCGCGTAATTTTTTATAATGTCTTTTTTTGGCTTTTGGGCTTAGCCGTGTGTGGCGAACTTCTTTGAACCAATATTTCGACCGCCATTGCAGGGATCTTCTTCAGGATTGATGATTTATTTAGTTTTGAGTTGGTTTATTCAGATTATTATTTTTATTCGAGCGTTATTGATGAATCAATAACGCTCGTATAAAAAAGAAAGCCAAAATATCAAATCTGGCCGTGAAAACCTAAGAAGTTGTTTTACAATGTCATTGATAAAATTTGACAATTGTTATGATAATTTTAGAATTAATTTTAATTAAAAAAACAATAAATTAAAAATATTTAGTTTTGATTCACAATTTATTTTAACGATTACACTATTGAAGATGGTCTTCAGGAAGGCCGAAACATGTAATCGTTAAAATAAATTGTGAATCAAAAATAAATATTTTTAATTCATTATTTTTTTATTTAAAATTAATTCTAAAATTATAATTATGCAGTTTCACCAAGTATTGTCAGTTGACACACACAAAACGTCTCGTTCCATGAATCATGCACCCTTTTAGGAAATACCTTACAATCCGCTACTTGCAACCATTACAAAAACACTCAAACTATTATATTGAGACTAGGTCGCTTGGAAAAGTCTCTGAGTCTAATCACCAATTTTTCTTGATACAGTAATGTAAGCCGTCATAATATGTCTGAGATACAACAAAATAATGGCCTTCTTACTCCATCAATTCAAGATATGAATTGAAATGAGGTATGGATTGTGGCAGATTTGTAATAAATTATGTTATTTATAAAATTGATAATGTTTTGGATATGATTCACATCTTGAGATACGATCATATTTTCTGATACATGGGATATCGTTTTGAACTTTCATGTAGTATTTTTCCCTTTATTTCCACATTCTAATGCCGTTGACCATAAAGGTTCAGTCGCTTTTGGAGAGAATTGACTACCACCAGGACAATAGAGTTCCCTAATCAGCTTGACCTGATGAGGAGCTAGATGTTAGATTATTCCGGCCAACATTCGGTCCCTGTCTATATTGGCCGACTGATGTCGCTCACTCCCCACCACGAGAAAGAGATATATCAGGATTTTTTCATTGACCCTGTCACTATAAGGCATTTCGCAGAGTACTTTTAGAGAGCTACAATGAGCGGATTGATACTACGAAGAAGAAGCTTGACAACTTTTTATAGTGATCAAGCATAACTTACAATCTATGGATTTTTAAATATAAATAAAATCTGTCTTAGTGGACTGTTTTTTCAATCACTTCCTTAAAATCAAAAGTCAGTATCAATAAATTTGTATATTAAAAATAATTCTCCTCAGAACAAAGATCAGATTCAGCCACTTTTTGTGAAATGAGTCCGCGGTTCCACGTCCACTTTACGCTTCGTTTATAAAAGATGTAAAACAGGGTGATATATCATTTTATTTTTTAAAAATTAAATGGAATTAAAAGTGAATACTAAAAAATATATGATTTTTGTTAGTGTTTGATCCTCCGTGGCATAAAAAAGATCATTAGATCACAAAAAGATTTACTTTATCAGAAACACTGATAAAGTACATTATGAGATATATATTAATATACATATTTTAACATGAAAATATACCCTTGAATCAAAAGGTTGGTAATCGAAGGTATGTCGTTTTCTACAGGTAAGTTACAGCGATGTAAAGCTTGAAGCATATGAACGGCCTAGGTGTAAATGGCCGGCTCGCCCTAATGATAGACTACGCACATAAATAAACCAAATGGAAATATCAAACGCCCAATAAATAAATTGCCCCCGTAATGGGAAGTTTGCTAGGAAAGAGAGATTAAACTGTTTGGATGTGTACTCGTATCATTCTGAAGAAGACTTTGCACGAATAGTGTGGTAAAATAGAAATTAACCAATGAATATGTCCCTGTTGAAATTATTGAAAACTCTAAACTTAATTTGGAAAAGCATAAAAATAATATAAATCAATAGAGAGTGCTTACTCTATATAAAGCAAAACATCTTCACATTTGTATAGAAGTCTGAAAATAATCAGTTTATTTGTATAAAATTATGTTTGAAAATAAATGTAGTTGCAAAATTAGAACATATTGAAACACGTTTATATAAATTAATGTATTCAGCAATTGTAAATAAATTTCATTTTTTAAAAAGCAATTCTTATTTAAGCGGTTTTTATTTTTACCATATCCGCAAAATATGTGGAGCACATGGGCCATTGTTGTTTCACAGTTCTGTAAGGTCATATTGTCTATGCTTTGTCCCAGAATGCCTGCATCCAGAGGTCCACATGGCAACATAGATGGTTCCCGAGTACCTCCAGGGCAAAAGCTAGTGAATTCGCATAAGCTGCAAGGGCATGTATAGAACTTAGATTTAATAATTCTTTTTTTTTAAATCAAACTTGGTCGAGATTTGAACCGACAGCGTATGAATGACAGAAAACGCTTAAGCCACGGAACTATCCTACCTGGCATAAAATTTATGGAATGTTATTTTGTAAATAAATATCTTTTTTTACTGCATTGAAGGTTTATATTTTTTGTTCAATGCCTTTGTGACGTATCAGTATCTTCTTCGTAGTATCAATCCGGTGGATTGGTTTGCAGCAACAGAATCTTGCATCTCGATCTCCATTCCTCGTACTTGAGATGCAATCATATTTTTTTTGCTGATACATTGGATGTCTTTAAGACCCTTAATGTGTAATTTATCAGTATACGGCTTACATTTATACAGCGGTAATAAGAAATGATACTTAATGGCCTGCAAACGCAATCAAAACAATCTGAAGTACAGCTTTCCAAGTTAATAATGTGTGGATCTATGGCATGTGCTCTCTAAACTTAACAGGTCTGCAAACAAATGCCCTCCGGCCTCTAGAGGCATTAAGCACGACGATTATTGTGTTTCCTTTCTCCGCTGTTGCACAATTTTCAAAACACTATGCTGCATTTCTAAACTATGTGCAACTTAAAATTAATCATCATCATTATCACCCTTTTATACTTCCATAATTGAAAGAATAACCAATTTTTGATTTTTACATACGTCTTACAGGGAGTCGAACATAAGAAAAAAGAAATATATAATGTCACGGGGAATTTAATTTCAGGTAAGTAAGTTAATTGAACTTTTATAGAATATTGAATTTAGAATGATAGCGGAATTATTTACAATAAGATTTGAGCGGCTGAATTTGTTAATGAGTGATTTTAATTATTGGCAAGTTCTATAAGAGGTTTTATATTATTGAAATGTTAATCGTAGGAACTTGAAGTATGGTCTGATGGAGATCGGCAGCGTATAATTTTAAAATAATGCAGTCGTCACGAATGAGATAAATTATTTCAAATAAATCTATGATTTTATAGAATCCTTTCCGAGATTCAAAACGATTGGCTGATTAACCCGGTCGACATGCTCCTTACGTTTGGTGTTTTTGGTCCTAAATAACAGTTCAAGCCAAACAATGAAACGCGAGACTCTCTGACGATCACCCATTCAAATATATTTCACGCCTAATATTGCTTAACTTCAGTAGTCGAACCGATGTTTCATCACCATAGGTAATGTGTAAATTCTCTCATAGGTTCAAAATGTTGATGTAACATATACATTTTCACGTCGCACCACTAATTACCTTTGTTCAAAATGTGGCCGTAAAGGTGGACTTTATGTGTCTAATTTGCAATTTTCTACGGTGGAGGCTTCCGAAACACGTATGGTATGACGCTTTAATCAGCTATTACTGCAGGTTACCTGGCCTCAGTGATTAAGATGTTAATTAACAGGTTGTACAGCAGGTATGGAGGCGATTCAGGAGCCAATCGGCGGATTCTGCAAGGCATTTTAATGGCAAAGATGGAATATCTAAGGCAGACATGTGAAGCAAACCTCCTTTTAAACCATATACGCTACTATCAATTTGAAGCATGTGTTCACCACAAGTCAACCAAATAATCAAATAATTCAGGCTTAAGAAGCGTCAAGCTAAGCATCCGATCTCTTTTTAACAACCCTAATTAACAAACGCTTAAAAATCCTAGTTATTAGCATATCTAAAGTGATTTGAAATGCTTGAAGAAGTGCACAGAGAAAAGATCACGATCGAAAATCTCTTAAGAGTAATTCATCTTCATGATCGATATTAAAACAATTTTTAAAAATCGTAGTATATTAGCCGTTTAAATATAAAAATAATTAATTTTACTTCACTAAATTCATTACGACTGGACGAATTTCATGTTAAGTGAGGAAACTTTGACAGTGATTTAAAGGTCTTTTTAAGAAATATTAAAATAAAAAACTGCATACTTATTTTTGTACATAAATATAACACATTCTTTATTCGTCTTATTAATGAACGTCATGGTCCTTTTAAGCAGCCTTTCCTTGAAAGTCGATGAAATACTAAATTGCATCTAATATTATAATACAATAGATGCTTACCTTTAAGACAAACGTATAATAAATAATTATATGTGATATGCTAATAACATCATGCTCGCAAGAGCTGAAATTTCAGACAATGTGCATTGCTCTATATATAATACAAATGCAAGTATTTTCTTTTATGCTATTGAATATTTAATGAGTGGAATAATAGAAAACGCAAAGATTCATAAATTTGTTTTTATGTTTAAGTATTCTGTAACACGGGAATCGTGCCGCTTATCATATTTCAAATATCTCGGGTGGTCTGTATAGAGGTCCTTTGCCATAGTACAGCACAGTGGCGTTACGAACCGTACAAAAATACTAAAGACCGATACAACATTATGTTAAAATGTCTCTTTTCGGAGATACTTTGGCATGGGTGTTGAAAATTGTGTAGACTGAATGTCTGTATCAGTTTGTCAGCTGAACGCGTTATCCTAACACCTTTTTTGGAAGCGCTTTGTCCGTAAGTGCTTTGTCATGATAATGCAGAAAAAAGCACTGATGAGAACATGATTTGAATACAAGAATTATCTCAATTTAAGACAACTCGCCTGCTACTACTTTTATTTTCTTAAGGACTGCGTCGCGTGAATATTCGAATCCTGTACCAAGGACTCATATGTCCAACTATCTCATCATCTTTTAATTAATCTTCATAGAGACCAGATGCTCGACGGCAACTAGTTAGTCACTATGCTCAAAATTATTTTAGAACCCGATCTTTGTAGATGGTCTATCCAGTAGTGTAGTTTCGATCTTTTTTCATCAGTATTTTACTAATATTACATTTTTCGGTTTTAAAAGAACTAATTCGGAAACTAGTATAACCATTTATTAAGACTTTCATTTGTACATGTCGGCCAACTCACTTATATTATAAATACAAATCGAAGGTAGAAATAGCTGCAATGTAACAAGGAACAATCAATAATCTTAATCTGCGACCTTTTTTATTTATATAATATTTATATAATATTTTATTTGTATAATTATGCCCTCAATTACGGGTATACATAAAAAAAATACGTTTGATTCTAATACCATAACTTTATATTGCATATCAATTGATAAGAGAGCCTTTTTTTATTCAGTCGGTCGCAATATTTTGGCACCTTCAGTCGGTCGTAATGAGGCTGACAGACACACAACTTCAAATTGCCATAACTACCACATTATTTAAAATCTGGAGGATCTTTTTTTGACCTGGCCTTTTTAGTGATTGAGCAAAATAGTAAATCCAAAAAAAATGGCATAAACATCACTGTATTATTATCTAAATTTACAAAGAAATATTAGTTAAAACAAACTGCAAAAAGCAGAAAGATCTTTTATTTACATACTAACACATCAATCTACTTCAGATTGGAAGGCGTGGAAAAATCTCTGAAAAAAATTGTAGTGTAAGTTGCTTGCACTCTCCGTAGATATATCCCGCGTAGACAAGGCAGATTAACTACAACCGAGGATTGTATAGGTAAGTTCAGAAGGCCACACTAAGTAAAGAAGCTAAATACTGGGTGTTTCGGTGCGCTAATCTGTCTGGCCAAAGAGTGGTGCCCATAAAACCGTCGCTTGATCTTTCAGATCGTATTGCGACCAATAGAGTGATAAACTTCAAATAAAATATTCATTTTTGTTAAAATAATTGAATAATGTTTTTGATTTGTTAGTGACGCGGAAAATTGGAGGTACAGATTTTCGTTACGCCGCTGTCAGAAGAGCTTGAGATCTTGGTTCAGCCACGCGGACCTTGCAGCGCCCGACATTCCAAGCAATGTTAATGTAATGGTCAAAAAATACCATCGCGGATTGATCCTTCCCAGTATAAATAATGCATCGCCAGATTCTGCTTCCGACACGGATCAATATCAATTACTTTCACAACATTATTTATGGAGCAGCTCTCTTCCTTATAAAGAGAGTTATATGTGGATATTAGAGTGCAGTAAGATGCATTGCAGGATATGCCCAAAAGGCAAAATCTCATATACTAAGCCAGAGATTACAAGTTCGATCCCCAACGAAGCTTTAAATTCAAAAGATCCTTAATCAATTTATAAATTTCATAAATACTCCCGGTTGCCGTGAAATTGATTCATCATCATCATCATCATCAGCCTGTGTCCGTCCACTGTTGAACGTAGGCCTCCCGCATGAGTCTCAAATGTTGTCATGAAATCGATTATTCATCCGTAAAATGCCATTTTTAACATATTAACCAGAGATGAAAAAACATTAAAATTATTCTGTGAACACCAACTATTCATAGTGACTGTAAATATGGATGATGCATAAATGCCGGACAGTATTTAAATATGTTTGCAAATCAACACTTAAAATTAAATGCCTCAAAATTTTGTATTTTTTTCTATCCATCTGTCGGTATTTTCTTTATGAGTCAATATTTACACATTGTTTAGTTCAAGTTTTCCAGGACTTGCAATTGAATTTTAATGAAATTTACTATACGATCTTAGATAAAGGGTGATTTTTTAATTTATGCTTTAGGAAAATTTTCCAAAAAAAGACATAAAATTAAGAAAAATGCATGAAATCTTTATTTGAATCAATAGTACAGTCCATATAATTTAATGTTTGAAGATTTTTTCATTCAAATGTTGACCGCGGCTGCGCCTCAAATGGTCCATCCGCTTAGTCCAATTTTGGCATACACTTTCCAACATTTCGGCCGGTATCTCACGAATAAATGCTTCAATGCTGTCTTCCAATGCGTCAATTGAAGCGGGCTTGTCAGTATAGATATGAACTACTAACTTTTACACCCATGTGTGGTGTTGCTCACCAAAACCCGTTACTTGTATACCGAGAATGTACTCTGAAAACAATGCCTTGGTTATTGCTCCCAAGGAGCGCAGGTACAAGGCGACAGGCCCAGGGGCCTAAGGCCCAAAAAAATATATATATAGATATGAGCCTTAACATAGCCCCACAAAAAATAATCTAAAGGCGTTAAATCGCACGATCTAGGTGGCCAATTGACCGGTCCCAAACGTGAAATAAAGTGTTCGCCGAACTTGCCACTCAATTGGTTTATTGTTTCGCGTGTTGTGTGGCATGTGGCACCGTCTTGTTAAAACCATATGTCATGCAAGTCAAGCTCTTCCATTTTGGGCAAAAAAAAGTTGGATATCATCTCACGGTAGCGCTCACCATTCACAGTTACGTTGCGATTCGCATCATCTTTGAAGAAGTACAGTCCAATGATGCCACCAGCCCATAATCCGCACCAAACAGTAACTTTTTCTGGATGCATTGGTAGCTCTTGCAATGTTTCTGGCTGATCTTTACTCCAAAACCGACAATTCTGCTTATTCACGAATCCATTCAGCCAAAAATGAACTTTGTCGCTGAACACAATTTTTCGATAAAAATATGGATCAATAAAATTCAATGATTTGCAAGCGTTGTTTGTTTGTAAGACGATTCATGGTTAAATTATAGACCAAACTGAAGATGTTTGACAGTGACACAAAACACGAAACGTACGTGAGCTGTCAAAATCAATGTTTCCAAAAAGAAAAAAGTATAAAATTCACCCTTTATTATTGAATTTTATTTTTATTTATTTTATTTTTAAACGCATCAAAGTGCCTAAGTTTGTATTGCTTGGTAAAAAATACAAAAAACAAAACAAACAATGTAAGTAAACAAAATTTTAATTAAAATGTTATTCGTTTTCATTTACAGTGAGTGATGTGAACACTGTGAGCCTTAAACGTAAACGTAAACGTAAACGTTAGTTTTTTTAACGTTGGCGGATAAAAACCGATATTCATACTCTTAAATTTATTTAATTTTAAGTGAAGTGTATTAAATGAAAGTCATATTTATACTTAGGCTGCATTTCATTGCATGCTTTAAGAAATGTAGAAGAAAAAAAATACACTAATAACGACTTAAAGCCCCTAATAAAACGATGCACGTTAGCCGATACATCTGTAAGTATAATAAGAAATTATCCTGTTTGCATTAATAATTAAAATATGACGGATGATGAATTGATTATTTATGTAAATACTGAATAAATTATGAACTTCATTATTATCATTACCGCAATTATAATTTCAATTCTCCGGTCGCTCGTCAGTTGTCACTCAGTACTATACAATTAATATTAAAAAATATATACTTCGCATGTAGCATATCGCTTGATATTATAAGTAAACGGACAGTTATTAATGTATGTTTGATGGACTTGCGATGTAAAAACAATAAGTTCAGTTGCTCGCACTCGTTATGTTAATTGATGAAAGACGCGAGGTGTTAATATCGCAATGGCGTCTGCCGTACATGGAACGTAATTAATGCGCAAAAATACCGATCGTACAAAGTTTCTTTATTACACGTCATAACTGTCAAAGTGTAAGTAAGCGACTGTTACTAATTAAAAAGACACGTTATGGCGGCACTGCCAAAGTGAAATACAATAAGGAGGGTGTCTAACACAGTGCGCGGTAGTTTATTTCAACATAACCATTGAGCACGACAAAATAATTAATCCACTCATCGAGGGCGTTAAAAAGTTATTGGAAATATTCAAATTGCGAGCTTTTGATGCTGAGAGCATTGTTTTGAAATAAGTGTTCTGAAGCAACAGAATCACAAACGGTACAATATAATTGTGTTAAAAAATATTTATAATTTATAATGACAAAAATTTGCAGCGGCTTTAAGCTGCCATTTCAAAAAATATATAGTTCATAATGAATCCGTCAAAAATATTTATTTGTCTCTATGCCCTCAAGAGCTTCAAAGCCAATATAAAAATTTAAAAAAATTACAAACAAAACAAAACAAACTTTTTTTTCTAATATATACACTGTCAAAAGTCATCTCAATGTATCATCGTGTTAAAATATCTGATATTTATATAATCAATTTCTATGTTGGTTACCCTTTTAACTTACATGAAACGGTCTCATTACGGTTTCAAACCGGCAATTTACTTTTGTGTCCTTTAATAACTTAATTTTCACCTGTGAGGTAGTCATACCATATTAAGTGCCATGAGCAGTTACCTTAATACGGGGCATTAGCCATCTTTAAACACGAATAATGAAGCAAAAATCGGCGACAAACTGCCCTAAGATGATAACCACCAAAAATACTCGACTTTTCTACGCCAAAAATTATAATAATAAAACGGCCTGTTTTAATGTATTTCGTGGAATAAGAATTTTACAAAATATAGTCTGGATTAATATTATCTTAAATATTGTAATTATTGTATCATTTTTATGGAAACCATAATGTGTAATGAATATGTTTACTTCCTTGAAAAATTGTAACGTAACATTTTTTTTTTGGCCAGCCGATCGTTCAGGAAAAAGATGTACGGACAGGAAGCATACGTCAAAAAATCACAAGCTTGATGTTGATGATCTTTTATATCTTGAAAATATATATTTAATTTTATAAAAAAAATCAAATATACGCAACAGTTTTTAAATAAAATTTTACGCAAATCAACAAAAAAAAGATACATTTTTAGTTGAATATTAAACACTACACCAAAAAATTATATTTTATTAATAATAATAATTTAGTTTATTTATAATTAAGTTTTTGAAACTGGAAGAAAAATATTACCTATTTCAATTAAATTAATATAAAATGTTTTAGAAATGAAAAACATTGATATTGTTTCCTGAATAATTTCAATATAATTTTCATAAGCGTTTGACCAAAAATCAATCTTTGTATTATAGTAATTTTATATACAGAAAATGCATGGAAGTTGGACTCCGTAGATATGAGGTCGACATATCCAACCGGTCCAGGCATCTGTTGGATTACGCTACAGAGCCTTTGCCTACTTAAATCTAATATTGGGCAATGCCGCAGAACGTGTTCAGCGTCCTGCAAACAAAGCCCAAACAGGTCAAATCGGGTATTCAGAAGACCACTTTGCCAATAATAGCAGTGCCTTCTTGATAATATGTCACATTACCAAATTGTTTGAAAATAAATATTTTGTACACCGGTAACCAAGCAGGTGACAAACTGCATTCGTGCATCAAATGAGTTATTTTGAGAAAAATATTTTTAATGGCCACTCACCGATGTCTACAAGATGTACAAGAAAAAAGTAACAATAAAGTATTTAAGCAAGGTGTGAAAATATAAAAAATGGCCATTAAGGAAGTCACTCGGGATGTTTATCGCATTCCACGACTCGATCGCGACCGATGTGACTTTCGTTTACGTTTTAAATTGCTGTTTTCACGCTCCAATTAAAAGATACATATCTATCACTGTAGCTCTGTCGCTAGGACTGGTACAATTCGATAATTAAAGCATCGTCACGGAGGAAGCTCAGCATTCGCCAGACTTGGTGGAGTCTATGTTGCTAATCTGATTTATACACAATAAAGCTCTTTTTTACTACACCGCCTCTTAAAGTGAAACATATAGCAACTACAATTTTTTGTCTTCTTGAGATTGAAGGACCGATGTCTACCATCGGTCCTTCAGAATAACAACATCTCAAGGTCTTCCAAAAATTGCAACATACAATGTTGCAAGCAAATACTTTTAGTTTATATATATGTTTTTGACGACATGTTTTGAGCTTTGTACGTCATTTTAAAATGTGGCTTCTCTTCAATCTCGAAACATTACAATTACCTAATTCGGCAAACAATTATCATTCAAAAATAATAACAGCATTGATGTTAGTTTTAATAATAATTTAATGTACTAATAATAATAAAATTATAAGGTTGTTTTGAGTATGAAACTAAAAGAAAGAATAACTGACGGAAAATGATAGTATTCGAATATTTTGACAACTTTCCATTCGTTAAACTCTGAAAAAAGTAATGGGCAATACAAAAATCACAGCGATGGGTAGTTTGCTTCCATAACTTACTTTTCTTTACAAATAGTGTATCGAGTACCATTTTTCTAAACAGCTTGCCCTCCGAATCCAACGAGCATATGATTTTTTTTTCTTATACCACCAGTAAGTACATTATATTGATTTTGATTATGTAACTGTAAAGCATAGAAAAATTTCCAAAAGACTATGAAACTTAACAGTAAGCAAAACAGCGAAAATACTATATTATAAACATTTTAATTCCATTTATCCTCCGTTATATCCTTCGCTCCATTTCACCGGTAGTAATGGCTTCTGGTTTCTTAAGAACTTAACCTTACTTAAACCAAAGAACCGAGGATTGTTCAACTTGCTTGGCTGCAGCCGGGCTCCCGGCCGCCTGACCTCCGATGGCCGACGGCGATTCCCCCAATCTCATTGCCCTCGGCCCGAACTCGGTTAATTTTCTATTTATTGTTTTGGCGTGTTATCTGCGCGGCGCTTGTGCTTTATGACCCCACGGCTGCATTCGCATTGCACCGCTGCAGTTGTATATCTTAAAAGTATAACACGGCGAATGAATAAAGCAGGGCGAACTGCATACTTAGTGCCCAAACAGAAAACACACAAAAAAAAACAAATATTATGGTCAAAATTCACATTAGTATAATTTAATTATCAAGCAATTCAAAGAGAGCTTTCGACTGAGTCAACCAAATTTAGGAAATATTTTATGTCCTAAACCTAAATCTGAAGCAAAAGTTGAAAGTAATATAGTCTTTTATGGTAAAATCAAAAGGGACCAGAGTTGACATACAAAAAAAGGAAAAATCTCACGCTCAATAAAATTTACAAATATATATATATAATAAATAAAAAATATACATACTTTGAATATATACTATAGCGACATCTATCGTACGATGATAACAATGATATAAATACTAGTTTCAACGCGAGTCGGCCTAGGCATAGCAATGGCTCAGTTTGCCGAGCGGTATGAATACCTGGGCATAGTTGGTTTCCAAGGTCCGCGGTTCGCATCCCGCTTCTGCCTTTATTTTTGTGCTTGGATTGACGCGTTGAAAAAAGAATTTTATGTATAGTATATGTATATTTAATTAATAATAATATTGTAATATAGTCAATGATCTATAAAAGTAGATTGGAGTATTGAAATAAAAAATTATATTCTAATAAAAATTTAAAAAAATTCATATACTATACAATATAAATGCAGCAGTTTCACATTGACAGTGGATACAATTTGCACGTTAGTGCATGGATATTTTGTTCAGAGTGTTTGTGCTGTGTTTTATTTCAGGAGACCCGCGAAGCCTTCTATGTGTGTACCTGCATGAGATACACAATTATAAATCTCAAATAACAAGATGTAAAATAATGTTTGAACTTTACACATGCTTGCATACTATTAAAGAAACAAAACTGCCCTCGGGACTCACAATCATGATCGCTCTCTAATGTTTCAGGAATATCGCATTCTCGTTTCTTTGCCATAAATTTAAATGCCTTGGCGAATGTTGCGTTTAGAAATCCCTTCGCATCTAAACTAGGTAAAAATTATATCTACAACACAAGTGTTGATTTTTTTTGCATAAACTGAGGACAATATTATCTAAAGAATACTCGTGAAAACCAGATTTTTTTCTTGTGCATGAAATGGAAAAAATAGTTATTAGCACTAACTGTAATTATTGATATGTTATATACCTGTATATGTTACATACGTATACATGTTTTCTATTCATTACATTTTGAACTAAGCATAAAACTTCTGATAATATTATTATTTTAACATAAATCCATTTTTAGCTGAAGAATATAATCGCCGCATATCACTGTAATTTTATATTAGCCAAAACTGTTTTTGCCACATCCTAATTCATTTTTTTAATTACAATCTTATTAGATTTTGGTTCCGGAACTCTCCTGTTTATAACACAGGTATAGTTTTTGATTGCCGATCAAGAGATCAAAAACCCATGGCCAGAAAAATATGCAGTATCTTAGGTTATGCTCTTCGGCGATATTTGGAGAACGAGAATAATTCCATAAAATTTGAATTATTTATTCTAATATTAAATTTATATTGTTTATGCTAGAAAATTTACAGAATGAACTCTTAATCGTAAAGAGATACAAGCTTATTGTTTTATTTTATTATAACTGCCTTATACTAATAAGTTAAAATTAATTTATTCACACAAGGGATCTTTTGTTAAACACCTGTAAGAAAACAAAATTACCACTAATGGTGGGCGACAAACTTATAGAAGTGTTTTTAAGAAATAAAAATGCTTTGTTAAAAACAGAGTATTAGACAGATCGTTATCAACTGAAATGGTATGTCATAATAATATGAATATGATGCAAACAATTATTTTGCATGGATATTTTCTACTGCTTTTCATCGCATCAGATAGTGAACATAGGCATACTCAAGATTTTCTCATTCAGTGCAGCCCTTCTTCAATACGTTGAAGATAGAGCATTAGTCAAATTAATATCAATTAAAACGGTATGTTAATAAAGTGTTCAGGTACGTTCTAAAATATAAATAGTTATCACGGTAGCCGCGCAGTGAGCACGGCGCACGTGGTGATCGTAATCTGCGCATGCGCCGATCTGCGCGGCCAATCACGGGTCACATCGCAGGTCAAGGGGATGCGCGCGCAGCCCCTTAGGAGCGCGCCAAACAATAACGCTTTCAAAATAGAATAATAGACCGCGCGCGCATTTCAAGAGAGATTGTATGCGATCGATAAAAGGTAATTTCCCTAATGCACAGATCGAACGTGGGGCTCATACATATTATGGGCCGCTCCTGGCAACACCAGAGACGGATTCAGTTATTAGTATATATAAATATTATAAATCGTCGATGGAATTGTTTTTCTGAATCTCAGTAATCTTTGACAAAAGTATTTTCTCTTATTTTGTTTTATTTTAATTTTACGCTCTTTTCGTGCGCTGCATCTGCTTTGACGGTATAAAAAAACATTCACCTATATGGATCTAGGACTATATACAATATGTACATATACATTCTTTAAATATCTCATAATCCAACTTCTAATGTAAAGGTTTAAATATGTCATTCTTCAACAAATTATGAACATAGAAATTTATGGCTAATGCAATCCTAAATGATACTTTTTACTCATAAATCAAAGTAAAATAATCAATTTACGCAAGTATTCGAACCACAAATAATAAATCCATGTTTTTTCTATCGCACTTGAAGTTGACAACTTAGCCAATTTTCCCACCTCAACGAGTATAATTGAATATGTTATTGATATTTTATCATGCATCAATGAATGAGTATTATAACTTATTGGTTCATTGAATAATATGAACATTACAACAACAACAAAAAAATCCTATTTATCGCGCCTCTTATTTAGAATTATGATTTGTATGATAGGTTTGCCAAGTTCAGACCTGTTCATATAATATGACCGTGCGAGAGCTATGAGGTTTAAAATATGCCATTTACATGCACAGATATGAGAAACGCAGACGGGAATAACTTTCAATATGTTACTTACCTAAATGGGTTTCTTATTACCCAAGGATACCTAGCCAACTTCAGATTGATAATCAACTCAGCGATTGCTTGAAGACGAAACGTCAATATAAATGAAAAAGCGTCACTATAATTAAACGGTATTTTAGAGAAAATAATAATTCTCTACCCCAAATTCATTTTCAGTATCGTTCTAAGCAATATAGCCTCAATATGCTACAAATAATGAGAGAAAATCACGTTTATTTTGTATTGCCCGTCTAAGTTAAATAAAAATATGAATTTAAGATTACATACCATAATAATAGAAAGTGGATCATTGTTTTATTATTGAGCAGAAGAGTGTACAGGTGAGTGGAATCATTGTATTCGTTGTATAATCACTGTGTGAGATAAAAGTATCTACAAAATATGCTTCATTTTCTAAATCGTAGCAACGCACAAGCACTTTTGCATTCCACAAAAAAAGTTATTTCTCTCTATATTAAACTATAAAGTGAATGGTCGTCACAAATTTCCGCCAGACAATTCTATCAGCTGTCACTGTCCATGACCTGTTTCATGACATATGTGCACTTGGTGAATCACATCGAAAAATATATAGTTCCCAATGGCCTCCGACGCAATAACCAGGAGACTTGAAGTGAAGACAGTTGTAGTATACGAGTCATGTTTGTAAGTAAAACCATAATTTTGAAAGATATTGGATATGAATAACGACACTCCCGATATCAAAAATATTTGGTCCCCCATAAAATATACCAAGATTTCTGAGAATTTACTAAAATAACTGAATATATATTGTCTCAAAGATTCAAAGTGTGATTACTTTTTACAAGCCCATACTGTAAAAATACAATAATAATAATTTCGTTCAATAGTCAGGGATCATATTATTTTTTCATGAGTTTAAGAGGAAACCCAACCTTACAAACGAGACGTAATAAACATTAGGTTTTTCACTATTGGACGCGGACTACAGCTTGGATGGGTTACCGGCTGTGAAACGCTAGTAGATTTATATTACTGAGCTTATTCGTCGTTGATAAATTATATGTTTCTGATTGCCCGGGGGCGTGTGGGATCTTTGACAATCGCTTCCATGCAGATGGAGCTTTCTAGAAACGTCGGCCAGCGAAGTTGTTTAGCATATAAATAAGTATTATTATTATGTCGCACGTTATTATACTGCGCACACGAAATAGTAAATATTCTCGTTGCGAGATTATATTGTAATGGTAAAATTCATGGCTACCAATCTGACTTGATGCTTGCATAAATTTCGTATGCGATTCTTCGCCGATACCTGTGAAGCATTTTAAATTGAAGTTAAATTATCAGAATTTTGCGTCACACTTTAACATAATAAATACGAAATACATGAATCGATTATTAGGTATTGATATCAGCTTAATATAGCCATTGCAGGCTGATGCCGAAAACCTTAATGTACAATCTTTCGTCGCTTATTTTTGGTCACTCGTCGGACATTTGTCGCCATCTTGTTGATTTTCCGTGGCCTGAGCCGAATACCAAAGTTTATCAATTTTTAACTAGAATATATCTTAATGTCCTTCTAAAAAAGACTGTGTGTTGTTCATCTGCTCCTTAGATGTGAAGTCGTAAAGGAGATGTTAGTATTAATAAGAATGAATTATATTTTACCAACAGACTGTGATTTATAAATATCATGTGAGATTTCTAATTTACATCAACCTGGGATATAGAGCCTTAAAATCTAGTTAAAAATATATATTTTGATTCTTTCTCATGGATCGAACCCAAAACTTTTATGTGGTAAGTAAGCGCATCTAAGCCTTATCGCTGGAATTAATTAGATGAATACAAAAAACCACATCCCTGTATATCAGTCAAATTTAAAAAATATATTATTTTTCTTTCCACATCCGTTTCATATTATTAATACTATATGTGTCTACCACAAATTTCCCTATTGTCAGTGCCTTATCCAAATTTACATTATTAGTCCATCCAAAAATATATATGGTTCCCGATGACCTCTAGCGCAGTAGCCCAGGGTCTTCTATTGTAACTAAGTTATAAAGAATAAATAAAAATAATTTAACTAGGAAAATACATGAATACATGAAATGTAATAAGTTTAAATTAAAACATTTAGAAATACTTGTTAACGACAAACATTACATTTGAATACAATAGGGCAATGGCTAAACACAAAGAAAAAACTAAAACTATAAACTGTCTAAATTGTATTAATGCCGCTCTTAGGAAACAACTGCTAAAATGCTAACAAAGGCTATCTACATACGCCGTGAAAATATTTCATTAATATTACTTATAAAGCAGAATCTTAACCATCTTGGAAATCCTTTCCTTACGAGTGTCCAATAAAATGACACCATGTTTTGATACAAATATTAGTGTTGGCAAAAAAAAATACTTTCAATAAATATGTATTATACTTATATTAAAAGATACTTATACTTTTATAAGAAACAAATTTACCATATAACCCGATGGATCGGTCACATCATGCGCCACGATGGTCTTCTTCACGACTGTGGAAGGTATGGTTAAGGGGAGAAGCTGCAGAGGGCAGCCTAGCCTAGACGGGAGTATTAGCAGTGTTCGAGGACATGAGTTGCAGCTCTTATTATTATTAGTATTATATTAGTATTTGTAAAGCGCTCTTTTATGACCGAATGATCATTCCAAAAGCGCTTCTTTGCCTCTCTGAGTAAAAACGTGGGTCTTGAGTCTGCTTCTGAAGAATGCCTCCGCTTTAAGCTCTTATCCTGAGCTAAAGAAGGTTGCAGAAGATCAAGATTGAGATGCAAGATTTTGTTGCTGCAAACCAATCCACTGAATTGATACTACGAATAGTATAATCTTTGTTACTCGTTTAGTAAAATGTCATCATCTGATGACTATTCTACGAGCTCCAGAATTTCTAGATGCTGAAAGTTGTATAACAGTCGTTTGTTATGTCAGAAACATATTTGAGCACTTGTTAATAATTTCAATCGGTTTTTAGCAGATTGGTTAATTAAGTTGACGTTCCCGAGGCCTCATCCATTTGAGCTAAGGTGGCAGATCAACGCAATTGAAACACCTTCATTGAATCAACAACAAAAATTTCCTAAAAATGCAAAGAGCGTAGAGAAAGCCTAAATAAAATATATACAAAAAAAAAAAAAAAAATAATACAATAAATATTTCATCGAAAAGAGAATGCAAAAGTTAGGATTATAAGATTGTTTATCACTGATATTGTGGCTTTTGGGTTTAGCCGTGTGTGGCGAATTTCTGTCAACCAATATTTCGACCGCCATTACAGGGGTCTTCTTCAGGATTGATTATTTATTTGTGATTGAGTTGTGAGCTTGCGTCAGATTATTTTTTACGACTCCTGCAATGGCGGTCGAAATATTGGTTGACAGAAAATCGCCACACACGGCTAAACCCAAAAGCCACAATATCAAATGTGGCCGTGAAAACCTAAGAAGTTATTGTGTATCACTATACACAAAACATAATTTCCTGATTTATTATTTAGATTATTAGATTAATTAAGCCGATTTCAAGGGGCTTTAAAGGGTTATTATGGTTCTGTGATAAAAGAGGAGTGTCCATAAGCAATGCTATTATCGTATATATCGGGTAAATTTTACACTTTACGAAAACGCACCTGGACTACCCAACAAAGGCTTTAGCTGGAGATAGGCCGCCATTATCGGTATTTAGCCTCTGTACTTGGGTGTATTATGAAGAGTTTGCCATTGTTTCGACCTGGCCAGCTTATAAGGCCGAAGCCAATTCATAAAGATACCTTAGTCGGAAAATATAACCCTGATTTATCACGCTGGAGTAAAACCTTTATCCGTTAGAAAATGTATTCAAAATTAATTTTTGTGCCTTGATTTGGATGATACTTTTTGCATTACGAAACATACATAAGCGGGTAATAAGTTGAAAAATTTAGATTGTTAGTATATATGTACTATTAAACACTTATTTTTGAACATGTTTTGCCCCATGACACCTCTGCGTCCGAAGGTCAGGGCTGGGCACATATACCTGTATGTAGGTAAGCAACAGGCTGTAACCCATCCATGTTTTGGTTTGCGTTAAATGTTGCGTAACTTCGGTGATCTTACGAGTAATAAAAGTAATCATGTTAAAATACTAAAGTATGAAAAGTAGATAATTCATATTATCTCCTTTTTTACATGTAGTCGTATATTCAATTAAGTGTAAAGCCGGTCTCGCTTCCAAAAAACTAGGTGTATTATATAGATCACGTCGGTATTTCAACGATAAACAACTTCTTCTTCTATATAAAGGACAAATCCGACCTATCCTTGAATACGGCAGTCACCTTTGGATTGGAGCCCCAAAATACCTTCGAAAACATAATTGACTCAGTTCAAAGAAGAGCAATTCGTTTGATAAACAATGACACCCTTACGTCTAATCTACAATCATTGGAACACAGACGTAAGGTTGGTTCTCTTAGTCTTTTCTACCGTTATTACCACGGTCGCTGCTCTTCGGAACTTAAAGAACTAATTCCTCCTGCACCCACTCACAGCCGACAAACTCGTCTTACACTTGCCGAACATCCATACACGGTTAATATATGTCGACCAAGAACTGTCAGCTTCCAAAGTTCCTTCCTTAATGCCACCGGTAAGCTATGGAATGCTCTTCCAGCGTCTGTGTTTCCTCCTTCCTACAATCTGGATCTCTTCAAGAAACAGATAAATATACACTTGCAATCTCCCCAACCCACACACAAACACGAACACAACACACGTTTCCCGCATGCAGCGTCCAGCCTCCCTGGCTGAGCGTCATAGTGCACTGGTCTTGACCGGTTGTGCTCTCCTGCATGCGTTTACATAAAAAAAAAATATTCCATATATATAAGTTTGTGAACATATTTTTCATTAAATAATACATACGAATATATTACATAAAGTTAATTTTATATTGTGATTCTTGGTTAAGTATACGAGGATAATGAATCACGATCTCTCTGTTTTTGGAAAATTAGCTTCTGTTATGTAATCTTGTAATAATGGCCCGGAAAACAATCGTATCCACGTATAAGTATTTGGTATATAATCCCATGTAGCGACTTGCCCGGGATCGGTGCTCTACCGATTGTAAAATACCATCGTTAATTGCTCCATATATGGGACTTGGGGAACTCTTATCGGCTGGGTAGTAATAATTACGAAACACCGCAGTGTAAGGCGAAAATCTCCTTTATTTGTTTCAAAGGACATTAAGAATTACACACGATTATTTACAAATGTATTTTTATACACTCGTAAAAGGGCTCCTTTGTGAATTGCATTATTACTCAATATTTCAAGAGGATAAAACGCCATATATTTACGTAGCTATTATTTCAAAGTAGCAGTACTTTGCTAGTGAAAACAACAAGACACAGAAATACCTAGATAGCTATAGAGATTATTAGGTTTATTTGGCTCTGATATTTTTCAAAAGTTAGGCAGTTATGTAATTACTATTGCTCGTGTATGTAGCTTTATGTTATCAAGTTAAATTACTGAATCAATAATTAAAATATAACAAAGTTAAAAAATTGTTTGAAAAAAGCTCCAAATAAGAACAGAAAAATTATAATATTAATGTAATTATAATAATGTTGTCTTTCCTAGCTGAAGACTTAAGTCATCACAAAATGGAGTAGAGTTCTCTCTACTCCATTTTGTAGATGTAGTAGGTGTAGTATCCGAGACATATTTGGGCGTTTTTTTTTTATACAACTTATCGTTCAATTGAGCCTGACGCCTTTGAGGCCTGCATATTTAATCCTACGGGCGACTAAGCCGAACCATTGTAATTAAAATACGTAATGCATTTTTTGTCACCATCAATAGCTTCATTTTAGTCTACATAATATCATTTAAATATTTACGTAAATGATTATCAGTTGAAATAAAATATGTATGTAAAAAATGCCAGTTTTTACCTTACTAAAAACATATTTTTCCTCTTTGTCGATGACATTGGTTTTCTGAATTTCAGTGATTTTTAACCAGTCTCATTTTTTTATTACTGTTCAAAACGTTATTTTGAACATAATTACTTTGTATTAAAAACCCAAAAATCTTTAAAGTAATTTTTATAATCAAACTCTCTATCTTAGATGGATTCTGTCGATTCATACAGTCGGGTACGACACAGGGAATTGACCATGACAATATTTTTCCACTCTATGTAAATTGAGAGAATCCTTGGAATTTGCGGTGTATGAAATTCAATGCATTAATATTAATTTTATAAATGCTTACTCATGTTGTATACTAAGATAATATATAAAAGGGGTTTATTATCAAATAAATTAGTACCAACTCAACTCCGTTCTTTGAACTTATCTTCAGTGCCGGAACCTTAGTATTCCGCTATCACCATTTAAGCTGAAGCCGTCATTTCGGGATCGCGACCTAGATTCCGGAACAATTACTTTTTATGTTCTTAACATGTTTTATTTTGTTTTTAATTTCTCACGCTATTTATGTCATCATTATCGTTTGTCCTGCTTTTTCATTATAATATCTGTTCTGTGAAATAAATCAATTGATAGGAGAATATCAACGGCGGCAATGGTTGTACTTAATTTAAATAAAGTCGAATCAAACAACTTAATTTTACAGTAAGCTTCCTAACATCAAAAGAATATTTAACACACATAGTAATAGAGCTTTATTAATAAAATAAATATGTATTCACATTGAAGTTATTTTATTTTTTAAATGATTAGAAGTGATAGTTTCACGCAATACACAGTAAGCTGTATTATAGAACCCATAGAAATGAGCTTCAATGTATTTAGTTTTTCTGCACAATCGTTGCGCTGCGTGGCAGTCGTCACGACAAGTCGCCAGTCTAAAGCTCACAAGTTACAACAAAACACGTGTTTCAAAAAAGCCTCCAGACCGCCGAGCAGCGCTTTCAGAACCAGAGTGGATATAACGAGCGAGCTTTTTCTTTGCCGCGCGGCGTAATTTGATTTGCATAGATATTCGCAAAGTAGAAAAGCGTGATATTTTAATAACAAGGCAATGCACGCACGTTAGATGGATGATAATGAGACGCGTCAGGGCCGGGACTGGACTCAAATCAACCAGTCGTTTTGTAGATGTTTTATGGCTCTTTAGACATATTCAGTGCACTTTATCGCATACATTTGCGATCCGTAACTATCCGAAGATATTAAACACTATGATGCCGTATTTTTTTATTTAGTTAAAAATTCATATTTAAATATTATTCTTATATTGATTTTATAATAAGATCATTAGTATTTAAGTGCTTCATCATAAACGAAATATATTAGTTGGAACACCTAAATAAAGCTATAATTATTTTACGACTCTTTAATTTTAACCGAAAAAATAAATGGCGTATACTCGTATATTATTACGAATACTATTGAAAAAAAAATGTTAGCTTGCAAAAAACTCTATACGAAAAAGAATGAAAAGAGTTATGATATTAATATATATTACTATAGATACTAATATTTTTAAAAAACCAAGGCTATTTGAAAACATCAAATAGCAGTTTTTGGTCAATTAAAGGCCATTATTTTTATAAAACATGTCTTCTTAATACATATTACATTACAAGTCTTATCAACAATGAAGAAATCAAAAACCAAAGTGATAATTTATTAAACAGAACAGATGTTCTAAATTTATGGAGTACAGTCAAAACATTACAAAATTATATGTAGATAACCAATAAATTAAGTAATACAAAGATTGTACAAATAAAATATAAAATAAAAGTTGATACATATATAGTATAATAGAGTATAGAGGTAGACATGAAAAATTAGTTAAAAAAGAAATGAAATAATAATAATGGAATAGAGAAAAATTAAAAACATGGAGAGTAAAATTCCTTCGAAAGGTAAACGAACGTAAGAAATAAACGATTATTTTTGTTATTATTACATTATTATTGATTAGTTAGACTCTGCATACGGTAAAGTCTCCCTTGTATGTGATATGCAATTCATACTAGAAGGCGCTTTTCATACGTCAGCTAATTACTATGGTCAGATAGTATCACGAAATTTGAATTCATACGCGAGACTCGAGTGAGCCTGGTAAGGATTAATTCTATTCACTGTGTCAATAAAGCCATTGGTCGAGAGGGCTTATTTAAATGAACATTATCTACAATCTCTTAGATCAAGTAAGAAAGTAGCTTCGGAGAGCATAAAATGATTTAATTAGGATAATTATATGCAAATTACTCGATGTTTGTTATATTATGCACTGATAGATATTGTACTTTGAAGATTAAATTACTGCAACCTAATTGCTAGATAAATCTCCGCGCTATTATATATAATGATTAGGAGACAGCTATTTGCAAGTTATATTCATTTCAAAGTATCATACATTAAAACATTATAAAGCATCTTATAGAGGCATCTAACGGTCTTTTATTCCAGTCGATATTTATACTTTATATATTTAATATGCGTTGTTCGAGGTGTAGTTTCTCATTTATTGATCATTTAAGTAACGTTTATACAACATTGTAATAACAATAAACAACAATTTAATACTACAATATATAAATATTTATATATATTAAATATCATTACAATTATTATTTTTGTTAATCAAGAGTTAATATATTATTGTAAGAATAAATTATCACACCGAATCGTATATAAAAAATAAAAGATTTGGTAAAAAAAATATCTTGAGACAATTAAGTAATAAACCATTATAAAGCTGACTTTTTTCAGTATTTCAATAAAAATTATTGAAAATATTTCCAGGAATTATGGCAGTCTAATCTCATTTTTCCATGTGTTGATCCAAAACCAACTACGGATTCTATTCTCCTATGTTAAGAATGTGTAGACTGCTTAACTCCTCTAGTGACTTGGATTTTTTCGGGGTGGACCTTCCAGCATTTCGCAGATCCCTCTACTAATGTACTAGATCTGTTTTTTTTTTACTCATGTTCATGTTTTGTCTAAATGTATTGTCATAGCTATTATATTGTTCTGTTTTACCATTTCATTTATTGTATTTTCAATTTTAAAACCGTATGTATTGGCCTATGCCGTTAATAAAATAAAATAAAAATAAAATAAAATAAAATAAAATAAATGTGTTCTTTTTCATCTGATTTTTTCATACTACAGACCACACTTAATCTGAGATCCTAACGCAAATGTCCCAGAGTTTTTTTGAGCGTGACGCTCGTACAACTGTGTGTATTTAATGACGGTTCGTGAATATATTACGGAAACCAAATATCCTCTTTTCTGCCACATATAACCTACTACTTACTTCACTCAAAACCTAATTATATTAAATATCACTGATAACCATAACATAAAAGAATCAATCCAATGTAGTTTAGATGAAGAAGAAAAAGGTTTAATCATAATAAGCAAGTATTGCGCATTTTCTGAGAAAAATAGATTTATTGATCATACCTGTAAAAAAGCTTAAAATTCTTCAAGAATTGACAACCAACTGTGTTAGAAAAGTAGATCTCCCAACACATTTTCCAGCTAGTTTCACCGCGCTATCATGCACAATAACGTCAAAAAAAAATCATACGCATTATTTTCATCGTAATTTAATAAAATTCTTGCTTTGAACTAAAAAACGGTTTTAAATTTAAACAACGAAAACCTTCAGCTTTTTTGCTGATCCCTGTATTAGCAGCAAACACGCCGGTAGTTCCAAGGTCTCTTACAGTCCCAGCAACCAGAAGTTCAGGGTGCCTTTCATGCGTAGCATACATCAAATGTATTGATGCACATAAAAAATATTTTGAAGAATTTTAAGCAGTTTTACAGATCCGACCAATAAAACTATTTTTCCCAGAAAATTAATTTCTAGTATTCATTTATCAGATCCTAGATCGTGGATCTAGTATGTAAGAATTTTACTAGGTTATATTTTCTCATTGCTATTGATGTTGCCACGGTACATATTTGTTTTCACATGTATAATAGCTGGTCTGTAATAACAGCACAGTAACTAAGCTAACAGGCATGATATGATGCCGCGGCGATCTTTAGTGCTTTTTATTCACGAGGAGGTGTGGTAATGGACCCAATAAGTCAGCCATCGGAACAAAGATTGTTCAAATTACGCGGTCGACCGTTGCTCAAAGCTGCTTCAACACAGAGCTTTACTACTAACGGGTAGTGAACATGTGCCAAGTCATTTAGTATGTATTTATTTAAATAACCTTTATCCTAAACGCAAAGGTTAATTTACTAAGACATAACAAAAATAAAAGGGCAGATTTTTTTAGATGTAACTATCCAGTGATCAAAATATTTTTTTAACCACGATTCGAAGAGCAAATTCATATTTTGAAGCTTAAAGATAAAGCTTATGCGTTATGCTGTAAAGCAGGCATAAGTAGTCGTACTACAATTGGAAACATTTTTTTTTTAATATTTTGTCATCAACTTACTAAGGTTTGTATAAAATCATAAAAATATCACAATAATTTAAACAAATATTGTGTTTTCATCAATTATATTGATATTTTTATATGAAAGGTTTTATAAACAATAAAAAGACGAAATCGAAAAAATATGCTAAATTATAATCATTGTAATTACATATTATAAAAACTAAAGTGCTAAAAAACTTCAAAATGCACTTATCCTAGAAAGAAAATGCTGTTTTCATATGCGTTCCATATATGTGCGGTATCACACAATTCTGTCAGCTGTTATTATCCACACCATGCCCGAAAACATATCAGCACGCTGAAGTTCACCTGGAAACATATATGGTACCTGAAGGTTTTCGAAAGCGGAACCCGAGGACTTAAATAAATGGCAGCTGTAGCATTGAAGATATTTTTGAATGTTTACTAATCAGAAATCGGATAATTATCCTGATACCTCGGAGGATTGACTTAAGTAACATAAGACAGCTTAATCCAACCAAAGCCTCGCAGTTAGCAACGTAACAGCACAAATTCCCGTTTTGTTTCACGAGAAATGTTGGTTAATATCAGTGATTGAGCTGGAGCTGCGATTGCAATGTGCTATTGTCCAATATTACTCGATTATCACTCGACTAAACTACTGTCCCTGTGGTCGCTCGGCTCGGTCACCTCTTACCGGCACATCTCTATCGGCGATATCTCGGCGCGGATGTGCTTTATTCACTTTAATTACATGTTTAGTGCTCGCACATTTCTCCTAAATCGTTGGGCAATTACAAATCCAGCGATTATTATAATCTGCGTCGCCTTTTACCACTATGGTAGCCGCTCGGCACGCTCTTAAGAGACGCCCAACCATTGAACAATGATAAAATATCTATCTATCGTTGCTCACATCCAAGAAAGCACAACAGGTTAAAAACAAAGTGTTATGACGTTAAAGGAGAGGGGTAAGACGCTGAATTTATTAATAACATTTATTAAATAATTTCCTTGTCCATTTTTTTGACGACAACAAAATAATAGCAAGAAAAAGCTTCGAGGAGGCCTTCCTTCAGCAGTGGACAGGAATATGGACAGGCATATGGTGAATGTCAAAAATCATTATAAAAACCACATATACCCATCACACAATTTATAACCTTTTCGCTCACTATTTTGCTTTATATAGAGCCAACAAAAATTTAGCTAACTGACTTGAAAATGGCCATCCGACCTGGCTGAAACATGTCGTCAAAAAAAATATATGTGGAATAAATTCTTAGGAATCTTTTATTATTTATCTGATCAAAAATCATTGTCATGATTTTTTATTTATTTATTAATGGAATAAATGTTCTAATGAAAAATTATACAAAAAAAACATATGAAAATACATGTAAAAATGAAAAATATAAAGTTAAAAACATAAAAAAGTATCTATTGCACACAAAAAAAGATCAAAGAAAGACAGCGAATTTCAACAATAAATATGTAATATAATTGATATAAAATTAGAGAGATAACAATTGTTTTAGATACAGACCAGAACCAATGCCATCGATATGATAAAAATAAATATGTATTATAGTTTTTTAAGTAAGCACATGCAGGAAAATTGGTTGAACTGGTTGAAATCCTTGTGTAATATATATGACTATTAATCATGACAGATGGATGCTGCATGCCAAAGAGGTTTGTTATGTTTTTGTAAGTTTTACGGAGATAAAAAATAGTATTTTGTGGAAAAAACACGTTTACTAAAAGAGCTTTCCGATGATATTTAGGAGGGAATTCTACAATTTGTCTGATCTCAATCGACATATATTAACCGTATATAAGTGTTCTGAAAGTGTGAGACGTGTCTGTCTATTGTGAGTGGATGCAGGAGGGATAAAATTATTTGATTGCTATGTGATAGCGAGAGCTCTGAACTTCAATAAAAGACGACTATGGAAATATTTTTTGCTCTCCATATTCAAACACTACTTAGTTATTAAAACAATCTTAGATTATGATAAAATGACCGTTTCTATAACAAATATATTTCATTATAAAAATAATATTTGAATATAAATACGAGACTGCAATAGAATATATACAAATGATAAATACAAGGAAGGCGCATGGGAAGGTATTTTCTGCATATCAGTTGAAAAAAATGAAAAAAAGTCATCTGCCGTTCAAGAAATTAACTAAATTATTTGAGGAAATAAATCGTTATCAATGGTTACAATCACCTGCCTTAATAGTGTTGTTACCTTTGGTGATAAATATTATGTAAAGTTTTCTCGGGTTCCATACATTATTACACGCGTACAGAAAAACTATCAGGTTTGTTGAAGCAGCTTTAGTGACTAATTCCATGTTATTATCGTGTCTCAGTAAACAGGATACAGCGATTCTAAGCCTTTTTACGGCCGTTCGCAGATCGTATGAAGTTATTGCGACACTAAATTATAACCATAATAATGCGTTTCCGTCAGAACGAATAATAATTATTCAAGTTTATTTATTACACTTTAATTCGCTGAGATTTCATTGGTTTGTGTGCGTTTTATTGAATATAACGAGACATTCTGAGATTACTAACTAGATCCCACCTGTACCTATAATTTGTCAGACCCGTTGAACCCTTAGCTAATATCCTTACAAGGTTGCCACATGTCAACAACTTCACATACGTCTGCTAAGCACACTAACAAGCTTTTAATTTTTTTTCCCAACGTGACCTTTTATTCTTAAATACAACCAACAAAAAGACTTTCTGCGCACAAGGAGCGTTCAGCCAATCAAGTAAAGCATCAAGGTATTTTTGGAGGACAAAAAGTCTATGCTTAGTGCTCTCATGTATAGTGTGTGCATAAATATAATATTAAGGAATCCTTATGAAATAAAAACAAACTTCGATTTCATTACTTTTCAATTCAATTTCAAAATAAGTCAAAACAACATTAATTGCAGTTAACTTCATTTTTAAATAAATAATCCAAGATGATTCCTATTATAACAAGTAAATCACTAACTCTGCGGGGAAAATAAATATCACAATATATAAACTTTTATCCTGCTTCCCCCTTGGTATATTGCTGACGGGTATAGCTCAATGGTTAAAGCGTTTGCTTTGCAAGCCAAAGGTCGTGTGCTCGATCCCCGACGGAGATTTAAAAAAAAAGGATTTTTAATCTATTTCTTTGATCTAAAATATCCCCGGTCGGCGTCAATTTGATCCCTCACCCGTAAAATTCCAGCCATTGCCTATTAATCATAATTGGTGGTAGACGAAAGTCGCCCCGTGAAGACCACTGATTCATAGTAAATTACTGTAATAATAAAGGATGATGCGTGAATCTCAGGCTATAGTCCATGACGTTGGCGGATCAACACATGCAGCGCTTAGCCATATGCTCCATGGTGAGCGTCATAGAATTACACAAATGAGAATTCAGAACTACTATCATCATCTGTCGGCATTCTCTTGTACATGTTTACATGGAAAAACTGTGCATGGGTATCTGATTACATTCAGTTTATTATACGAGTTTAACAGATCACTTTTTGGCCATTCTGAAATTCCTGGTACACTTCTAAGCTCTTGATTTGAACTAATAACCCAAAATTTCAGTAATTGTGAAAATATGGAATACGACATGTAACAATGAAATGTAAAAAAGGTTTATCTTAAAAATAACGTATTCACTTAGTAGTCTCACGGAAAAACTCTCGTTGATAGATGCAAGAATGATAATGTTCCGTTTCGACGGTCGTTTGAAACGATAATATTATGTAAATGATTTGGAACCAAACACTGGTAAGCAAGTTGTCGTTTAGGTTAATTTGATGGCAACAGGAATAAGTCGAACAAGCAGATTAAAGAAACCAATAAGAGCCGTTTAAAGGCTAAATCAAATATTTAATAATAATGTTACATTCTTATAAACTACAGCTGTCTTTCCCTGAAGCCCCCGTGCTAGAGGCAGTCGGGAACTACACATAGAATATACTCGGCGAAGCTGCGAGAGGAGGAGCTGTCATAGGTGAAACAAAGAATATGGCGGGTGACAAAGCTTTGTGGTGATTTCGTGGATTTACTTGTAACACACCTGGCTTTATACTTATTGATTCACTTTTTTTCTCTTGCGACTTTATTCCTTCCTAATTTATTACTGTCTTTAATTCATCACTATTGTAACCTTCTATTACTGGACTGGACCTTACTCGCCTCACACCCGCATCACACTGGAGGACAGTTAAATGTTCTTGATGATGCGCTTTTTCAGATTGTGATCAGTTAGCAACTGATAAGTCCAGTGGGATTACCCTCTGAAAATTTTTGGCACTGCACAGAGGTGCTTAAAAGAAAGAACCCGTGAAAGAGATTAGAATCGCATTCTCGGGTAGTAAAGAGATGGAGATGGAAGATAAATTTTCTCACCGAAAATAGAGCGAGAACGGTAAATGCGTGAATTTTTTTTAGTGGCCACAAAGTCTGCATGCCCGATGGAGTCGAGGCGATTCCGTCGAACTGCATCGAAAAGGACTCCTCTTTCTAACAATAGGAACTGACAGTCTCAGAGAATTCGCTCTGAGGTCCGGAAGGGGGCGCCACAGGGGCAACTAGGATTTACAACTAAATTAAATGAGTAAAATCTGATATTAAAAGCACCGTGCCCAGTCATTAGTTGGATAGACCAACTTCTTCTTTTACTATTTTTAATGCCACTCATAAAGCTTTGTAACACAATAATCAAACGAACATCATAACAATAATCGAACGAGCCGAACATTGAACACGCCCAAAGGTTTTCGTTTAATATTTGATTGGCTCTATTAATTATCATGCCTATGACTTAATGATAGATTTCACGTTTGGCGAGTATGTGTACCGACATATAAATTATTTAGACTGTATTTAAGCATCTCTGTAGGCGTTATTAATAAGTGAGTATCGACTACATGCCAAGGCACATTTAAAGCTTTTTTTATGTGATGTTTCTAAAAGCTTAAACCAACAATACACACACAAGGCTATTATTTAAATAAAAACTCATTAGATTTAATTATGTGGATATAACCGTTAAATTAGTTAATGTCATTTTTGATACATCTAAATGACGCCTACTGTAGTGTCTTAAGAAAATTATATAAGTGTTTAAAAATATTACACATCTCAACTAATAAAAAAACAAAGCAAAAATAATAATAATCAAAATAACATTGATTATTACCTGTTTAAAAATTACGGAATCTACAATATTTATTTATTTACCTTATTTTAATATGGATCACGTTAGATATGGCCTCTGTTTGGGAGACTGCAGTTTCGACTCATAGCCTTGCTAAATCCATTACTGTCAAGAAACAACTGAGCAGCATATTACTTCGTAAGTGGTCAAACCCATTTATGTCGGAGAGGGGGTAGGGGGTGTGTCCATGAGGGTTCGACCACTTTTACAATGAATGCTAAAAACATTGAAAAAATTACAGAATCGTATATTTAATGTTTTTCAAAAAACTGTATATTACACATTTACTATTTATACCAAACATTAAACAGGTCTGCAAAAGTATCCTAATCGTCAATACTTTTACCTCTTTGAAGGCTTTTTATTGCAGCTATACACTTTTAAGATATAAGAAAAATATATTCTGAAATTAACTTTTACTTGCTACGCTATAAATTCTGAAAATAGCCGGATATAATTATGATGAAATCTTTTTAAGAAAAACGTTGAAATAAACAACAATATTTTATCGTTTAGTACATTTTTTTCTTACGGATCGACATTTATATTTCCAGTGCTTATGGTGAAGTTTACTGCTTTGGTGTGTTGAATGTTTCCTCATTCACTGTAGTCGAAAATAAGTCATACAAGTCTGCTATAAGAAAACCAAGCAAATAATACATGAATGCAGAAAATAATTCCTGTTTAAATGCTTTATGTTATGCCATGTAGATAATAACTATAAGCAACAATGTCTGCCAATAATTATTCGAAAATATGTATAATTTTCAAGTGGTGAGTGGCGTTTCTCTATGTCTCAGTAACTGCGTATGAACCGTACTTTAAATCGAATTAACTAGAACCGAAGCCGCGTGGTTAGAGCACTTGTCTTGCAATCTAAAGTACGGAGATTGAATCCACACACACTGCGTGCAATAGCTAACAACCCTAGATAAATGCTTCGTAATAACACTTGGGTGGGTTGAAAAGAAAATATTGCTGATACTTAAGTCGCTATACGTCCATAAATGCATATCTACTTGTGTTGTCGAAATAAAATATAAGTTTACATTACTAAGATTCAATACTCCCAAGTATAATGTGGTAGAAATGCCTGTAAATATTAAGATAATATATTGCTATCAAGTATGGAGTAGTGATAACTAGACTTTAAAAATATTTAATAAACAGTTTGACAACTACTGGATATTCATATTTGAAAAATGAAAACATTGATTCAAATAACAGAAAATAATAATACAGATTTTAAATAAAATCAAACAATAGAAAACTATACAAATTTCATTTTACGGGATAACGTTATATTTTTAGGATGATCGTTCGAGTCAAAAGTCTTGGCTCAATCGCAAGAAAAACTTCGTAACAGAAGCCATTCAAATCAGATGGGGTAACAATAACATCAACAGGGATGAAAGCCTGATTTTTAAGACAGCACAGTTTCCACTTCCCGGTCCAACCGATCCAGGCCTCTGTTAAATTATATTATATTGAGCAATACTACAGAAAGTGACCTGCAAGGGACTACCACATGAGCAGTCTGGACTATCAACGATGCTTAAGTTGAAGAGTTTAGCCTTAAAATGTTCTTAAAAACTTCCATTTCTAGCATTACCAAAAAATCATACCAACCAACAAAGAGAATACATCTAGTTTTATATGACGTTCGTAATAACACGTCTATCTGATAGCCAAGCTGAAAAAGATACCTATCTCACATTACACTAGAATAAATACTTTGAACACATATCTAAACTACCTGCAGACACCAATTTATAACATTCGTCAACTTTGAAGAATACTCCTGCAACGGAGTTCGAAAAAAATCCACGCATAGTTCGGTCCAAAAGCCAATGATGACAGGTATGAGCCTTAAACAAAATGAAGCTTTAAATTATGTTTTTCTTTAAAAACCGCTTAAGGATTACGTGTATTTAGTTATCATAATTGGGATAACATTGGCGACATCCACAATATTAAAGGCTGCCATGGTGGACAAATAATCAAATGTTATTTTAAGGAGGACCTGTAATTAGCCCGTCGCTCTTTATTTGCTGTAGGATAAAAGATAGGATTGTATATCTTTGAGATAATTCTCTTGCAAGTGCTCGCAAAAATATGGTTGAGAGTTGTTCGAGATCGCTCTTCATCAACCGCCTTCGTTTCTCGAGGACATGAAGCAAAGACCCGAGCAGTTGGAAGACCAGCCTTTGCTCGCATGATCGCCTGACAGAGAAATTGCTGACGTGTTGATAAGACCGGTGGACCCGCGAGGCTGGAGGCCGGACGAGATTACATATTCAAATGCAGTACATGCTCTAGCCTCGTACGAAACACACTCTCTACGTTAATGATTCAAAGTTTTTTCGTAATCGTGAATGAATATCTTAATGGACGGATATACTATCGCACTTTAGTAAATTGTAACATTTACGTACTTTAACCATTTCATGATACTACGAAGAAGAAGTATGTACGAGTATATATGGTTGTCAATTTGACATCAAATAAATTAATATGTTAATTTTATCGAGTAATCAATATTTAAATGTTTGTAAAATTAATTATGTTTACCTTTTGATACTATAAGTACTTGTAGATAATTGAATTCTATAACGCCTTTGAAATATAAAAAATATAGAATATATGGTTGGAAAAACCTACCTGAAAATTAAAAATTCCTGCACACACTGGCTTTATAATAAGATTCTGGTTTAGCTGCCCATTTAACGCCGGCGTTAACTCGTAAATATAATTAATAAGAAACGTGTGTATTAATAATGTATTAGATGGTTTTAATTCCACCGCCCTTAATCAAAGTAGATCTCCAAGAAAACCTTAAGACGGTTGTCCACTATAACATACAACACACTTATGTATTAAATGTATTTAAAATTATTTTAACGAGACAAGTATTTTTAAAAAGGAGTAAAAAGAGCTTTAATAGATAATATGAAGACAATCTTGTAGGATATTCCATTTATACATATAATGCAATATTACTTCAGAATTGAATAGTATACTGTAGTGACCAAGCACTTGCTTAAAATACAAGCCATAATAAGTTAGATTTATAGTTGAAATTAAACCATTATTGATGGAATATTCAAGAGTGTAAAGTTGTCACGTAGACTCAAAGTAGATAGGAATATTCAACTAGAATGGGCTAGAATAATAAAATTACAAAAGGAATACTCGACAAATGTCGACTTTAAGTATGTAGAAAAATTGTCCTTCAATCTAATAATATATCCCTATTTGTTTATTGCTACCGAATATAGTAAAGCCAAGTAATATATTTAAAAAAAACGTTGTGTTAAACCAAACGCTTAAAATAAAAAAAATGCAATAAAATGTGAATTCAAGAAACACATTTTATCTGAATTTTCAAACTCATATTAAAATGTGAAAACCGTAGTACAACATAATATTTTTTGGATATCTTTAAAAGAGTCATTTATTTTAAATTTTAATAAAACCGATACAAATATAATCTTAAGGGCTGAAGAAATATTTAGGACAGAAAAACTACAAAAAAATATATTTAAAAATGTACATTTCATCAATTGAAAACAAAAAAAATATTTTGAGATACATATTCACCATGACAAAATAAAATCAAGGGAACTATATCTGTATTCTTGGTATAGCATGCAATACAACCTTATTCATTCATAAAGTATTTTTATGAAATATATTACCATTTTTATTTCAGCATAGAAATACATACTGCATAATGCTAATATTGTTGACTCATGTTTATCTTTGACGTCCGGTGATTTTAAACGTTTTTATTTTATTTACACTGCAGTGAATTAACAGAAGATGTCTGTAACTTTCCATCAAAATAGTTCATTGTAAAATAGCATATGTAATATTTTTTATTCATGTATAACTCGCATTCATAAATAATATTATATTATTCACTTTTCAGAAGAGAGTTTGTTAAAACTATATATTTTTTATGGTCTACAATAAGTCTAATTATTACATATTTTGCGTGATTTCTTAATCACTATTTTTAATTTGACATTAAGAAGCGTCTCTTCCAAGTCATTGGCGGGAATTTGTAGAAACCATTGATCTATTTGGTAAAGTGAATATGGGGAAGAAGCATTTATTTATTACTCGATTTCACAAAAGCGACTCAAAAACAAGTCTACCCAAACGAGCTAATGTTAATACACTTAACTAAATTTATTCCACTATAATTAACTAAAATAATATAATTACCTATGAAGACATGTAAAAATTCTCTCTAGCATTCTATCTGTAATGGAACCTAAAACTCTAAAACAATTAAAATAGATACTCTTTACGCTATTATATGTTCAATTTAATGTCAATATCTTTCTGCTCCAAAGTAAATAAATATATATACAACATCCGCTTGTTTTCAAGGATGGTTCAACTTTATTTTTACTCGTTGAGTGTGCGGCTTAACGCGCATCCAAGTCGATAAATTTTCCGTTTTCCAAAAAAAAAATTGACGGCAGAGCAATGTCGGCGTGGTGGTCCAACACTATCTAATGATATGGTGCGCGGTGCGCATATTTCTGCGCAAGGCGAATTAAATCAATGCGCACTGCGCCTCCGCACTCTCGGAAGTGACCAATCAGCGACCGCTTGCCGGATGCGATTCAAATTCAAAAATACTCTCCTCTCCAACAGAACCTGTCCCCGGCTATCGACACCTCAACTGTGCGAGCCTCACACAAACCGCATGAGATGAATAATTGATGAAAATATTACTGCACCACAGTTTTTCACAGAGCATGATGCGCCGACGGCGAGACCTTGTCGGTAAATAGATCCCCGCGATTACTTTTTATCACGGGCATCTCTGACGTGGAAATATTAAAAGATGATCAATCCGGAAGACTAATGAAGATATCATATTATAATTATGTGCTTTGAGAGCTCATTTCTATTCAACAATATTGAAGAGATACTTCATTGCAAGTACATCAAATTGCAACCTTCATCAAAAGCGCTTTCGAAGGGAGATATTAGATGAGATTGGTATTAAGTGGAAACGATTCATTACAACTTAAAGAACACAATTTGTTTAACACTTACGTATTTATCGTAATCATCATTTCGCAAAATGCTTCTTTCAGCTGAAGATAATGATACGTTTTATAAGTTTGAAGTGTTCGATTGCAATAAATATTGATTCAAAATAAACGTTTTACTTAAATATGTTTATATGAATAATAATATATTTCGACAATATTAGCTTTTTAAAAAACACAGCTTTGGTATTTGAAAAGGACCGAATAAATAAGTAAAGTTCAGGGATTAATTTCGATTTGAAAACAGAATAATTACAACAAAAATTGTACGTCCGATGCTGTGGTGTATTACGTGCGTGCTACTAGAAATAATAATAAATACCGATCGTTATTTAATTGTGAAAAAAAAACATATAAATTAATTAAATAAAATAAGAAATTACTTTTTAATAAATATGAATACAATATGTTATTTTGTACCTTACATGCATTACATAAAATATCAAAACATTTTTTTTTTCAAATTTTTCACTTTAATATTTACCGTAAGATATTTGTTTGTATACAATCAGCACTGTGAGAATATTCGTTTGCTTCGCATATTATTTTATGGAAAATGTTTAAATAAAGATAATATGTAGCACAATGCTTATTGAATATTGAATTGCAATGCAAAGTATTATCTTGTAGCTTGGGATCTTCCCTTGCAATACAACAGATATTAATAATGAAAAAAAAACATAATGGTAGCATGTTCAGCCTCATATTGGACTTACAAAATAAAGTGGATCATATAATAATAATGTGTTGTGTAGGTATCAGCTTGGCATCGGAATATGAGTTTGTAACTTGTAACGCCTCTGTAATACATACTTCAATCCAGTGGTTTTTAACTGAGGGGGTTCAACACCTCCATCGAATTTGGCAAATAAAAATGTATGTTAAATTATCTTAACAACACTTAAAACAGAAAGATAAGTTATTTTATTATAATTTCGAGACAAAAAAATGTTTTAAAGACTTTTTGTTGTATAAATAGTTTCCGGGTCTTGAGAATGTTGTCTCATTTATTCGATAAAACAATAAATCATTATTTTCTCTTGCTTAAATATCTTATTATCATAAATTATTATTAATTATTAATAATTAAATTATTGATAATTAATATTTTATTATCATAAAAGAGACCTTTAATGTCATTGAATGTTTATTTATCTAAAATAATACTCACTAGTAAAGTATGTTAAGTGAACCCAGGGCTTTGTTTTGCTAAGTTGCAAACTGGATATAATAATTATGAACGCTTCATTAGCGAGACATTTTTTATATAAAGCTATGATGCGGTATACAGCAGAAAAAATACATTTATAGAGAAGGTTAAATTAAATTTACAAAGCATAAATAGTGTTAAAATAAAAAAGAATATATCATTATATGGATTTTTTTAATTTTTATTAGAATATTATTTTATTATTTCAATATTCTAATCTACTTTTATAGATCATTAACTATATTATAATATTATTAATAATTAAATATACATATACTATACATAAAATTCTTTTTTCAACGCGTCAATCCAAACACAAAAATAACGGCAGAAGCGGGATGCGAACCGCGGACCTTGGAAACCAACTATGCCCAGGTATTCATACCGCTCAGCCGACTCGGCTGTCCAAGTCGGAACTATAAGTAGTCGTTTCTCATCCATTAAGTCTATAGTTTGGTTCGAAGACCCGAGTGGTGCTTACTAAAATAAATAGACTGTCGGAAAAGTAATAATATTAAGCTTGTGAATAAATAATGACTGATTGAATAATAAAAAATAAAAATATACATACTTTGAATATATACTATAGCGACATCTATCATACGATGATAACAATGACATAAATACTAGTTTCAACGTGAGTCGGTCCAGGCATAGTAATAGCCGAGTCGGCTGAGCGGTATGAATACCTGGGCATAGTTGGTTTCCAAGGTCCGCGGTTCGCATCCCGCTTCTGCCGTTATTTTTGTGTTTGGATTGACGCGTTGAAAAAATAATTTTATGTATAGTATATGTATATTTAATTATTAAGAATATATCATTCATTGGAATTTATTCTCTTTATAAATAAGAACCAAAAACTAATTAATAATTTCAAAACCTCCTAACGTTGCGACAGAAAAAAAGTCTAAGCAAGACATTTTGCTCAAAAAATTTCGGCTAGGTATACATGTTATTGTCACAGTTACCTTTATGTTCTTGATGATTTTGGTGCATTACAACAATTTTCCCTTCTTATAAAAAGTTCCATGACTTTAAAAAGATTAAGAACCTTTATTGTAATCAGTTAAATCGACACACAATCAAGCTGCCATGTTGGAAGCAATTATTTGTTGTGTGATATTATCGAAATTATTTGTAATCGGTATCCCAATTAAAAAAATAATCGCCATTGGTTTTCCTCTCTCATTACACGTATGATACGATATTAATTGCATGGGTACTTAACAGTGTAATACGATCATAAAATGACAGCTTCTTTGTTGCATGCAGACAAATAAGAAATTGTTATATATTTTTAAGTTCAAAACACATGCGATCCAAATTCAGAGCATTTATCCAACATAAATAAAATATATACTAACTTCTTAACAAATGAAATCTAAATCTTAAAGTCAGAGAAAAACTATTGCTATGGATTTATTCGTATTTCGACTTGTGAATTGGTGCCCAATGATTATTTATTTTTAGTTTTTCTTCAATAACCACTCCCATGCTGAATCATGGTACCCACAATCTGCTGCTTAACATTATGACAGCTACAATAATCCTTGCATAGATCCGAATCATCTCTAAATACGAAACTTTAGCGAGCTAACATTATGATCGAGTAAAGTTCTTTTGGGCGGCATAGTCCAGTGTTTAAGCGTTTTTTTGTCATTCAGACACCGTCGGTTCAAAACTTGACCAAGTTTGATTTTTCTTATTGACTTAATCAAAGCTAAGGTCTATACATTTCCCGGTAGGGTTGATTTACTCTTTAATGATTTACAAAACTGTGAAACGGCAATTTGCGGTGTCCATATGCTTCAAATGTCAATCGGATATGGTAAAAAAAAATGCTAAAAGCTCTTGATGAGATGAACCCAAGAGATTGAAGAGATCACACTTACACCCAAATCGTCCTTAAGTGTAAGTAATAAAAATTAAAGAGATCGGCTGATTAGACCACCACTCTTGGAAAAAAAGTCAGTTTATTATAAGTCAAACTGCAAAATTATACTTCAATGTTATTTAATGTAACGTTTATACAATAATTGAATCATATTATATTAAGCTCATTATATTTAGCTTTCAAGTATTTTTTTTATATGAAATGATTTATAAAAAATAATATTATAATGTGAAAGAGACTTAGATGTGATTATCAGAAGGCAATAAAAGCAGAGTGGAGAGTCATGTGGGAGGCCTATGTTCACCAGTAGATTGATGTAGGCTGATGATAATGATAATGATATGAAGATTTAATATCAGCATATTGTAGATTATCAAGGAAAGATAAATAGACGAAGTTGTTAGTACAATATGGTGGGTGTGCGATCGACTGAAAAACTATATACAATTATTTTCTTAAATTATAAATCCATTAAAAGAACGTGAGTGCCAACAAAATGTAATAAGTGTTTTATTATTTTAATGCAAACTGACAAACACCAACAAAACAAGTATTCTAGTATTCAGTATCTATAGACCTTTTGTCTATAAATACTGACAAAATGTATTGAAATACTTACCAAAAAATACAAAACTATATATTTTAAATGATTGCATATACAGCTTTTTAATATAATTAATATTTTTTAAATATTAATCTATTATTATCAAAATGTTATATTTAAATTACGATAATCCCGAGATTGACGTAACATTATAATTTTTATTATTTTTCTTTGTCATATTCGTTCCTTGGCTGGATCATATTTCTTTTCATATTCAATCTATATTTAATCACATATGTTTTGTCAGTTTCAATTGTCAATTTAGTCACTTTAAATTTATACTATATCAACTGCAAAAAAAAACATCTTTACCTACATAATTTCTGCTTAATTTTCAAAACTTATCATTTTTGATAAATAAAAAAGATTTCTTAACATAGGACGGTTTCTCTTATTCACTTTGAAGAATATTATGAAGTCGTTTATTCGTAATAAAGAACTTCATAATAAATATCATTGGTTCCGAGGTTTTGAATATAGTTTTTTTTTTTATTTTATTCTAGAGAAGTGTTGTACAACAATAATCAATAGATATTGTCGTCCCCGGCTGACACGGATGCAATAAAGTGCAGTGTTATCTTGAGGAATGACTGCGGACTCTGCGATGCAACCATTTTAGTAACTAATGCATCGCTCGTCGGTAAAACTGTCTTTAACCGAGAGTATAAGTCCAACATCCACATACCATACGCAAATTAATCCAACATCATTATTTTAATCTCCTATACATCCAAAATGTACATAGTTGTTACCAGATAAATCCAAAATACACATATTAAAAATCGGGCCAAAATTTCAGACGCTTATAAATTAATTGACTGGGTTTTGCGAAAAAAGACTTCAACGCACGGTCATGATGAATCTTCTTTAATTTCGATGAGAGAAATTGTAATAGGATGAGTACAAAAGTTTAAGAATTGTAAGTATTATAAATAAAATAAATTAAATTAATAAGTGTAACTTTCTTCATATTATTGATGTTAAGTAGAAGTAATGAAAGCACCTGTTTAGCCTTCATTATTTTAAGTCAGAAAATAATGAAAATTAATGATAGCTAATGTAGCCGTATAATGGATTTTGAGGTCAGGTGCTTACGTGGGATATTGGAAGTAATAAGGTTTGTTTCTGTTGAGACTAACGAACTAGGGGAGCAAACAAGGCAGCCTTCATTACTACAGTCGATCAAAAATATTACCATGACATGATCTGTAAGTGCTACAGAAAAACACGCTAAAGCTGCCTTTTCTTAAGACTTCAGGCTCTTACTATTGTAAAATTGTCGGGAACTTAATTTATAAATGTACTATCGCAACTTACACGCGACGAGGTGAAGACTATAGCAGCTGATATAACTTTATGTTGGCAATTTGAGACGGTTATGTGCTTGAGTCCGTTAACAGATATGAAATTAAGATAAGGACGATGAATTATTAAATATAACGTTATTTATTTTTGTCCGGTGCTCTAACAAAACACGTGCAACGTTACAATGTATCGATACACAACATCAAATTTAATTCACCATCTAATCCTACCAATAATGGGCTATGGACTTAACATAACTTTACACCGCATATATGGCGTTTCAATTATAACAAGAAAGCAGTGATCCTGGCCCGGATGAAGAACTAACCTCAGGCATGCGTGCCTCCTTGGCAAACATGAAGGAAATATATTAGAGAAAATATATTTTTTGTATAAGATCCTCACTGGCAAATAATGACTTAAATAGCATTGCCGTAAACCTCAGTATGTTAGTTCGGGCATAAGGTAATTTTATTTCATATATTATGTACCTTGTTATATTTTTTCAGTTAATTTTGTGCGTGGTTTTCATTTTTTCCTGCTAGCTATATAACACATATCTGTAGAATAGAGTAGTATAAGTATGTGGATACTCGGGAATGCAGAAACCTTCTATAAAAACAAGAATAGTTTTTATTATTTTTTCGCATTCTTTTCTTTTTATCCACTTTATACCTATGGCATATGATTGCCAGAAATAGTCACTACTAAGTTGTAAATTACATTTAAACCCAGAGCTCCGCTGATTACGTACTGTAAGATGACAAATATATTTTGGTCAACCACCTAATTTTCGGAGTTGAAAATATTTGGAATAGGTTAAAACAAGGTTAAAACAAACAAATATTACACCTATTTTATAAATATATATATATAATATTACACCCAACAAAAAGGCCGAAAATATACTTTTGCTGACATTTTATGACCAAGTTGTCTATCGCTAGAGCTTGGAGCTCAAAGGGAGGGCAGAGATAAGGGCTGACTTCATAAACCTACCAAGAGAGCAGCTAAGTGAATCCGCATGTAATGGCGATTCGACCGATCCCTGTAGCGACTCAATGGAAACAGGGTCGCTTTTCAATAAATTTTTCATCAATCGATTATGTCCCAAAAAAGATAAAATCAAATTTTAAAAAACGCGTTAATACTATATATAACATAACATAAAGTTAAATTGAAATTTTTTATTCATATATAACATTGCAATACAGAAGAATATTACACAGAAAATAAAAGTAAAGATTACTATAATATTCACTAAGTCGCTCTAATGACTAAATATCTGATGTACACACAAAACAAACTCTTGGTGGTTTTTAATAGCATTATTTCATTTTTCCAAAAAAGTACAATTATTTTCTTGTTTTAATTTCACTTATAATTAAAATATTATTTTTATAATTCTTTTTACACGGATTTTTTTGCCTATATGGTATAGTGCCTGAGGGTTTATAACTTTGGAGGTTACAAGGTCCAGCCCTGAGCAAGAATGTTGGAGTCTTTATTTGAACCTGATGACACACAGCTTTACCTTTTTACGTTCTAAGCATTGTTCAGAGACACTGTTGAAAAAGCTCACCGAAGCAATGAAACATCAAACAATTTGCTGAAAATATCTCATTGCAGCTGAGCTAATATATCACAATACATATACGCGTACATAAAACTTGTATTAGCATGGTATGATCATTCGATAAAAAAAACATTACAATTGTGTTTGTGTATTTTGCAGATGTATTTTAAATATTTAATTGTTTTGAAGCATTCGTACATCTTCCAATTTAAATACAAATTATTTTCTCATTTAACGATACCAATCACTTAATTTAGCATTGCATTTTTTGTTAAAATAAGTTTCTGTGAAATGAATCAAATAAGAAAATTAAATAATCGTTGATTCTTTTCTTAATAAATTTTACATAATTATATCAATTCAAGTTGTACAAACATTTCATCGATATTGATACACAAAATATTAATTGTAGATGAAGAAACTATACTTTATCGAGATCAATTCTTGGGCAGTTCAATCATTACAAAGCACATTCTTACGTATAACACAATACTTGTTAAAATTAAATGATATGTTGGCATAGCTGAAAAAACGTTTGATTTTGTATCATCATACCTTTTAGAAATACACACTTCATTAAAATATCGTGATTACTTATTTGTACTAGACAAATGACTTGAATGGCTAACACAGATGCTTATGTTCCTATTATACAAGTAATGACTACCACAGACGATGAGCTCGGGAAAGGAAAACAAACACATGTCTTTGGTTACCGTATTAATCACAATATGATACAATCATGACCAAACACTTTCTTTGTGATATTACTTATTATGAAATTAAAAATAAATAGTTATAATATGGTTACTGCAGCTAAATCTTTGATAGTAAACTTTGTGTTCCATTTTAATAATTTTTTTTCTAAATAAGATCCGCAATACCAATACCAGATATTTTATCCGAAATGGAACTGTCGAAATGTGGAAGTGTAGTGGATAGTGATTTTTAAAATAATGAAAGGTTACTAGTAGGTAGTTGTAACTTAGTCGGTCGGCTAGAGCGGACACGTAATACAGTGGTGTCTCCGGCGGGCGGCTGAGTGATTGATCAGGTTTCGGAGGCAATCAAGAGAGAAGAGTAATCTGCTTCATATGGTCGTCTGCTTATATAGAGCCTGCTCAACTTCCACCGTGAAAGGTGCAATAGTATTTGAAGCAACCTCTGGTCATGGAGATTATAACGACTGGGACATACAAGGCAAAAATTAATGGACAAGACATAGATACTGGAATTTGTACAATTGATAAAAAATAAGCCACAGAACTTTCTCGAAAAATCATGAAAAAATAAAAGACCTTTGTTTGCACGCTACATTAACTTTTCGGTTGACCCGCTGAGCGTTTTAAGCAAATAATATAATCTGAAGTGAAAAAGAATTTTCACAATAAGGCATCGTGACCAAATACAATTTTGAACGGATGTCAATCTGATATACTTATACTAGATCATGAAATAGTTTGCAAGAAATCGCGGCCAGTGATCGCAAAACATTGAACTAATCTTCATTTACTTTTAAGTTTTTTTAAACATACATTTCATTATATACTCTTTTATTGATAATATATCATTATATAACGCATTCTATATAACGAATTTTTCATAGCTAAACTCTAAAATATTATTCTGCACTTAAAAACTATTTGTTGACAAAATTTAAAATGACACATTTCACATGATAGGCTAGCTATTTCAGTTTTTTTCTAACAATTTTATTAGTATTTTAGGTAAATCATAAGATCACAAACTACCGCAACAAAATCAGCTGCCATGACCCTTCCCACGTCCTAAGACATATCTGCATACGAAGCTCCACCGATTTTATTAATTGTATAATTAAATATATGTTTTAATAACATTGTTTCCGTGGGCTGAATAGGCAGGAGAGATCAATTAAGAAAATTTGAAAAATAAGTTCCACTGTACTATTTGTAAAAGGAGTTTAGTTAACCGACTGAACGTCTATGTCATATGTGTAAAAAATAATGCTCATAACGTCCGGCTCTACTATTTCTTACAAAGCTGCATTTCTTCTTCACACCATTTAAGGAAACATTATCAATGTGAGGACTCAGAGAAAGCGTGTGATATTGGCCATTTCAGAAGGACGTAAATTCAATTAAACTTTATTTCTTTTTTTCAAAAACATTACAAATTTCATTTAATACGATCCTGAAATAAGATAATACAAAAATAAACTATATATAATTATATGTACTTACGATGAAGTACTAAAGAAAAATACAATAATGAATACAATCAACAGAATGTCTCAATGCTCATTAAGCAGACGACTACCACAAATCACTCCTCCAAACAAATTCGTGGAGTTCATGTCTGAACTGGGTCTCCCTTGCGTCGAATATATCAACATCCGAGGCAATCTGGTTGAATAGTTTAATCCCTCTCTCAAGATTGTCTCTGGAAAGTTAGTGTTACTCTTTGAACGAACGACCAATATGGGCCTTCATATTCTCAGATAATTTTCAGAGACATGTTTACCGATTTCTAACAAAAAATCAGGATTTCTGAACACGTGAATCTATTTCTTAGGGCTATAAGCCAACACAAGAAGGAACGTTGATCAGACCGTGACACAAAATAACGAGTCCGTCTGCAGATATTCATCTCCCAGCTAGCTGATGTATTAATAGCCGGGCAGGGATTATCAGCAGCCGTAATGGTTTCCAATCTCAAATACAGATTCCGAAACGTCAAGAGGCGGCCATGTCTGATTAGGAGCCCGGCCGGGTCGTGACGTACCGGACTTGTTAACTTTGTCCGGGGAAAAGAAATAACTATTTGTGGCTTTATCGGAGGCCGACGGTAGTGAGGAATACCTTCCATTGATGTTTCAATATTTCAAACCGGCCGAGCGGGGCACCCGAATGGTAACGTCACAAGTCAAAAAATGATATCTATTTTTTGATAATTTAATTTTAATTTACTTACGGAATGCATTGTTATTCTAAAAAAATGTGCGATAAACCAGTGAAACAAAAAAAAATCTGGTTGAATCGTATAAACTAATCGGCCAACCAAAAACTCTCTTTATTGTAGCTAACGAAATTCATCATGTTTATCGTCTTTCTGTTATACAGAACTGTATTTCGTATATTTGTGATAATTTAGTGGTAATTTCTACAATACCTTAAAATAAAGAATCAGTTGGATCTCAATATTTTGTAAATATTTGCTACCTGAGTTGTTTGATATATACGAAGCGATAGTACAAAAAAATATGAGGAATAATATAAAGAAAATTGTGCCAATCAAATTTTTCTGCTTCACAACTTATTATTTAGCACTATGGCAACAATAAAAAATGGCTATTAATAATTTTCGTCAGCAGTCTGTGTCCTTCCACTGCTTAACGTACATCGTTTTCTGAATCGTCTGTCTTCCACTTACAGCGTACTTCAGTTACTAGTCTGGTTTTATCAGTTTATATAACAAGGGGTTAGCTAACATCGTGATTGCCAGTGCTTTAGTGCCCCAACACTTTTCCTTCCTATTGACTGTCGTCTATCTTATATATAGATTTGTCATGTTTGATTCGGATTATTTCTCATAAAAAACTCTTCATATGAATCTCTTTATAGATCATAAATTTAAAATGTAAAATATCTCGTTTTATGATTAACCAATTGCATAATTCTACCGTTTCTTCAATTAATATCGTATTTTTATCGATATTAATAAGTGTATAGTAATATTTTCTATCTTTTATTTTTTTCTAGCAAGTTGTAATATAAATTCTTAAATAAACATCATTACACGCGTTATGCTAAATTTATGAATACCCAATATTGAACGCGCCCAAAATGGTAGTAGTCACCATTAAAATTGTAAAAAAAAAATTACACCGGTCATTATAAATATGTATTTTGAAAGCCTTAATCGAGCCTGTTATTATAATGATGTATCTATGAACTTAGTATTCCATTTATGACAGGCGAATATAATCAAATCATCGTTTGAAAAATGACTCTGCTCTGTCTGTGACAAGCATTGACTACGCTGAATTAATCATTGTTGGATTATCTCTGTGGAGGCATTCAGGCTATGTATACACCACTTATACTTAGAACCAGTACGAAGTACAGATTGAAAGCAAACAATATTATCATATAGTATTTTTAAAGTTAACTGTGAGATGTTTTGATCGTAATTAAAAATTTTGTTTACGTAAACGGTAACAATTTGTATATTTTAAAATTTTGCGAAGAGGTTTTATGGTGGTATGACACGAAATTAACAGTTTATTTGTAGAAATATGTAGAAATCTGACTGAAATTAGCTGATAAGAGTGGTGTCATCTAGCGTTTATTTTATAACGTAAAAGTAATTTTAAAAAAATGAACTTAAAAAAAATATTGAAATTATGAATTGAAAATTAAAGTATTATATTAATTACAGTTTTCCTACACAGTTTCACATATGGGCCAGTTTTACGTAATGCGAGTATTATATTGATCGGAAATGAGATATACATAGTGGCAAACACTTTATTGTTTTAATTTTAGAATTAATTTTAATTAAAAAATTAATAAAATAAAAATATTTAGTTTTGATTCACAATTTATTTTTACGAATTTTATTTTAATTAAAATTAATTGTAAAATTATAATTATGCAGTTTCACCAAGTATTGTCAGGCGATAACCTTAATGTTATTACTTTATTGTTTTGTTTTATTTTTTTCCATATTTTTCAATATTCTCGTAAGACTCTTGAATTGTTTTTTTTTTTCATTTAACATTTACAAGTATATACATACGGAGGAATAAATTACGGAGGAACACCTTACATTTGAACCCACAATTAAATGTTTGTTTTAATATAAACACATGCAGGAGAATACGGACAGACTGTCACTGAGAAACAAATCTAGATATTCTAATACTCTCGCCATTTTAAAGACGCCTAAGCGTAGAGTGTTGATCTGCGAGTAATAACATAACGAGTAGACTACAGCCCAGTATTCACATACGCCCCATTTGTATGGAGACTTACTATGAATGACCGATATTTAACTCAATTTTTGATCGATAGCCTACGACTAGCATGTTATGGATGAGGGATCACTATCACACTAATTGAAGTAATTTGAGCTTATAAATTGTTTACAAATATTCTTTATATTAAGCTTCGTTGAAGATCTATCCCATGACATCTTGGTAAGAAAGTAAGTGTTCTATCTCAGTCATACCGACCAACAAATTATTTATAGATATATTAAATGCATTAGAATCAATGCGTGGTAGTTAAACATACAAGCAAGGAAAGTTCATACACAAAACAGCATATTTATTTTAGTATACATCGTTTTTCAGAATGGTTATAATGTTATTACAATAATTCATTGAGACGATCTTGATTTATTTAGTATGCAGCTGAAGTAATGTAACTGTCATCTCTGGTAGATGTTTATCCGGTGGAGAGAGATCCCGCTCAGCAGACCATTGGCCACTGACACCGCTCTTAGCTCTTTCAACTTTTTAGTGACAAGATTCAGCAAACCTTCGACAAGAAATACTGAAACCACGCACTGGGAACCAACGAACAACTTTACTCTCCATAAAAAATCAAACAGCATGCTCAGCTTGAGTTGTGCCCGTTTAAGTAAATTAACACACTATTTTATTACTTAAATAGCGTCGTTTTGAATATTCTCGTAACAACCTTGTTCAATTCAACATTGTAGTTTTTTATTATACAACATATATTATCATTCCCGGTTTTAGAGGGTGACAAAGTGGGTCGGTGCCCCAGGGCGTCGACTAAGCGAGGGGCGCCGAGATCAATCAATCTTGCTTACATTTTTTTTTAAATATAAACAATATGTGGCCCAAAAAAAAAATGCCCTAGGGCGCCGCAGGGTCTAAAGTCGGTACTGTATATTATACTTAAAAGTATTTATAAATTTCAATTTTTATCATTCTATTCGTTTGTCATGTTCATTGCAATCATAATTAATAAACATACATGTAAACAATAGATTTATGTTTCAAATATTTTCAAATTGAAAAATAAATCAATTGAAATTGATAATTGATAATTGTAATTGACAATTATTTTATGAATTGATAATCTTTCACAATCCATATTTCAATTAAAAATGAAAAATACTAATTTTGTTTTGCATATTATTATAAAATATATTCATTTATACTATATTGTGGGTGCGGTTCTTTTTACTCGTAGATCACCGAAGTAAAGCAACATTAGACGGGGACCAAAATAATAATGGGTTTGTCGCCTATTGCTTACCACATGTCATTGATTGGATTAAGGCTTGTCGGTCTAGTCATCCAATGTAATTAATATTTTGATTTAAAAATTACTCAAAATATGCCTCAGATACTACAGCGATCGTCTATTTAAGTACCTATGCCCCTGTCCTAGAGGTCCAACGGCAACCATACTCTTATATTTTGACAGGTGGACCATCGAGTGCATAGTTATGGGACAAGGAATGGAAAATGGAAATTGACATAACTGAATAGCTCCAATTTGTTTTGACCATTAATTCCAAATATGGGGCATATAGTCATACGCTTTCTCACAGAGCACCCTGGGTAATGCTAAATATATTACACTGCAACCGAGGTGACTATCGGTAGCACTACTTGAATAGTCCGTTTGGTTTAGTGCTATTCTGTCATGGAAGGTCCTTTCCTTGCGACGACCGATGTGGATATGTTTCACTAAGCGGTCAATCATCAACTTCTGAGATGTGGTGATAGCTCTGAAAATTACCGGTAGTTAAAAAAAATAGATGTAGGAAAAAAATCTAAATAGAAATAAACTTCACATATTAATATGAAATAATTTTATCAACGAAATTCGTCGATTTATTCTTCAATTCAAATTATATTTTTATGTCATTTAATTATAATTATTTTCACCGTCAGCGGCATAATTGATTTCTTAAATATTCATAATGTGTTTTTCTTCATTTTTTTTTAATTGCCTTTACATTTCCATCATCGTCGTCTTGTTGTGTTTTGTCGTCGTATAGCGGTATATACGAGAATTGTACGTCACGACCGGTAAAAATCATCCAACATCTTAAATGGTAGCCGCCGATGTTTATTGAGAGGTGAACAAGAACTGACAGAGTTCTTTGGTCCGTGAAACGCTTTAATACTGCCAAACACTTAAAAGCTTTTTTACTCACAATATGTACTCTGTCAAATTGTTTCGTTTGAAAAATTTTATCGACAAATTAAAGCATTTTCACTACAAGCTTAGATTGTAAAAGGACATTTATTTGGTTATTAAAACGACAATATATTTACGACATAACATAAAAAAGATCAACTACAACTCTTCGATCACACGTGAAATTCGAACCCGTAATCTAAAGTATTGTATAATAAAAATAAAATCTAATGTAGTTAAATATTAAGTATGATGAATAGTGGTTTGAGCTATCGTTCAAGAAGTAAATGGACCCAGGCTTCGAAAATACAAAATTAATCACTCAATATCCTTAGAAAATCAACAAGAATATAAAAAAACACAATTTAATAAAGTAAATTAAATGAAAAAACAACGACATTTATATAGGTTTACACACATTTGATGATATCTTCGTTTGAATTTATATTTTATTCCTGTATCCGATTTATATCTAGAATATATGGTCACCACAAATCGTCACCACTCAGTTCTATCAGTTGCTATTATATCTGCATCCGAACGTTCGTCTAGGAACAAATATAGTTCCCGACGACCTCCGAGGCTGAATCTCGGCAATTCATACTGTCCGAAGCATACTTGGCAAACGAAGCATTGGCCGACCCCTACAAGATGGACTGACGATATAAGAAGAATAGCGGGAGTGACCTGGATGCGAAGGCGGAGGATTGAAAAGGATGGAGACTCATGCGGGAGGCCTACGTTCAACAGTAGACGGACACAGGCTGATGATGATGCGTATTGGGTGATTTCTTGATCGGATTTTTTGAAAAGGTTCGATTACTTTCCCGATATTATATATCGTTTAAAGGAAATGCTCATCCCCAACAACGACATGTGGTTAGCAACAGGCGGTAACCCATAAATGTTTTGATCCGCATCCAATGTTGCTTATTTTCGGTGATCTAACGAGAACCAAACATTAGATGTATTCACATTGGACAAATACGTTTTACGTGAGGTGTGACGATATCAAATGTAATATAACTAAGCGCTGCTTGTGAGATATTCTCTGCCTACGTCATTGGCTTATTTTATAATATACATCACAAAATACATTCAACTAAGAAGTTTAGTGTATAAAATAAATGAATGTGGGTGTTTCATGAGATGACAGCGTAAATCGTTCACCCGTGAGCTTAAAAAAATGCGCCTTTGTTAAGCCGTTGTAAAATAATATAGAGCCCGTGCGGAGCTGTCAAATAAAAGTAATTTCTTTTCTCATTATGCAGTAAGTAGATGTTGGTTTTATTAGGTGGGAGACTATTTATAGACCTGGTCCGCGGGCAATTAACAATATATATAAAAAGCTCACTCGTCCGCTTGACGCTTTGGAGCTTTTTTTGTTCGAGCGTGACCCGTTAGTATTAAACATGTTAATAATTGGTAGTCAGCAATATCAAATTGATCTCATTCTTAGGCTGTAGAGGCGCGATGGGGCGCATTAACGAAAGCCACAACACTTGAATGCATGAAATAAAAAAAAATATTCACACATACAAGCTTTTGTCTTTGAATAAATAAGTCATTTGGTTAAATTTTTGGAATGATATTATTTTTAGATTATATCAACACATTTTTTCTGCTCTAATTTGAACAAAATTTTAGTTATTTTAGTTGAATATCATGAGCAGGATCGTTGATTAAAGAAAATGGTTTTTCGGCTTTATATTTCATAATACATTCCATAATAAAATATAACGGTGACAAAATAAATGTTCGAAATACAACAATAATTTTGGTCAGAATCAAAATAAATTTCAATCTGTATAAAATACCAATTTTCCAAGGGACCAAAATCTTCTTACTCTCATGTGGGTGTTTAAATAAAAATAAATATGTAATGGAAATAATTGACCATCCCACTTCTTACACGGTTCATTTTGATGAATTGAGTTATCATATTATTATTTTACATGAAATTGCATGCAGACAAACACAACCAGTCGATACTAGTAGGCTTTTTATGATCAGCTTTGACGGCAGGATGGTATGTGACAAACGTATGTTATCTTTGTGTGCAGATAGGGAATATTTCTGTTGTATTATATTATAACATATTTCTTAGAGAGCATTCCAGAGCTTACCGGTGGAATTCAAGAAGGAATTGCTTTATTTATGAAAAACTTTCCACATGAAAGCGTTTAATTTATTTATTTTTTGTTTATCACACATATAGCACGATTCAAACTTAAAATATAGTCAACGATGAATCCCGTAAATCCGTTCACAAAATCGACGTGTTCGGATTTGAGTCGCGGACCGCCCGCTTCGTAGACCAGTCCGCCACCACCGGGCTACACCGGCCATCCCGGAGGATATAAATTACCTGCGGGCCCGGCAAAGAGTTGGCCGCAGGTAACTTAACAAATAGAGCAGTCGGGAGCGGGGCGGGGCGAGGGTCACGATCTTGACCCCACCTGCAACCGCACCGCGACTATACTCAACAGCACCGCAACCATACTAATCCTACCGCAACTTTACTTAATAACACAGCAACTATATTAAATACCACTGAAATGCGGTTACAATGACTACAACGTTGATTTCTTCCAAAAGCTTTTTTATTGAAAGGCTTAAGAATTAAAAAGCACGCCACCTTATTGGTAATTTAAGAACATCATTCTTTACAGCCAAATATTTATGACTTATAGGTGCATACGCTTTTACTAATGTACTGCGATCGATTGCATCATCTTCCATCATTAATGAAGTTTATTAACATAACTAGGCAAACACAACGAACTATTTCATTTTTAAACTTGAAATAGTGCTTAAATAGGTAGCCGCAGTTTTTATCCAAATCAGTTCATAAATCAATTTAAAAATGTATACCCCGACACGTCGCTTCATTAAAAAGCAATCGCCTATTACAATAGGTGAGTACTTAAATTACCAGGTTATTTTTAAAATGTGTAGTAAAAAGGAAAAAACAAAAACTAAACACACTAAATTTAATATGTTTGATAGAAAAATAGATCCTACCATTAAAATCATTGAGTCACTTATGAATTTTAATGAATCACAGATAATAAAAATGCAGAAAAATTATTTCATTATTATTTATTTTACGTTCTTCTGAATTACAACCATTTTTTTATGTAATCGCATGCAGGAGAGCACACCCGGTCAAGACCAGTGTACTCTATGACGCTCAGCCAGGGAGGTTGGACGCTGCAAGCGGGAAACGTGTGTTGTGTTCGTGTTTGTGTGTGGGTTGGGGAGATTGCAAGTGTATATGTATCTGTTTCTTGAAGAGATCCAGATTGTAGGAAGGAGGAAACACAGACGCTGCAAGAGCATTCCATAGCTTACCGGCGGCATTAAGGAAGGAACTTTGGAAACTGCCCGTGCTTGGTCGACATATATTAACTGTGTATGGTTCGGCAATTTGACTTAATCCAAAGTGGTGGAACGGAGGCTCGTCGTAAATCGAGAACTGGCTGTATAAAGCATCTTATTGAGAAGCTGACTTATTAAGAGCCTCTCTATTTCTACATACCTTTAGATGTGAGTACGCTTATTTAGGATCCGCCTACTAAAAAGTAACCATGCTGAAAACATTCCGAGACAAAAACATTAAAATCTTTCAAAAGGATTTTTAATGACCTACAACTATTTAACGTAATTTTACTATTCCATTCACGAATAAGAGAGATTTAGAAGCAGCTTAATTTAAAAACTACATAAATAAATTATCAGAATAAAATCTAAATGTTTTTTTTTTCATGATTTTGACTTGTTGCCAACATTTAACAGCAATGTTTTTCAAAACAGTAAATACTATTAGAAATGTTTTTATTCAATTTTTTCGTAACAACATTGCAATGAACACACACTTGAATCCTACACATAAAGAAAATAAAATAAAAAACTAATATTTAAAATACTTTGTAAGACTTCGTCGAAAGAGGACAGCATCCCAACGTATATATTATTATTGAAGCATTTTATTTAACTTTATTTCTTTGATCATTAAATGAACGTCCTCTCATAATCAAACATATTATCATTTCATTCAGCTTGAAGGCAGGCGACACTTATTTTGTTATTTTCCCGACCTGTCCATCAAAAATAAATATGAGATATCAATTTCCGATACCAATTTATGCGCCATTTAAAATAATTAAATGATTGTCCCGTCATTGCGATTGCAAGAAGTTAATTAGCAATAATTATTAATCGACGGCCTACCTTGTGAAACTTGTAAATACAATTTTGGCGAAAACTGACATATTCATCAAATATGTATGAAATAAATTAAGTCCCGATCAAACAATTTACATCCATATCACGTCTTATCATTTAAATAATCAATTTATTAAATGATAAGATACTCATATATTAATTTATAAAAGCCTTATCTTACTTCATTTTTTAAAAATTATAAAAACAATAGAAAAAACCGTTGCCTAAGGTCCCATGCAAATTATACACAACGCTAAATTTTACGAAGGGAAAAAATGTTATTAAAAAATTATATTCTAGTTCTCTCTGGATAATAGGGCGAATTATCCCAACGATATTGTTACAGTAATTCGACGGCAAGGCACGTCAGAACTATGCAGTAATTTAAGAAGGTCCTCCCGAAAATTCGCATAGATATTTAAATGACAATACAGAATACGTCTTATGTCGTGTACTCCATCAGAGTATGTCTCACATAATCCCACTCAATGTTAACTGAGAATAATTGACTTTAACTTTAAATATTGAAATTAAATTTCAATTTAGTAATCGTGATATTTGTCACCAATTTTCTTACTACATTATTTTAATGTAATTGATAAATTTTGAAAATAAAAAAAACATATTGCAAAAAAAGAATTTTCATAGTCATATTCGTAAAAACTGCACTTCTATGAATTTAAAATACTACTAATAAACATTATTTGCATAGTTTGATATTCTATCCGATCGCTTATCTAATTTTTAATAGATTAATGGCTTTTGATACGAGTATGTAATAATAGCACATATGAGTAAAACGTATCCATAATCATCCCCATTATTATATACTCAATTGCTTATTAGTATTATTTTTTATGTAAACGCATGCAGGAGAGCACAACCGGTCAAGACCAGTGCACTCTATGACGCTCAGCCAGGGAGGCTGGACGCTGCATGCGGGAAACGTGTGTTGTGTTCGTGTTTGTGTGTGGGTTGGGGAGATTGCAGGTGTATATTTATCTGTTTCTTGAAGAGATCCAGATTGTAGGAAGGAGGAAACACAGACGCTGGAAGAGCATTCCATAGCTTACCGGTGGCATTAAGGAAGGAACTTTGGAAGCTGCCAGTTCTTGGTCGACATATATTAACCGTGTATGGATGTTCGGCAAGTGTAAGACGAGTTTGTCGGCTGTGAGTGGGTGCAGGAGGAATTAGTTCTCTAAGTTCCGAAGAGCAGCGACCGTGGTAATAACGGTAGAAGAGACTAAGAGAACCAACCTTACGTCTGTGTTCCATTGATTGTAGATTAGACGTAAGGGTGTCATTGTTTATCAAACGAATTGCTCTTCTTTGAACTGAGTCAATTAAGTTTAGAAGGTATTTTGGGGCTCCAATCCAAAGGTGACTGCCGTATTCAAGGATAGGTCGGATTTGTCCTTTATATAGAAGAAGAAGTTGTTTATCGTTGAAATACCGACGTGATCTATATAATACACCTAGTTTTTTGGAAGCGAGACCGGCTTTACACTTAATTGACTCGTAATATTTGACATAGTATAGCGTAATTGTGTTTTCACTTGTGCAACATCTGCTGGTAAGGACAATGAAAGCCTGCGCATTGATGAGTAATAGAGGTACACTGTTAATAATTAATATCTTACACATTGGAAACAATTTAGAGGTAATGCATTCGCCGCGGCTCGCAACCGGTCAGGTCTGTTCGATAAGTATGCTCAATACCAACATCGTTTGTTATTACATCCAGGCCGCCATTTCGTTTCGACAGGTGCCTATTTGAAATTATCCCCCAGAGATGGCAGAGGAAGCGAAAAGCACGAAATTTTTATTTGAAAAAAGAACGTTACGAAATGATGAATATTATCAATTTGTCGATGGCGGACACCTTCGATATTTTAATAGGCGTAAATAATATTGTGTTTTACCACCATGTCCAACGTTACCGTCGATACATTTAGAATGTTTTTTTTTTGCAATGCGTTACGATAGATTATATTATATTTAATACACACACAATAACATTATATTATAGTTGAGAAGTGTATCCCAGGTGCGATAAAAAAAACATCATTTAACAAATACTTACAAGCTATTATTTTAGAGTAATATATTTTTTATTTATTTTTTATTTAATCAAATATAAAAAGATACATTTTTACACAGTAATTTACATTCCATCTTTTTTTTTTTCTTTTTTTTTATTTCGCTTACCACACCACTTAAAGATAAGATCTTGTGTGTGGCGTGGGATTCATCTATGTTATTTTACAGTTATATATTTATACAGAATTTTACATATACACATTTATACATTCTCATAATTTTGATATGATACTAACATTATATAATTAAAATTTTAAGATACTACATATAGAATTAAATCTAAAGTATATATAAATTAATAATACATCTTTAGTACATTTCATTATTTCAATTTCTTATGCAGTGACGTCATTTTATCATTAATATTGTTGCAAATATTTCTCGTGATATTATTTATACACTGTAGGTAGTTTAATTCAGCTAATATGTGGTAAGTTGTAAGTGAGAATTCATTATTATGTACCAACTGGTTGAGGTTTTCTATCGAGTCATGTATAAGTTCTTTTATTTGAATTTTGTCATTAATATTGTTGCATGTGAAGTCATTCATTTTTATTTAGTTTTTGATTTAATTCAGTAGTTTGTAAGTATTTATATTGAAATTATATAAAATGTACATTTTTTATTAGCTGAAGAATAAATATATTCAGCCAAGAATATATATATTATACACGACTATTTTGCCACATATATATGTATATTTAAGTAAGTTTCAACTATTTATAAATTTACATATTTCAGGATAGTTTTTCATGTATAGTTATATTTATTATGTACAAAACACTTTTTTCATAACTTCTTAGGTTTTCACGTCCAGATTTGATATTGTGGCTTTTGGGTTTAGCCTGACACCAACTCACATCTAAATCATCAATCCTGAAGAAAGACCCCTGCAAAGGCGGTCGAAATATTGGTTAAAAAAAATTCGCCACACACGGCTAAACCCAAAAGCCACAATATCAACATTGTTTTCTAGTACTTTTTTCTATTTCCGCTCATTATCCAAAACATGTAGTCAAACCATACTGCTGACATTCGGATCTAAAAGAAGACATTACTCTCGTTTCATGTCATCTGTACCCGGAGCTCCGCCGAGTATGTATAAAACATTGTCCCAAAGTCCGAAAGCCGTGGAATTGAAAAATAAGGGAGCTGGATTATCCGACGAAAGTTTGAACGCTTGTTTTTTTATTTTATATTATTTATGAAATTAGATGATTTACCCGAAGCTTCTGAGACCTGAACCTTTGATCCTAAGAAGCAACACAACCCAACTACAACACGCGGTATTCGGAAACGGTCACTCATCGAAATTCACGATTTAATTTTTGATAAAAAATGTAACCATATTTACTAATGTATTTTATATAAATAGAATTATTTGTTTTAAATCAACAAAATTAACTGTTACAAAATATACGAGTATATATACAAGAATTGATAATTTCATATATTCATTTCATATTAAATTAAATTTCAATTAAAACAATTATTTAAAATTACATTTTTTTTTATTGTTTTAACTAGAATCATGGCTGACCACAAAGTTATTGCTTTTTAAAAAAAAACATAAAAATTAAATTTACAATGTTTCTTGTACTTCTTCAAAGACTTTGTCTACGTATTACATATAAATATATTATTTTTAATGAACAATTAAAACATCTATCTATTTTTCGATTTTTTCGATCGACAATTCTTGGCGGAATTCCATAATATCAGATATAAATAAAATATTTTTTAGAATTTATCCCACAATATATTTTTTTGACGACATGTTTCAGCCAGGTCGAATGGCCATTTTCAAGTCAGTTAGTAAAGTGGGTGTTGGCTCTATATAAAGCAAAGTGTGAGTGAAAGGGTGGAAAAAAAATATTGTTGTATAAATTCTAAAATTATTTTATTTATATTTGACATCTATACCTAATCATGACTTAAGAACATTCTATCAGAAGATAGACCTCTGTATAATGATGCAGTAAAAAATAATCAACCTACATATTATACGCAACAATATTTATTTTATTAAATTGTAATGAATAAACTGTCAATATATTGGATATGTTAAATGTATAAGTGTGCATAGTACGAGTACTATAAAACATTACACGAAAACAAAAAATACAGTCAATATCATAATAAACGATAATAATAAAAATTAACATAGATAATTATTATTTCATACGCAGTTGAACCTGATACTTTATTGTAAAACAAGAGCATCGCATACAGGAATCCCGCGTTTATAAACCTTATAATGTGTGTTGCTCATTTCAATATTACACGCGTGAAGGCGAGATATTATGCAATGAAAGGGATCATTAATTTTCACACCTGTTATTATAAACTAGGTGGGGCAATTATAAAAGTGTTGGGGCACCCAGCCTGATATCCAGTGGCGTGGATGGCTTCTGTGCAGCCTCTCAAAAGCACCTTCTTCTTTCATAACCGCTGTTAAAATCAAACAACTTTGAAACTACATTACTTGTTAGTCTGCATTAAAGTTTAAGCGAAATTTAGTATGATGTCACGACATTTCGTTATAGGAGGCATCCTTCAGGAGCAGACTCAAGACCCACCTTTTTACTCAGAGAGGCAAAAAAACGCTTTTGGAATGATCATTCGGTCATAAAAGAGCGCTATACAAATACTAATATAATAATAATATCGTTCACAGACAATTCATTCAACGACTCACTGGTAACGACGTGGGTCGCACTGGACGTCTGGTGCACGGGAAATAAGGCGCACGGGACAACTGGTGCACTGGATGTCTCGTTAACCTAACCTAACGTTTTCAAACACATCTGTCAACTGTCAATATCTTCGATCTCGTTCCAAGACATCTATCTTGTTTTTAATTTTATTTAAAATTTATTTTAAATACCCCAGTCTTTCAAACTGTATACTCGTAGAGTTCAACTATGGTAATGACTTCGTGCATTTTTGAGTAAATTATATTCGTTAAATCAATCACAATTTCATTAATAAAATAATAAGTATGCAGAGATAGAAAGCATGATGAACAGAAGAGTATATTATAATAATTTCGAAAAATGTAATGTAAAAAACAAATTTATGTTAACAAAAAGGTTTATTTCTTATATTGTGTCTTTTAGGTTTAGCCGTGTGTGGCGAATTTCTTTTAACCAATATTTCGACCGCCATTGCAGGGGTCTTCTTCAGGATTGATGATTTAGTTGTGATTAAGTTTTGAATTTGTGTGAGATTATTATTTTTTAAAAAATAATAATCTGACACAAACGGTAAACGCTTGAGTGAGAAGAAAGTCCACGGAGTTCTTCTTTTTCCACGTCAGTAAGTGTTCGATGGATGGTTGATTATTGATATGCTGTATTCCAGGCAGTAAGCGAATCGTGCATTAACTTGTTCATGGCGTAGTAGAGAGGAAAACAGTCGTAATGGGGTGTTGTGCTTAGTTCCCCCCTCCCCCATTTTGGCCAGTTCATCCGCTAGTTCATCCAGATTTTTCGTTACCCGGTGTGCCGTTGTGTGCACGAAGCCAAATAAGACTCGTTTTTGTTCTCGAGTTTGCCGTCCTGATGAATTGCCCACTTCCTAGGTACGCCACTGCATGCGCCATGAACGGCTGAAAATGTAACTTCTGCCTTTAACGCGCAGTCTCACACTAGAGAATTACGGCGACAATTCATACGACCGATTCAATTCAATTATTTAATGTTCCAAGTATACAATAAACCAGAATAAAATCCAATATTGCGGACGTTTAATAATGCGATGAAACTGCACAATATTGTACAAGCAGTGAACATCGCTGTTCTTTATGAAATAAAAAAGACACTTACTTAAGTTAAAAGTATCTGAGTAAAAAGGCAAGCATAATATATCAGGCTTCATTATGCTTCATTGCGGTCTACTTCACGACACAATATAACGTAGGGATGAGGGAATAACAAGAGGTGGCGCCCTCGATAAGAGCATTTACAACAATTATTCTAGGGCATGAACGTGTGTTGAATGAATTGAAGAAGGATAGTGCTTAGTAGATAACGATATGCAGACATATTACTGCAAACCAGTCTCCAGGATTGATATTATAAAGAAAAAAATACAACTTTGCTGAGTTGTATTAATACGAGTTGAACATAAACTTACACATTCTCTACATCATGGATTTTATAATCTAATCCTTAGTTTTAGGTCATGACAACACATAAAAACCATGATGGAACAATTAAAAATATTAACATCCTCCTCTCTACGGGAGAAACGACTTCATGGCGCCGGGATAGTTATCGGATCGCGTGGTGGAAGTATGAGGAGCAGATTAACAGCACACAGACTTTTTCCGAAGCGCATTGACATTTATTTTCGATAAAGACTTGGTTTCTCCGATCGACCATAACATGGCGTTACATTCGCCTCGATCGATCAGGAACAACAATGCGATCTCGCCGCCGTCGGCACACGACTGACTGGGCGCCGTGATCAGGTGACACCCAGCACCGCAAGTGGCGATCTACGCAACTAGTCCTCCTAACCGCATTACAAAATGACGACACATACGTGTACGACAAGCGAACAGAAATAAGAGACAAAAGATTTTATATCGAGGTTTTCGGTACCAGTCAGCAAGGGCTATATCATGCTGATATCAATATACATTGAAGTTTTTTTATTAATTTATGGATACGATTACCTACATTTAGTACGTCATTTTCTTATTTTATCATATTTCATTTAATTTAAACGCTGAAATATTTTTTGTGTGACAAAACATTTCAATGATAAATTCCACATTTAATTATCATAAAAAAAGAAAAAATGCAATATAAATTTAAAAACTAAATTTTTGTGTCAATATTAGATTAAAACTGTTTTCCGTCAAAGCTGTGAGAAAACATTAGTAGGCGAGAAGATTTTCCATTGAAATTAGCCACGATAGGACCTGGACTAAAACTTTTTCTCTTAACTGCTAATATTTTTGAATAAGTAACTCATTACTTATTTAGTTTCTTCTAATAATTTGGAAACTAACACTGCATTATTTGACTGTCCACTGAGGTTGACATCATCATGGAGCACGGTATTCTTCAACACAGTGTGACGAAGGACAAACTCGTTATTATACATGCAGTCACCATTGGTATAAATACACTTACACCGCAGACTAAAAATATCGTCAAACTCGCGTTACAACTTTCATGTTTATCTTTAGTTTATGACGTAGGCTATCAAAAAAATGCATGAGAAACGAATTCATTTGACATCCTTAATGAGAGCGTGGTCCATAGAAACGGCAAGTATGAAATGTTTTTTTTCTTCCGCATCCGAGGAGAACTTACAAAAATTTGATTGGACGACATTATTACCAAACGGGCTGTTGTCAATCACCCGGCAATCTGCCCGACTTTCTAACAATCTAACAGAAGTAATGAACCTTTTCAAATTGATATATCATCGCATCCTATTATTACTCGGAGCTTGCTCATACGACACGGATTACCAGCTATCGCTCCATCTTTTATATGGTCTTCCTGGAGGTCGGATGCCCAGGAGCATCTCGTCTGCAGCTATACTCAAACTATTTCAGAACACATTTTTCTAACGTAAGTCCACCCAGTACTGTCTTCTTGATCTTCCCTATCGAACGACATTTTGGACACCGCAAGACTTACTCATTTCATATTTATTTTTATTTTTCTTGGATATTCGGTTGTTCAATGGATCGTCTTAAAGTCTACGTTTCAGTGAATTTTATGGTGTCTCGTCTCAATACTGTATGTCATAATCGAGAGTACACAGGACTTACGTATCTTCACTTTACGCTCGTTAAACACGTGATATCATTTAAAAGTTTAATTAATTTCATCGACGTTAAATAAGTGTCTCGTCTTACAAATATCAAATTACATCACATATAGTTCAAAATTATTTTAGCAGCAAGTATTCGAGGACATGAATTGTAGTGCTTATGCTGAGCTGAAAAGGGTTGCGGAGGACCGAGAAGAATGGAGATCGAGATGCAAGATTCTGTTGCTGCAAACCAATCCACCGGATTGATACTACGAAGAAGAAGTTCAACAATGACAATTATTTTTTTAATAAAGTGTAAAAATTTACCCGGAGCCCGTCAAGGACATACTAAGTAAAGTTTCGTGATGAAAACAGAGAGGCTTAGAGGAAAACAGCTGTCCCATCCAAGCGGTATTTGGGCGTTTGTTAAGCAGCGTTTGTAATTAATTCATGTTGTTATTCCAATGTTCTCGAAGCTTAGCTTAGGTGATCCTAAGTGATGGCTCAACCCAATAACATTTCGCTAAATATGTCACTAAAACTTATTTACACAATAAATATTAAAGATAAGTTAGTTTAAATAATAATGTGTATTCCGTCATAAATTATACAGATGCAATCTAAAGACTTAAACGGTGGATATTGAGACCTGGTGGTTTTAGGATCACAGGTTTCCTACCTCTGGCTTCACCCAACCTGTCGGCCTGTCTCAACTGTCACTAGAACTTCCCGAAAGTAAAGCCAAGGGTCACTGAACCTCTTTGAAGCGCTACAGTACTTCAGCTCTAAAGCGTTACGCATATCTTAATCACACAATGAATTAAATGCTATGTCGCATTAGCATTTGGTACTACTAAAACATGGACACTTATTTCATTTAAATTACTTTTATAGAAATAAATCAACTTTTATTAATATATAAATATCCCCGTGGTAATTTTGAGGTGAACATATTTTCTAAACTCTAAGCAGATGTGGTATTATTTGATGAGATTTATTCCATCCGTTGTTACAAACTGAAAAAGTCCAACGGTTACCATGACAACAATAACATGAAGGTTTTGTGGCTTTTGGGTTGAGTTATATCTTCAAGAAATATATATAATCGGAATAAACCAACTCAAAACTAAATAAATTATCAATACTAAAGAAGACCTCTGCAATGGCGGTCGAAATATTGGTTGAAGGAAGTTCACCACACACGGCTCAACCTAAAAGCCGCAATATCAAATCTGGCCGTGAAAACCTAAGAAGTTATTTAACATGAAGGTTATTAACTGACATTCGCGGTGAAACTGCGTAATAACAATTTTAAAGTTAATTTAGTTACAAATGTATTATTTCAAGTTATTTTAATTTTTTAACTTCTTAACATTAACTTTCATTTAAAATTTTGATTATCTTCAATTAGGTAAGATCTTCTTCTTTTCGTGTCAGCGACGTCAAATTATTTTTTCCCAATATCTGGCAACATCGATAGCTCGTGTGTTGCCCAGCATTAGGTCCTGAGATGTGCAACTTGTTGGGCACATGGAGCAGCATCGTAGGTGTGAGGCGGTCTGCAGGTCTCTTTAGGTAAGATTAAACGTGTCAATAAAATATAAAAAATATGACCGTTCTCAATATTTTTTGAAAATTTTAAGGTATATATATTTTTCAGCTCTCTATATTCTGACCGATACATTATGACCATTTAACATAAATTCAGACCTATTGTTATATGTTATATGTTATATTACATATATACACATATTTAAAAAAAATACTGAACGGTATAAAAAATTTGAAGAAAAAAATCATATAACTTACGAGTATATTTGACGTGTCGTTGTAAGTTGTTATAAATTGTAAGAGTATATAATCGTATGTGTTCTTTGGTACTAGGCTACAGTTTCAAATACCGACACGACATTACATGGTCCCGACACAAGCGCTGCTATTCCTCTACCTACTTTATTTTACTGCGAATCAAAAACACCACCGACCGCGGTGTACTGGCTGCCTTGTATCCTTAAGACTTACAGACCTTGCGGACAATAGTCACTATAAAGGATCGAGGAGAAAGGTTCAAATAACTTTCAATCAGGTGCGTAACCAGGCACTTGTAACCAGGTACTTGATAAATGATATGATTCAAGAGTAGAACATTAGAAGTGCGATGGTTTGACCTAGCAGCACTTTATTAATAAAATGGTGAAGATGATTTCACGGACTTTGGATGAATAAAAGATCTACCAATTATCCGTGGTAGTTATAAGGAGTTGCGGATCAAGTAAATGTGGGGCCTCAAAAACATTTAAAATATGAGGCCCATTCCCCTTAAAATAACATGTTTTTATCATGTATCGCCGCTTACTTTATGAAACCTCAAACACACATAATATATAGATATAATTTAATATGTTCTATTGAGTGTCAGCTCGCTTAAAAATACGAGTATTAAAAGTTCAAAAAAAATATTTATGAAATAAGAGATTACTTGTATTTTAGTAACTAGCCAAAGATATTTTTAAGGTTTTATTTCAGCCATTGAAATGCGATTTTAAGGTGTTATAACTTTAATTTTTTATCTACGATTTAGGACTTAGGGAAATACCAAATATCTTTAAAACAAATAATCTGAAAATTACATAATTAAATGCCTACTGGAAATAAAAATCAATAAATAAGTACAATTCATTTACTATGCAAGTATGCTCGTATCCCATTTCATATTTAATTATTTTCTTTTTGTTTGAACCAATAATATATTTTATTTTTATACATTAATTAACTATTTAATATATTTTTTAAATGTATTCTTATTACTTAATGATTATATTTATATATAACGTTTAGGTTTTTAACTGACAATTATACTTGTTGAAACTGTATAATTATAATTTGATATTCAGTTCAATTAAAAAATGAACAAATAAAAAAATATTAAATTCTGATTTCACATTTATTCTTCACCAAGTATTTTCTTCATCTGCGCTTAAGATCAAAAATAATAATACAAGGAATTTTTATTTTAAGAATACAATATTATATCACACCTTTTTATTAAGTAAGCTCATAAGCCTTGATTTTGTAATATCTTCATATCAATTACATTCTGTAAATATGTTTGTACTAACGTAAGAATGAATACTTGTACATCCCGTACCTATATAAGCGATTGTCAGCTTATAATTGAATGAAAATGGACTCCAGAGATTCCGAAACATAAAAAACGTGATGTAAAGAATGTGAAATCAAAACTAAATATTTTTAATTTGTTATACTTTTAATTACAGTATAAAACAGTATCAAAGTTTTTTTTTAAATCTAGATACAGTAATGTCTAACATAACTTAAAGCTAAATTTATTGCTAAGCATAAAAGAAAGACCCTAATAAACGATGTGCCCATAATCGTTCAATGGCGTTTAAAGATGCGACATGGATGTTCCATAAACTCCATATAATATGCAATGACTGTGTTTACAGTAGATAAAAGTTAATTCAGCGTACAAGAAGTAGTTGGTATGCCGGTTACTCAGATGTCTTACTTGGAGCCATGTTCTGAAATGCGTCGTGGACATAAATTCACAACACCATTCCAATAATGCTCATTGCAAGATACTACTTTTGTCGGGTATCGTTTCTCTTAATTACGAATCGTCTTGAAGTAATCAAACCGTTAAGGCGACGCACGCAGTACAATTACCCGACAAAACGTTGCCTGTTTGATCATTTTAATTAGCAATGATTACGTTATCAATGACATGTAGGTAATACTTAAATGTCAATCCTACTTCACGCTTTCTAATAAAGACATCGTAATCACGATAAGATTTAAATTACAGATCATCAGAATGAAGTATTTACGAAACAATATTTTTAGACTTATACAATACTTTAAGCCTCCAATTGTAGACGTGTAAAAGTACGAACAAAATATACTTATGCAAATAATTTGTTGATTCATTAATTTCATTTACCATTATTTTAATTAATGAAATAATAATACTAAATGTAATAAAAAGATAATACAATTTTTCATTGTTTTAGTACTCTCCTTATCCTTTCTTTTCTTAACACCTCTTTTTCATAAGCTCTATCTCCTCCCTATACCCTTCCAATTTTCAAATTTGTGAGTATTTAAGAAAGAATGGCAGAGGAAGTATGCAGAGTATGCGAAACAGTAGTCCATTGAATGCTTTTTATATCTAAAATACCTACTACCAAATTATATACAGATATTACTTTAAAATAACAAATCAAGCATTGCTCGCAACAATAATAAATATTTGTTCTACACGCCTTTATTTAATTAATAAAACAAGGTAAAGAATATGAACTGAATATCTAAGTTTTACTTCTTTACACGTACACAAAAAAATGCTGTATTTATTACAGTTGTTTTGTGTCAGATTCTAACACGATGCCATTTTAAATTAACTCGTGTCTTATTACTAGAATATTAATTTATTAGCGCTGTATTTTAAGAATTTTACTATCCCAACTTAGTAAGAAAAGAAACTTTAATATCTTATATCATTGGAGGTGTTATTCAGAAAATTTTGTTTATTAAAATTATAATGAATAATTAAACAGAACCAACACTAGCATACCGACTTAAGTGAACATGCACAGGTTTAAGATAATCGAGGTATTTTGTTATTTTTAATCTTTCCAATTTATCGTAAACACCTTCAAAGTCGTAGCTCGATATTATCCTTAGCTTAAATATTACAACACCACAGAATTCGATTATAAATTTATTGTTTAATACATTTTTCAAACCCGTTAAAGCAGATACGTGATATAAGTAGCAACTTCAATTTACGTAGACTTGAATCCCAGATAGTGAATTGCGCAATTTAGATTTTTTTCATTGCGATTCCGCTCATTTCCAGTTCAAGCATTAAGCTTTTATATTTCTAATTATTATCTCAATTATTTACGTTGAAGGCTTTTGTTCGGAACGTGGAACAATTTTCCCGGACCCATTTCATGAAACGGAGGAGCGATGTTCTCCGTGAGCCAATGTTGATTAATCTATTTTCTGTTTACAAAATTCCTTATAAAGTGTATTTGTGGAATCGCAAACTAATCATTATAAAACGCCATTAAAGGTTATACGAACCAAGGCATTATAATAAGTAATAATAAAATATGTTACTATATATTGTATTAAAATGTTAAACATGTTAAATTCATATTTGTGTCAATTTTCTACTCGGCATCAAATAGTATATGAGCGTCAGGCTGATCGCTAGATCTCCCAAAATGAAAAATTCGAATATCCATAAATTATTTAGGTAAATAATACATTATTTTTATTATAATAATAATGTAGTATTTACCTAAATAATTTGAAGTTACTTTATATAGTACTAGCTGACCCGGTGAACTTTGTTTCACCCGAAAGGCAATAAATGAGCAGATTTTGGATTTTATTAAGTTGAATTTTTCGGTACATATGATATCATATATTTGGTCTGGTTGAATTCTATTGCAGTAATCGACGAAACTTCAGCAAGTAGTTGTCAGCATTTCGACGAATCGTCAAACGATGCGTTATAATTCATCGAGCTTAGATTCTTGGTAGTTTCTTCACCTGAAATTAAGACAATTGATTTGTAATTTTGTATGTAAAGCTAATATCCATATTTGTAGCATAATTATAAAGGGGTGAAGATAAATTATTTTAAATCGTTTGCCGGTTATTTGTCAAATTTTCTCTAAAAAAACATCTTTATCTTTAAGTCTGTTATTTTCCTGGTAATAAGTAGCGTAATTGGTCTTTTATTGGAAGCATAAAGCAAAACCAAGCACTTTAAAATGTATGTCATGACGGAATCAAAACTATGATATTGATTATATATATATTGATTACTCACCATTAAATGGATTTTTCATTTTGATATTGAAATAATATCCATCTTCTCGTGCCAAGACATCAGTGGGTATTGCAACGTGTCATATGAACGACGTGTTTCAGATATCTGTTGTAGTTGCCCAGTATCACGACGTGTGTACCAGATGGTCGTTTATCCGCTCTGATCACGACTTTGTAGACGTCGATCAAGTTCTTCCTCCATATTGTCATTGAAGTATATTTGTACAAATTTATGCTTTGCATCTTCGAGAGGTTGGAATGATCCGATTCAATGGTGAATCTGTCCTTGTATATACAGAATCAAAAGCAAAGACAATATTACTGATTTATAAACACTTTTTTTAGAATTAGCATACATAATTCAAAGTAATAAGTGTAGTATGTTATTCTGTTAATTATTTTGTGTGTAAGTACAAAAATAAATAAATAAATACCTTGAATGTCAGATTAAATCTTCGTTCTTCGATACGTCCAGGTGCAATTGTTCTTCTTCAGTCCTTTAATTTGCAATGATTTGAATCCTAGTATTTAAATGATTCTTTATTGGCCATGTATTTTTGTGCATGGGTTGCACTCTTCAGTGAAGCACCTTG